>CAJNDS010000037.1:0-177712 GCA_905221605.1 Symbiodinium natans
CCCCAGCAATATTATTTTCTCAAAATTGCCTAGAAGGGTACCTCCTTATGTGGCCCGAGTCTATGGGTGTCGCTTCTTGGGCTTCTGGGTTGCTACAGTACTGTAGCTTCACAATAGCTTCACAGGACTTGAAGATGCGAACCAGTGCAACCACCTCCATAACGCCGCACTTCGACGATCGCTGCTTCCTGCTCAGCATGTAAGCGTCACAACCCGGAAGTCCCACAAAACATGCAACAGGATCATCCCGTCCAAAAGCCCCGGCAAAGTTGTACAACCACGCGTGTGGTCCTTGCATAGCGGACTTAGCTCGAAGAAGCAGCTACCTCGTTTTGCAAGGTTGAGGCTTAAGGTCTGGGATTGATGCAGGGTTACGGGCTTGGGCTTTCAATGCAAGTTTCGGACGTATGGGATTCTACGCTTTCCTACACAGACAGCAGCAGACAGAGAATGCTGCGAAGGCTGCACCATGAGCTCAGCAACTAAGCATGTCCAGCTTTCAGAGCTTTACAGTCTGGATGTGATGCGTTCCGATGCAAAGCCTTCTAGGTTTAACTTGTGCATTTTTGTTGAACAGAAACCGACAGCTCATCCACTGCAAGCCATGTAACGCACCAGACCAGCACAATTCTGCCAAAAGAATACGAAGCAGGATGGAAAACTTGGGCCTTTGCAACAAAAGCGTCAAGCCCTGAAGCCGACTTGTGCAACTAAACGTATTAACCCCAGTGCTGCAAGTCGGCTGCCTGAAGGCGTCCAGGTCTGAACGGCAACTGGGAAGACCAAGCCTGCTGAACTTGTTCCAGACTTTATTCGAAACACTGCATAAAGTTTGAGACCAGGTGAGGGGCAACATATGTTAGCCCCTTTTCGTACCATTGAAATGATGCCGCGTGCAATCTCAACAGTGCACCAACATTGGCATCTATCGCGTACTGCGTCCGTGTTCCGCTTTTTGCGAAACACACTTTCTTGGTTCTAATGATGACTGAAAACGTCTCACCTGCAGCGTTGCAGTTGCAGAAGCGTCCTTTCACCGGAACATGCGCTTCCTGTGAAAGATGTGCTTTGATAGGTGTCGGGAAATGGGAGAGCTAGGAATCAAAAACAAAGCGCAACAAGCACAAAAACATAAACCTGCCCAGAGATTTTCTTCAAAAATTCTGAATATTTAGAATTTTGTTGGCCTCAGCAAAACTACCCTCAACGAGAGAAGGAAAGCTCTTGCTCGGAACGTGAGGCTTTTGCAGTTCCGCCCGAGAATAAGTTTTGGAAGACATTGTCCAGAATGCTAAAATTGTAAATGTTGAACATAGAGACGACATGACCGAATGATTCTTGTGAACATGCTTAATTGTGGTTATGTGAAGTTCTTTTAGTTGCTATGTTGTGTACTTTGCCTTGTAAATAGAACGTTGAACTTCAGACTTTCTAAACTTACGATTCTAGACCTCAAAAAACTGCAGGAGAAACATGTTCGCGTCGCACCAAAAACTGGACCAACACCAACCAGGACCCAGCTTGGATGACAGCGCAGAAGTGCAGCCGACTGTTCAAAGAGGACTGGAAGCAACCCTGAGCTTTCGACCTGAGAAACTTAGGGTTCAGGAATTAAGGGAGCCTCTGCCTCCACCCTGCCGAGCGCCAGAAACCTACGCTGCGAACCAAGGTCTCGTCATTGAAAGCCTGCAGTGCTCGTATCAGAATGCTGTCAGCGCAGGGTGCTTGGGGACATGAGCTTGTCGCATAAAAATGGCTTGTGCCTAAATCCGGAAGGGGGATCCAAGCCTGAAACGATCCATCCTGTCCTTGAACATGTAACATTTTACGGCCGATGGTGTGAGATCTTCTGAGGAGGATGCGACACTGCAGCCGACACAACCCTAAGAGCTTTCTTAATGCAGAAAGCACCTCCCTTCACAAGCAGAAAATTGCTAAGGATTGTCTTATAAGGCGTCGGCAGGAAGAACGCTACTCCAAGGGCAAGGTCAAGCACACAAGACGTCAGCAAGAGTGAGAAGGGAACGCCCATTGCTCTCCGTCGAGAGTTCTGCAATGTCTTACGCGAAAAATGCTGGCGAACCCCAAATACCACAACCAGATAACGGCTGCTTCACGGAAAGTAAGACTAGTCTTGAATTGAGTTAAACGAATGTTCTGCAAACCAAAAGACAAATTCGTCGGCAGGAAGAACGCTAGCTCCAAGGGCAAGGTCAAGCACACAAGACGTCAGCAAGAGTGAGAAGGGAACGCCCATTGCTCTCCGTCGAGAGTTCTGCAATGTCTTACGCGAAAAATGCTGGCGAACCCCAAATACCACAACCAGATAACGGAAAGTAAGACTAGTCTTGAATTGAGTTAAACGAATGTTCTGCAAACCAAAAGACAAATTCAACTGCCTACGTTGCTGGACCCACCCTCATCGACGCGCTTGTTGTGGCCGCATCCACCGACAGCCTCAGGTTTGTCATGGCGTCCTAAGAAGTATGTGCTGCCAGCAGTTGTAAACACCACCTTCGGCAATTGCATGTGAAGGTCCATAGAAATTCAACTGCTTGCGAACATGCAGCTGCTTTCGCGTCAAGTCCACACTACTTCTGTTGCTCCTGAGCAACTTTACAGAGATTCAGCACAAGGTCCTACACCCTAAAAACAGTGGGCCCTAAGCCCGAACCTTTGGAAGGAATTGGGCCTAGAGTGTCTTTTCGCAAGAGCCACAAGAAACGGATCTCGGCCATGGGGATTCGGTATGGTGAAAAGCGGGGTATGGATTGAAGACATCATGCTTCGACTTAAACAAAACCTTAGGCTTTGTGCCGAGATTCAACTCTTGCAGGAGATGCGGAATGCTGTCGAAACCTGGGGCTCACAGTCAACTATGAACTTTAGACCTTAGATTGTGTTTCAGTTCGCTTAAGGATAGCCCGCTAGCAATAAGGAATACTCCGATGAGTTGGCCATCATTGATTCGCACGATGCCAGAACACGGGTGCCACTATCTTGAGCAAAGTTGGTGCTTCCGTCATAGAACTCTCAGATTAAAAGTCGAAGGTCCAGCGTTCGCCATTTCTGGCGCTTGTTGCTTTACGTGCCGGGGTTTGGGGCCGCCTCCCAAAAACTGCACCACGCATGACATGAACACAGCTTCTCGACACCTGGCACAAAGAAAGCACTGCCCTTCGATGTGTTGGAAATCGCATGCATCGAAAAATATTGCGTGTATCGATATAATTTTGGGCAACTGACCCCAACTAAGCACTGTAACTAGCAAATGCCGAGACAAGCAGCTTGTCGGTTTTGTGCTCTAACATCCGTCTGGAGGGTAAGGCAGCAGAGCCCGCGGAACCCTGGAACACGCAATCAGTCCAACACCTTCAACCGGGCCAATGACCTTACTGAGAAAGAGCCAAGACACGGTGGATGTGTGGGAACTGCGCAAAAGATGTGTACCTTGCTCCAGATTTTTGGCATCATCGGGTCGCTGGTACAAATAATACTTTCCGCCCAAACCTGGAAGGATCGGAGTAAGCTTGTTTTGAGTGAATCACAAAGATCAACCGGCTAGCCCTGCATCCGAACCCAATCCCAAGGAAGAATCTTAAAGCCTTTTGTTTCCAACTGTGCTGGGTGTTCGGCCCCGACTTTAGGGTTTGGGCTTCTTCTTGACCAAGCGCTTGATACGACATCACGGGGCTTGTGGGGTCGGGCTTCGAACCCCAGAATGGCATGCCAAGATCTTTGCAAGTTTCAGTGCAACGCGTCCTACGCGCCACAGCATGGCTCGGAGGAGTTCTGCTGAAATACGGATATATAGATCAAATGAAAGGACCTTGACAAAGGAAAGAAGGAGCTCAGCTATACGCCGAAGTTGCGCAGAGTGATGACTCGGAAAATCCGCCAGGTGGTGAAACAGGATATTCCACTGCGTTAAACCTTCTCAAGTCACTGTGAAGCCTTCTGAGCCTTCCGCTGGTACCAATATTTCCGTGATTCCAAGGGCGCAAAGGCGAAAGGAGGATGCGGATGCCTCAGTGATTGGCAGCCTGCATTTCTGGTTCATGAATCGCTATCCAGGGGTCTGGTGGCTACGGTGTTGGTTGGTTTTGGGGTGTTGTCTCTGTTGTTGATGCATGTAGCGTAGCATGCACATTCCCAACCCTCCAGATTCCAAGCCGTGCAACATTAAACCTTCGAAAATGATGCTTTCCAAATGGAGCTCCCCAAACCCCATCCGCATTTCAATGGAGCAAGTTTGCGCAGGATCTCCTGCAGCCTGCAGCCTGCATGTGCAAATTCTTCAGGGCCCATCTGGCGCTCTTGAAAGGTTGCTTTTAACAATGTTGGGCGCGTTGGAATCGGGAGAGGGAACGACAAGGAACCATGACTACGAATGCATTTGTGCCTTGACTTCTTCGGAGCCTCGCTTACATGACGCAGGCCATTTTCGTAGGGGCTTTTACCGATGCACACACCCCAGATACATCCACCAACACCACCAGCATCAACACCACCAACACCGACACCACCAAAACCAACACCACCAACGCCAACACAGCGGCGGCGGCGGCAGCAAGAGCAGCAAGAGCAGCAAGAGCAGCAAGAGCAGCAAGAGCAGCAAGAGCAGCAAGAGCAGCAAGAGCAGCAAGAGCAGCAAGAGCGGAAAGAGCAACAACAGCAGCAAAGGCAGCAACAGCAACAGTAGGTCTATTGTGGCATCTGCTCATTCCTGACTCGCTAGAGACTCCCGAGTGACCTCAAGTGCCTCACCGGTGCAACGTAGGGCTTGACAATGTGGAAACTAAACTTCTTAAGAACTTAACATCTCTGATCTGCATTGAAGGTGACCGGAAAATTCGCACTTTTCCTCAGACACCACACCCCAACCAAAACTCCACTCAAGTACCGGAAACTTGAAACTTCAAACCTTCGAAACCCACCGCAGCTGCATTGGCCAAGAGGCCTCACGGACACGTCGCATCCTAACTGACGGTCGCAGCCAGGGCTCACCTTATGGGAAGAGCGATTCAGCACTTGGTTAGGTGTCGAGCTCTGATGGGAAGGAAAGCTCCACGTTGATGCCCCTCTGCCTTCCGGATTTGGAAGGTCTGTGAATGTAGATCTTTGTGCGTCCCGATTGACACTCTTGTGCAAGATCCAATGTTCTGCTCAAGTTAAGCATGCGCAGGCAACATTTGAAACAAGCACGTAAATACAACTATACACCAAGTAAAACAAGGGCTGAGGATGTGGGACTCGCAAGCACAGCGAACAAAGAAAATAGGAAAGGCATCGGCCAGCCCGCACCGCACAACCAAGGCTTCAGTGCGGTCATGCGGCCCTGCCAAGCCCCCATGAAACCCCCCGAAGCTGCAACGAGTTTCTAAGCCCTAAGCCTGCCAAGGCTGCAACGAGTTTCTAGCCCTAACCCGGCGCGGGTTGCAGCCCCTGCCAAGCCCCCCCGAAACCACCCGAAGCAGCAACGAGTTTCTAAGCCCTAAGCCGGCGCGGGTGCCAGCCCGCACCCCCTGCCAAGCCACCTTGAAACCCCTCGGCCTCGTAGCTGCAACGAGTTTCGAAGCGCGCAGGGGGTGCCAAGCCCCCTGAAACCCCCGCCCTGAATCGGTGCGGGTTGCCAGCCCGCACCCCTGCCAAGCCGCCGTGGGTTGCCAGCCCGCACCCCCGTGCCAAGCCGCCCAGCAACGATTTTCTAAGCCCTAAGCCCGCATCGGGTCGCACCCCCTGCCAAGGCCCCCTGAAACCCCCCGAAGCTGCAACGAGTTTCTATGCCCTGAGTCGGTGCGGGTGGCCAAGCCCTGAACCCCCCCGAAGCTTGGCAGGCGGTGCTGGCTGGCCACCCGCGCCGGCTCAGGGCTTAGAAATTCGTTGCTGGGCGGCTTGGCAGGGGGTGCGGGCAAGCAGTGCATGGGAGACACCCGCTATTGCAGCATGCAGGTTCTGACACAATACAATGCGGCACTTACCTGCACCGTCAAGGCGCCAGTTTGAAACTGTGCACAGTGGGTTTCACCTCAATAGAGTACAGCCTACAAACTCTAAAGGCAATATTCGTGTCGATAATGATAATTCCACCCAGCTGTATCCGAAGCAGTGCGTAGGCTAGATGGGTCTCGTGCTAGCGGCTACATCAACAAAGCCACAACAGGATTCGGGGCCGGCAGGGCCAAAGATGCTTTGTTGCAACCCGCAGAAACCAGAAGCTTTATGGAAGAAAATTTCGGCTCGTTCAACATTGAAATTTGCCGCATCACAAATTGCCCCCCCCCCCCCCCACCTCCCCCTCAGGGAAACTTCGAGCAACTGATTTAGAAGCTCTGCTGTTTGAAAAGGGTCGGTGTCAATGTTCATTTCAGAGTCTTTGCAACTCGTCATTGAAATCAAGCGTCGGGTTTGGAGCTCATGGTGCTGAATCGAAAAAATTCAAGCGAGCCAGCTTCAAACTATTTTGCTATGTGCTTTGCAGGCGAAAGGGGTGGCGTTCAAAGCTGCACGAGACATCCCGTCGAAGGCCAAAACATGCAGACAGAAATGACCAGCCCTTGCACACCTCCTCGTCGAGAGCCCGTGGAGGACATCGTGTTTCGAATCGTTTTGGAAAATTGTCTCTCTCACTCTTGAAGTCAAATGCAACCAGCTGTGTCCAGTGAAGAAACGGAGTCCACAGAATGTCTTCGAAACATCGGGGCTTTACAACACCCGATCGCCTCATGCAAAAAGAGAAGTGCTGCTTGTCAATCTTGTTTCGACTGCGTCCACATTGATGCACAAATTGAGTTCAAGCACGTCAAGATGGAGATGGAAGAATATAGAAGACGCTTGGGGCAAAGTACCAGCTGAAATCAAGAAGGTATTAACTATGTATTAACTGCTTGGATGAGTAAGAAGGAAAGGTAAACAAAGCAAACCAGGTCCAACATGATGGTTTCTGGGCCGAGGAGTATGCAGCGACTTTGTGGTCGACAAAGAAAGAAGTGGTTGGCGCTACCCTCGACCATGATCGCGGCCCCATCGTCCGGCAAAAAAAGGCATCGCGCGGAAGGATCTCTTCCCAGCAGCCGCAAAAAAGTTTTGAAGCTGTGCGGTTCCTGCGCAGCATTTTGCCAGCACCTCAGTTTTTGCAGATAACGCTGATGCTCGGCTGTCATCGGGGATTTGATACCGCTTCAGCAGGGTGAAGAGGTTTTGGCGCTCCGTGATGGCCCAACTTCAAGTTTGCAAGTGTTCGGCCCCGGAGGCCACATATCCAACCAAAGGTCGAAGGTAGCGAAATGTAGCAGTCGGAACATCTTCTGAAAGTCCATGTCTGGGTGTGGCGTCAAGATCTGGTGACCCTTTTGCTGCTCGGAGATCAAGGGAAAAACGGAGACAAAACTCAGACTGCTGTGGTGCCTTCGTTCCAGCCGAGTTCTATCCTTCGCTCCTGAGCAATGGAGCAACCTCTCGCCTCCAAAGCAAACTGCTGTGAGCGGTTCCATCAGCACATGTAGTTTGAGGTCAAGGCCTAGGGTTTCCGGGCCATTTGAGGCCTTTGCCTTTAAGGGAACGTGCGTCACCAACCTCGTCGCACGCACGGGTTCACATTTGCATTCTGCCGCAGACACCCAAATCACAAAGCACACCCAATACCCTGATGATGAGCATTCCTGCCTATGAACCAGCGAGGATATGCCCAGGTAGTTGCTCCACCCTCCCAGCCTTGATGTGTCCGAGGGGCGTCCCAGTAGATGGATGTTGTGGCGCCCAGATTGCCCTGCTCAATGCGCGCAATGGTCAAGCTTCAGGCTAAGTAAGTACAGTACGGGTCGCTGGTGTGCTCGGACTTGACGGACACGAAGGGTCGAAGAGGTTACCCAACATCGTGCGTTTAGCGTCCGCAAGCGTCCGCGAGCGTCCGCGAGCGTCCGCGAGCGTCCGCGAGCGTCCTCAAGCACGCGCAAGCGTCCGCAAGGATTCGTGAGCGTACGCGAGCGTTCGCGCATGGGCTGCATGTCGTCGTCACTTTGGGAGGTTGAGGCCTGAACAATCACGACAATCGGATGGGGTGTGCCATCCTAGTAACTGTCTCACCTCTGGAGGACTCTGAGGGGTTTGAAGCAGCTTTTTAGGGTGTTGGGGGGCCTCGACTGTGCTGACGCGGAGGATGAACGGCTTCATGTTTTGACAACTTCAAGAGTTGCTTTTGGAGCCGTGGTTCAGCGTTGGAGCGTTCAGGGAGGAGGGGGCCAGGTCGGATTCAATATTGTTCGATTCGAGAGAGGAAGAGGGACAGCAAGAGGAGAAAGAGACCGAGAAAGAGATAGAGGGAGATAGAGGGAGAGGGGGGAGGGAGAGAGAGAGAGCGGGAGAGAGAGAGAGGATTCGTTGTGCTGAAAGGAATGTTCTCTCAGGACAGCTCGCTGCATATGTTACAGGCGGCAGCATGACTGTGCTGCATAGACGACGAACAATTAATATTTCCCAAGGTGACGAGAAAACCGAAACAGAGAAAGATAAAGATATGGCTACAGAGAGAGAGAGACAGGGAGGGAGAGAGAGAGAGAGAGAGAGACAGAGAGAGAGAGAGAGGGAAACAGATACAAGGAGATAGAGAAAGTGAGAGAAGATAGAAAGCGGCATCCGCGTCGGTTAGATTCGCCATGTCTGCATTCGGGTTCGTTAAGAAGGGAAGCGACTTCCCAATTCGACGCCTGCACTGTATTTACCTTCGCTGAGCGTATTGGTGAAGCTCCGGCATTCAAGCAGTGACCCAGTGGAAACTTCGAATCCCCAGAGCGCCCACCACTTCATGCAACACGGTTTGTCAGATACCCACACACACAGAGAACTCTTTCGTGGTCAAGCCTTTCTACTCCGAACACCAAAGAAGCCCTGCCAAGCTGCCATAGGAAGCGAATGCCCCCGAGTGTTTCTAAGATTCTAAGACCGTCTAGGCCAATATAGCCCTTGCGCAGTGTAGAGGAAGCTTGCAAACCTTAAAAGAGCCGCCTCTGCGTCAAAGACCAGTCGCAGCGCCCAGTCCCGCGAGGGTAGAAGCAGCGGGATGGCCATCGAATAAAACTCGAAGAAAGCCTACCAGGGAGGCGTCGGGTGCCGCAGATTGTACATAGGGGTATCGGATTTTTAAGGCGACCTACATGGAGGCACAGCCTGCGAGTTTCAGCTCGTTTCAGAAAACGTGGCCCCCGCAAGCCCATACGCCTGGACCACAGTATGTGGCAAGGCTCAGCCTTTTCTGAATCAGCTACCGCGGACAACCAATCCTGCAAGAAAACCGAGAAAGGCCGCGGGGCGGAAGCAAGCACATGCGAGGAGAATCCCAACCCTTTTGTGTTTTGCGCGGCCGTTTAGGGATTGGGTTTGTGCCTGAGTGCTTCTGCATGCACAAGAAGCATGAGCATGGGGGTCACCGACTTTTTTTGGGGGGGGGGGGGGGGGGGGGGGGGGGGGGGGGGTCTGGGGACCTCTATTGGGGGCTTCAAGGGGTCTGGGGGCTTCTAGGGGTCAAGCCCACCAACCCACCGTAGAGTTGGCTGAATCCTAAGGGGCCTTTTCTAAGGATCTGAATTGCAAACACTTCAACAATACCTTCAAACACTCTTATGGCCATAGCGGCCTGAGGATAGACGATAGACAAGCACCTCGCCTGGAAGCAGGTGGCCCCAACAAAACTCAACAAAACTCCTTGAATGGAAGCCCTCCTTGCAAACCAAAGTGGCCATCAGCGCGTGCTCCCATGGAAGCAGGACAACTGCCTCGGGTTCCAGGGGCGTTTGGAACTTACACCAACCTGGTAGAAGAAGCTCAGGACTTCGAGGTGGAACTTGCACAGCTTGAAACATTCCAAGTGGACTGACAGTACCGGGCTTCAATGTAAGCATCCAGACCTCAAAAACCAAAACATCCACAACTTTTAGTGTCTGTCGGGCGAACGAAATTGTACTGGTTGCTGAGTTAACAGCCCTTGCCTCAGCTAGTTGGTAAAGGCTTTCAGCTTTCATACGGCAAGGGTTCTTCGCCGTGTGGAACGGCGAAACATGAAACAAGAAAACGACTGCTGGGGAACAACACAGCACAGAATGATGATTCTGCGACGAGTTGAAAATCAGACCACATATACACATGCGCGCGCACACACACACACACCAATTTGGCTCCCGGGCCCAAGAAAAGCACCCCTGAAGCAAAACATTCTAAAAAGTACGAGGTCAGGGGCACAACGGACGCAAGCAACGCAAGCAACGCATGGCAGCAACGCACGCAAGGCTTCAGAAGCTTCTGATCAGAGGCGTCCACCCGGTGGGAGGCCATCTCCTGGAAACTCAACCTGCAACTTGGGTTCCATGATGTTCCATGTATAGGTCTTTCAGGTGCAGGGTTTCGGGTTTGGAGCGGTTCTGGAACTTGGAGGTTGAGCTCTTGGGTGTGTGCGCTGCTTTCAGGGGTATCCTTGCCTTCCTGATGAGCTCGAGAGTCTTGGAAGGTAGTACAAGTGTAAAGTTCCGTGCAATCGACTGCGCAGGTGGCAAGCCAGGCATGGCGAGTTTGGCGCGGAGCCCGAGCCTTGAACCTCGAAGAATGGCACAGACTCGTGTCCTGGACCCCCGCAAGCCGACTGAGCACCAGGCTTTGAGTCCGAGTTGGCCACGTTAAACTTTATTGGGTACCTGAGGTTGGGCATCCAAGGTTGGGCATCCAATTCAATTTGGGATGCTTATGGCCGTGCTTGGGGCTTCGTGGCTTGGTTAAGCAAGGCTTTGTGAGTTGGACTTGGTTAGGCATACAAGCAATGCTTCGCAAACTCCAAATCAAGAGCCATCGGCCATTCTCGGATAGTTGGATGTCTGATTTCGCTAGCTCTGGCATGAACGAGGATTTGCTGACTACGGCCATGGCGGTCGTTGGTTTGCAAATTCGGCTTTGTGTTTGTTTTGCTTCGGCTGCGCTGTCTGCAGACTTTGTTGGTTGACATAGGCCTGGATTTGCTGAATCCTTCTGCTCTCTCATCTCGGTCTCCTGCTCTTTTCCGCACTCGTCCTCGCAAAACATGAGGACGTACTTTCCTTCGTTTTGGGGCTCTTCAGCGTCGCTTCGTGCGTCTGCTCTGAGAGATCTACATTCCGCGGTACTCGAAATTGCGCTCCCAACCCATTGAAACGAGTCAGCACGAGGAAAAATGCTCGATTCGGTGTTTGTGCCTTCGTACCAGAGTACTCCACACTGTGCATGATGTTTCTGAATCATGGTTAATGGCATGTATGTCTGACATCATATTTGTTAATTCCAGCATGCGGATGCCGGAAACCTTCAAACCCGGAGAAGGCTGAAAACCATGACTTCAGTCGGCAGCCTCATCCTTCAATTACAGAGGGCACTGCTCGTCCATGAAGCGCTGCAGCGCGCAATCCAGCGTCACCCACAGAAACTTCGTGCGAGACACCTGACGACCCCCCGTGCCAGACACAGACACAGTTCTACCCAAATACTACTGACTTGTGCATTTTGAAGGCACGTGAAACGAAGAACAATGAAGTGCAACACATAACAAAGAAGTGTGACGAAGTGAGACGCGTGAAAACGAGTGCACATGAAATAGCATGCAATTGACAAGTTGCTGCATCAAAGGCCGATCAGGAAAAAGTGTCAGTCGTCAATGCGTGAAAGACATCAACGAGTCTTGTAGTCATGCTTTGATGGATTTCGCACGGCTTCGTTTGCTCTTGCGTCGCTTGATCTTCGGGTCCGGCATTTCTGATTCAGGCTTTGATCTCAGGACTCGTACTTGCTCGCATTAAACTCTCATCTTTGCAACCTGGGTGGAGCAACCTACAGAAGAACATGTGCGCAGAGGAAGTCGCTGGTCGGACAGTGTAAGCCCTTCGAAATCTATGCCTATGCCAAGATCCCCAAAATCCCAAACATCCAACAATCCCAAAGATCCCCACAAAAAAACCCCACAAAACAAACATCCCAAAGATCCCAAAGATCCCCAAAAACCGAAGAACCCAAAAATCCCAAAGAGCCCGAAAAATTCCAAAGATCCCCAAAATCCCAAAAATCCAACAAGTCCAAAAATTCCCAAAAACCCAAGTAATCCCCAAAAATCCCCAAAAACCCCAAAATCCAAACCCAGAGCGCTTGGAAGGCAAGGGCCGGGCCAGCATCGCTTCCAGCGGCTTGGTTGGGGTCTTGGCAGGCTCTAAGGGTTCAACGCAGCTTTTGGGCTGCAGGCTTTGCCTGCATGGATGAAGTCGAAAGTCTAGAGCAAGTCTAGGGCAAGTCTAGCTCAAGTGCAGGGCAAGTGCCGGGCAAGTGTAGGCCAAGTGCCGGGCAAGTGTAGAGAAGTCCAGGACTAGTTGAGTCAACGATGGTGAGCTTTCAGGTTTACCAGTTTAGCATTCTGCGGCTCAAGGGTTTGGGGCTGCGATGGAGAATCTTCACACCGATTTGTCATTCGTAACTTCAGTTGCCACCTGAACCGGAGAGGCTCTCAGAGGCAAACCTCAGCTTTAGGACATTCTGTTGTTTCCTTTTTTCGTACCCGACAACTACTGGCTGGTTCTTAGTGGGGAATGAGGGAATGAGGTACACTATATAACCCCTTAAAGGGTATATATACGGCCCTCATTCCCTCATTCCCTACTAAGAACCAGGGGGACTAAGGAATGAAAGGGTTGCATACTCCGAACCCCTGAACCAGCAACCGGCACTTGAACATGCCCTGGCCACAAAGCCCCGGGCGTAAACTGCATTGGTAAACCTGGCGGCAGGGGCTTTCAAGCCCGTGGGTGCAATGCAAGGGAATCCGCGCAGAAGGTTTGCAGGGGGCTGCATTGGCGTTGCGTATGCACTTCTGCATTACAAACTGAATGAATGCAAAAGTCTATATGTACAGACTTATCTCTACACACATATATAATATGTATATATATACATATGTATACATATGTTGTACGCCCCCTTGAGAATCGTGGAGGTCGTACGATGTCTGCAAGCCTGCAATCTTCATTCTTTAACTCCAGATGGTTTGGGAGTCATAGTAGCTGTCCTTCGGCATTCATAGTCTTATTTCTAATGCAGTATGTGCACAAGGTATGTTTTCGTACTTAACGTCGGTTGGAAAAGATTTGGTTTCCTTTTCAATCATGTATTGCTTATAAGCATGTGGGTTGCTTATCAGCAGTGAGGGAGGCTGCCAGCTTAGACAAAACATGATGGAACTCCACCGCCAAAGAAACAAAAAAGGAACAAGGCCCGTAGTATCTCGTTTTGGCCTACGTAATGATTCTCTTCTAACTGAAGTATAATATCAACCGGCTGGCCCCTAAAGTAAGTTAAACAAATGTTCATTGCATTCTGCAATGGAACCTATCAAAATGCTCTCAAATCAACTAGGCATCTTTTTTAAGTTTCAGGCCTGAACTGATGAGAGCACCAAACGGCCGTTTCATATTACAATCAGAAACGGGGCCAGCAGCTACTTCCATCATTTGATGTATGACAACAAAACAAGTGAAGCTACGAATGAGGATTCAAATTAGCTTTTCATAGCTTTTCGCTTTGAGCGCCCAAGCTCATTTGGCACACCGGTTGTCCCAGTAGCTGTCCTTCATGAAACCGTCTACGTAGCCGACCGGAAGTTCTCTGGAGCCGGAACGGCTGCCAGGCGCTTCCGTTGCGATCCCCGGAAAAACACAAACGATTTACACTCGATGGCTTTCGCTCCTTCAACAAAAAGTATAAGAGACCCCCTTGCTTTTCACCAAGGCTACAATATTTCCTAACTCCGAGCTCCGAGAGAGCAAGCCGTTTTCCTGTTAATAGGAAAGCTACCTCTTCGAAAGGAACGAGAAAGCTCCACTACCTAATAGCAGAACGTTCTTAAATAGATTAGATGCTGCTCACGTTTGTTTACCCCATATCAAGCAAGCACAACAAGAGATCAGTAAGACATTAATTCAGTTTGACACTGATTGAATCTCTGCTTGATTCGGAAACATGGTCAGTTCTCTAAATTATGCTCCCTTATTGGGTACCCTAAATAGGAGGGGCCCCCTTGTAAGAAGGACCCCAAAAAACCGGATTGTTGCGAGGCGGCGTTGCCCGCGGCCGCGGGGGGGGGGCCGGGCCTCGGAAGGCGCCGGGCCGCGCAACAATCCGCCCATTACACGCTGCAAAGCAGATAATGACTGACATTCTTGGAAATATTCGTTGAAGAGCAGGCATGCTTTCACTTACAATTCCATGAACTGTTTTTGGTTGACATATTCATCGGCAAGTACTCTTTTTAAAAGCATGCGTAGACAATACTTTCACCTCCTTTTCTTCCTAACAAAAGCCACCTCAGGCTCTTGATATGAGTGAAGAGCGCCTCCGCTGCTTTTACCTGACCTCTTAGCAGGGATGAACATTTCTATTTTAATGGCAAGGAGAAAGTTCCTCTGCCACATGCCAGGAAATCAAAAGGCTTCTCTCGCTGTCTAAAGTTACAGGGCAACAAGCGGGAGCTCCGAAATATGTGCCTCTCGGATTCGGGATCTGCCTGGTTTCAAACTTTTCGTAGTAGAAATAGTGAAGAGCACACCTCTCTGAGTCTTGATATGAAGGAGCTCTTTTGCTGACTTCTTGTAATAATTCCGAGAGGAGAGTTTGGTTTTCCCCGAGGGGTCGAAATTCCCTGACCCCATAGATAGAATGTGTCTGGGGAGCATTTCTCGAATCTGGATGGCTTCAGGACTGGCGGGCGCCGCAGTTCATGCTTCAATGCCCACAGCCTAGATCCAATATTCTATCCCACTGTGGGGCCGGTTCCGTTGCATGGCCGCCGCCTTGGGGGGGGGGGCAACTCCACATAAACTTCAAGCCCAGAAGGATTGATTTTCAATAAAGGGCTCCTGTTGGAATGCCCTTGTCCAAGACTCTTAGATTTTCCAGGTTTCTGGCGGCTGCGGCCTCCCGAACGGAGGGGAGCCCCGCGAAAGGCAGGAAAGCTTGATGCGTCAATGCTTCTATTGTCATGGGGTCGGTTACCGTTTTGGGGGTTGGTGCTGTTGGTGGGTTCCTAATTCCTAAGCCCAAGATTCTATCTATGGGGTCGGTTCCATTGTGTGGCCGCCACCTCCTAGGCCATGGAGGAACCCCACATTGACTTAAGTCCCAACATGACCGACTTTGCACGAAACGCTCCTGTCGGAAACGTCTTCCAAGACGTCTGGATTCTGTCTGAAACCCGAAGGTGGAGCTGGATGGCAAAAGTCCACTGCAGAAAGAAGTGCTTTTCTTTATGTGTTTTAGGCGTGTTTGGGGTCTTTGGGTGGGCTTCCTGGTGGATTCCGGGGGTTGCCTGCAGCATGCTTGGCCGAACCCATGAATAGACTAGAATATTTCATATTCTACCTATGGGTTCGACCATGCCCGAGGCATGTTCTACGCTTCGGGTTACAGACGAATTATATATGTTACGCGCGATTTCTCAAGTACACAAATACTCGTGTGATGTTAACTTAAAATGAACGAAATCTTGGCTCCACGCTCGCATTACCAAAGAAACAAATTGAACAGCCCAAACGGAATGGATTCCTTTCTCCCTCGGCATGTTGGACCACTAAACATTATCTAGAATTTGAAGTGTGCATTGAGCATACCACTACAGCACGAGAAGAGGGAAAACTGGTCTCGCTGGCGGAAAAGCACAAAGCTAAAGCTCAGGCGCCAGATATTGGAACTAAAGCTCAGGCGCCAGATATTGGAACGCTTGCTGTGATGCAGGTTGGGTGGGCGATGACGAGAACCGTCGCCCCTTTTCGGGATCTTTTTTCGCGCAAACTTTTTGAATCAGCCTAAGTCCTGCCGAGACTCCTACAACATTCCGTGCCTGGCATGCGGTCGCACAACTGGAAGCAAAGCACGCGGCGCCTGCGAAGGTATTTCAGGCTTCATTCAGTTTCTCGGCTGGACTCTCAGTCCATCAAAACATCAACAGTCAGATCTACTATCATGAGGCGCTGAATAGCAAGGCTGCCCTCAACGCGGCATTCCCTGCGGGGCAGAGAAGTGTGTATTTGCTTTCGATTTGGGCGGGCAAGGGACGAGGCCGTGAGGGGCGTTTAGGGCTTCAGGGTTTCTAGGTTGCTTTATGGCTTTAGGACTTTCGGGGCCTTAGCGTTTTTGGTTTTCAGGGTTTTGGGCGCTTAGGGCTATAGGGTCAAAAGGTTTGCTCCAACCCCACAAGTCCCCCCCGAACGAAAGAAGCGCCAAGAACAAACATACCCCCCTCCCATAGTTGCTGTTTTCCACATAACCAGACTTCGTGATCCTTTAGGATCCGAAACGCGCAGGGTCTCCTGCCCCGATCCTTCAACCCTTCACTCATACCTGCAAACATGAGCACGCAAGGCCTGAAAGGCAATCTGCTCGGTGAGAACTGGGTTGTTTGTTGCGAGAACCTTTGCTTTCAAATACAGCGGTTCAGAATGTTTTGGTGAGTTTGGGACGTGTGCCCTACAAATAAAGAATCATCAACACTTTACACACCTTCAACCCTTGGGTCAGCCTCAAAGGCTGCCCAACGCTGGTGCACTAGGTACCTTTCCATGCCTTAGTTCTACACCCCAAGTTCAGCCTCAAACCTTTGCACTTCATACGCCAGTCCGGCGACGCTCGGGCCCATGCCACCTGCGGGCTTTGCAAGAGATGCTGCAACAACTCCCAGAACCTCAGCAGAGAACATCAGAGAACTCTCCAAAACAACTCAATGCTCTCGGCTTAGACACGTACAGGTGACACTCGAAGACATCCTCAGCACTGGACTCGGCACGGGCGGTAGCGTTGTCGAAGTGGTCCGTTGGCCGCTTCCAAAGCAATGGCAATCCTTCTGTGCTCTTCAAGCATCGGTCAGGGTTTAGGGCCGGCTGCTGCAATGTGCCCGGAGAGCTGAACGCCACACGAATCTTGGCAAAGAAGTCAAAGCACACGAGCATCAAAACCATACACCAGTAAATGAAATTGTCGTCCCTGATGTCAAAGCAAACTGCTGCTCTGAGTTTTTTGAGCTCGGTCGCAAACTGTTCGAAAACAACTTGCTCTGTTCTGAGCAAGACCATCGCGGCTAGACACTTCTTGCCTGGGAGCTCGAGCTTCCTCTAGCATCCTCCAGGGCTCTCCTGTACCAGACGAGGGGGCTGCCACGCTCCTCTATTCGGCGCAGCTCTGGGCTTCGCCTTTGCCGTAGGAGGAGCAGCAGCAACCTTGGATAGCAGTCTCTTTCGCCAGACCATCAACCGTTTCAGATAGCAATGTACACGTGATCAAAAAATTCTCAATGAGAGCAAGAATCCTTTGCTCTGGAAGCCCAGTCAGGGTTGCTCTCAATCTGGCATTTAACGTTTTGGTTTGATGCTTGCTATTGGTGGCAAGGCTCAATGAAGAGAGCGCGTAAGTCTTTTGAAACCCTGGCCTGGGAGCTCCTCTTACCAGAGGGGCCAGACCTGTCGGAGCCATTTTTTCTTCCTCAGACCCAGACCATGAAGAATCAGAAGACATGGCTGAGGAGGAAGAGGAGCTGCAGAAGCTAGTTGCTCCAGCCCGAACGCAATCAGATCCGCTGCAGTGCACACGGATTCAGTGTTTGGGGCTCCCCAATTGCCTGCTGACTTGCAACTTGTAGTCAGGCTTCGGTTTAAAATTCATTCCAACTACATGTCACGGCGGCCGTGTGCAATCATTTCTTGTCACTGCCTCCCTGCGTCAGGCTTGGCCACACCCTCGTGTTGTTACCGTAGCCCGGCTCAACATGACTCAGGGGCAAAACCCAAAAAGCGCCTGCAGCTAGAAACAACAAGAAGACCTAGAAGACCTCTTATGCTCTGGCCGTCAGACATTGGGAGGCTCACTCCAGCAGCCCAAGGCAGCGCCGGCTTCGGAGGAGGACACGGAGGCTGTCCGAGGTCCGCTCCTGCTGCGATGGGCCGCTGGCCCGTTGAGCGGTTAAAACTGGGAAAAGGTTGTTCTCCGTTCTCTGTTCTCCGTTCTCTGTTCTCCGTTCTACGTTCTCTGTTCTCTGTTCTCTGTCCTCTGCCTCTTCTTCTTATTATTATTCTTGTTATTCCTCCTCTTCTTCCTTGCCCTTCTCCTTCTCTTTATCCTTCTCCTTCTCCTTCTTCTTCTTCTTATTCTTGTTCTTCTTCTGCTTCTTCTTCTTATTATTCTTCTTCTTCTTCTTCCTCTTCTTCTTCCTCTTCCTCTTCCTCTTCTTCTTCTTCTTCTTCTTCTTCTTCTTCTTCTTCTTCTTCTTCTTCTTCTTCCTTCTTCTTTCCTTCTTCTTCTTCTTCTTCTTCTTCTGCTTGGGCTTTCTGTCCCTCCTTTCCCCTCTCCTTCTCTCGCTGTCCCCTCTCTCTCTTCTCTCTCTGCGCCCCCCCAAAGGGATCCGCCCCCAGGGGCCGCGCGATGTCCGAAGCTCTCTGTCCCTCCTCTGTTTTCTTTGTCCCACTCCCTTCGCTCTCTGGCTCTCTGGCTCTCTTGCACTCTCGCTCATCGGTCCGCTTCTCGCGCTCTCTCCTCCTCTCTCTGCCTCTCCCTCTCTCCCTGTCCTCCCTCTCTCCCTCTCTCCCTCTCTCCTCCCGCTCTCTCCCCTCTTTCTCCTCTTTCTCCCTCTTTCTCCCCTCTTTCTCTTTCTTCTCCCATCTTTCTCCCCTCTTTCTCACACTTTCTTTCTCTTCTCCTCCCCTCTTTCCCACCTCTTTCTCCCTCTTTTCTCTCCCTCTGGGTTTCTCTCCCTCCCCCTCTTTCCTCCCTCTTTCCTCCACTCTTCTCCCTCTCTCCCTTCCTCTTCTCTCCCTCTCTCTCCCTCTCTCTCCCTCTCGCCCCTCCTCTCCCTCTCCCTCTCTCACCTCTCTCCCTCTCTCCCTCTCTCCCTCTCTCACCTCTCTCATCCCTCTCTGCTTCCTCCCTCTCTCCCTCTCTCCTCTCTCCTCGTCTTCCCTCTCTCCCTCCTCTCCCTCTCTCCCTCTCTCCTCACCTCTCCTCCTCCCTCTCTCTGTCCTCTCCCTCTCCTCCCTCTCTCACCTCTCTCCCTCTCTCCCTCTCCTCCCTCTCTCCCTCTCCCCTCCCTCTCTCCATCTCTCTCCCCCTCTCCCCCTCCCCCTCTCCCTCTCCTATCTCTCCCTCCATCTCCCAATCTTTCCTTCTCCCCTCTCCCCTCCCTCCTTCTCCTCCCCCCTCTCCTTTCCTCCCCCCTCTGCCCCTCCACCCTCTCTCCTCTTCTCCCCCCTCTCATCCCTCATCTCGTCTGTCTTGTCTCTCCCTCTCCTCCTCTCCCTCTCTCTCGCTCTACCCTCTCTCCCCTCTCTCACTCCTCCCCTCTCTCCCCTCTCCCTCTCTTCCTCCCCTCTCCTCCCCTCTGCTCCCCTCTCCTCCCCCTCTCTCATCTCATCCCCCTCCCCTCCTCCTCTCTCTCCCTCTCTCCCTCTCTCCCCCTCTCTCTCTCCCTCTTCCCTCTCTTCTCTCTCCCTCTCTCTCTCTCTCCTCCGTTCTCCCTCTCTCCTCGTCTCCCTCTCTCCCCGCTCCCTCTCCTCCCTCCTCTCCCTCCTCCCTCTCTTCCCTCTCGTCCCTTCTCTCCCTCTCTCCCTCGCTCCCTCTCCCCCTCTCTCCCTCTCTCCCTCTCCCTCTCTCTCTCTCACTCTCTCACTCTCTCTGCCTCTCTGCCTCTCTGCCTCTCTGCCTCTCTGCCTCTCTGCCTCTCTGCCTCTCTGCCTCTCTGTCTCTCTGTCTCTCTGTCTCTCTGTCTCTCTGTCTCTCTCCACTCGGCAGATGCCTCCCTAAACCCAAAAATCGCAAGGTGAGCCTCACAAACCCTTGTGCGGCTTTCATGAAGCTGCAGGGAATTTTAGAAGCCTACGCCACGCCCAGCAGAACCTCGTCGGCTCGGGCAAAACAAAGCTCCGGTGGGCGCCAACGCCTGAGGGACAAAGGCTACAAATCTAGCACAGGCGAATATTGATAATCGAGGCTGTAACTCTTGTTCTCGACGCGAGATCGAGCACTTCCTAAAGTTGCCGCCGAAGATCGACGAAGGCAGCAATAACAACTGCACTTGAACCGGGAATGAGACTGCGACTGAGCACCAGGCCGGCAGCCAGGCGACTGAATCTCGTGCCTGTCACGTGCTTAGGGACTCAGGGCCTTGTGGATCAGACAAGTTATGAGGATAGGTAGACTTTTTTCAAATGCTGTGTTCTCACATGCATATGACGCATGACACCGGGGAAATGGTACTTCAACTTGGTAGAAAAGTTAAGCCAATGAATCCCATGGAGCTACACATGCACCCGACTGTCTTTGCTGTCCCATGCGAGAGAGGGCCGCGGGGTGGACAGCCATGGAAGTAGGCGACCAATGAACAAAACATGTCGTTGTTCCTCATGCTGTCCGGCTTTGAAACCTGCATTGCGATTTTTGGTGCGTTTCAACTCATTCGGGCACATGTGACAGGACAACCGCTGGCAAGAATGTGGGAAAACAAAGTTCGGGGAACAACTATAACTCAAACAACTAGACCCTGAACTCTTTTGTGTGTTGACATGCCCGCTCACCGTCACTGACTCGCTACTCATGGAAACCAGCTTCCTGATGTCTGTGGAGACTACTGTAGTGCTGTAGGGGCCTGTTGCCAAAGTGCTCACACGTCTCCTGGGCAAGGCAAGTAACTCTGCCTTCCTATTCAATCCTATCGCCTGTCCGTCTTTCTTACTATCGTTCAATCTACGCCTTCTCATCTGCATGCGGAATCACGTTTCATTAGCTTCATGGGTCATTAAGTCTTTGTAGGAGACTCAGGCGAAACGTTTTTGGAACTCTGTAGGTCTTTTTGCAGTACAGGAGCTCTTTGTCTTCTACGAACAACATCAAATCATTCGCGTACTTCATGTAAGTATTGGTGTATTTCTCTTGTTCTCTATTTTCCTTTGCTTGCATTCATTGCTCGTGATTCTCTTGCAAAACCTTCTTTGTTGCACTTTAATTTTGCTTGATATATTGCCAGAGGTTTTCTCAAGCACGCCAACTCTTGCCCCCCCCCCGGTACGCGTACCGGCTGAACTTATCTTGTGCTTTCTATCACGCGAATTGCTGCGTACTGATCCCGTTATAGAAGTTTCAAGCTGCAAGTGCCCAGCAATGCCCACCGCCATGCCCAGCCCAAACCTTCAAACCCAAGGCCAAAGAGACCAGAGCACTGCTGCAGCTCAAGAAGACAAGTAGAAAAGAAGCACCTGTAACCTTCCAGGTCTCCGTGGCCAGTGTGGCGGTAGCCCTCCTGCAATTTGCATTCGGCATTACGCACAATAACTGGTTTATCCCGAGGTTGGGGACTTGGATCTCAGTTGGGCCTTCGGCCTGCAAGCACACTCAAACTGTTTCCTAAACTGGCAGTGTGATGTTTGTCCCCAGTACGCTACATGTCTACATGTTGGTGGAATTCGTTTGAGCGTACCGTGAGTAGGAACCAGTTCTGAAGCACAGTGTGAAACACTTGTGAATTCGTTTTGGCTTTTGCGCACTTCGTGGACTTCTGGCTCAAGTGAGCAGAGACGGAGTGTTAGTCCACAAGGCCTCGAGTCGAACAGTAAAAGGCCGTCTCGAATGTGACTTTGCTCAGTCGCTTGGGCAAACACAATCCTTGTCGTTCTCGCTTGTCGACAGCAACCGACAGCAACGCAAAACAGATAACAGCATGAGGGGCTTTGCCTTCAGAATCCAGTCGGGTTGTCTGATTTGCTTACTCCATGGGCGCAGTCAGATCATTCCACAGGTGGAGGCCAAGCTTGACGTTTCCATCTCAAGTGGGGAGGTTGTGGGCTTTGGGTCTGTGTTGCACGACCTTAGAAGGCACCTAAATAATAAATAGACCACATGTGAGAAGCCTTCCCTCGGTGCCAAGGGGACTCACAAGAACAGTCAGCTAAAGCTTCGCCACGCCACGTGCCTGTATCTCCCCGACTAAAGGAATCGCTGTGACCTCAAAACACCAAAGAAAAATGCGAAACCCACAGAGACTCAAAGTACAGTACTTTAAGTCAAGCCAACCTGCCATGATTGAAGTCCATGGTCCGAAGTAAGCTGCCTGCAGTTTCGCAACCCGATGCTCGTGAGAACTGAATCTTAAAGCTCGACAATATAGCAGGTGCACAAATCAAGACCTTTCTTTTGTCTTGACATTTGCAGCTGTTGGTGGCTGACGCACAGCAAGGTCCCCAGGCACTCCTGACCGAAGCAAAAGCGCCAATTCCATTCCTGCGTTGGTCAGCCATCGTTAGCCCCACATTCCTTGCATGTATATAACGTTGCTGCACCCCCACCCATGCAGCTCCGCATGTTGTAAGTTGTAGGAGCCTCTTCCCTGCAGAGGCGTGATGTCAGAGAACAGCAAACTGCTCTTAACGTTCAAAGCTCAGTGCCGATGCTAGGTAACACTGCCATAATAATTGCTACACAACAACGCACCCAAATCAACTGCGGTGGGCATAACCGCACCCTACTCTGTGGACGATTCTGCTGAAAGTGCCACGCTGCACGAAACCAACGTGTAAGCCGAGCCAAGCCCTAAACTTCCCTCCGGCAGAGCCAAGCCCCGAGTCGAGCCAAGCCAAGCCAAGCCGCAATGCACTACGCGCATTGATCAAGTTTCCTACTCAATCATGCAAACCGATTACAAATCAAACTCGCTAAATTACAACTAACACTATCACAATTCGCTCGATCCGAACTTTATCCATTCCACCCTCCCCTCCCCCACCTCGAGTGTGGCTCCGCTGCCCAGGCTGGGGAGCCTGCCATCGACTTTTCTCTCGACCGGACAACCCTACCGGATTCCAGACTCAAGCCCGCAAGCCTGCAGTTCATCTGTGGTCACACATGACCACCAAACTACATAGGTCCTGCACATTCCTGCACTATTGCACCTGCAGAAAGTGTTTGTGCCGAAGTGATCGACGAACACATGGCGATGAGACAGCGCTTGTAGTGGCACCACTACCACTACAAGCCATGTCCGCCAAAACTCTGCGTGTTACAAGGAGGGGCTGAGGGGGGCGGGGGTGGGTTGGGTTGTGTTGGGGCGAGCAACAATGGGAATTTTGGCTTGCGTGTGGCCGATCAGTAGCATCTCGTGGCTTCCCAACTACGGACACGTCACCAACGGCTTCTCTGCAGCCTGACTGCAGCAGCGTAGGCGTAGACAGTGTTTTAGGAAAGCCAACGTCCAAGCGACAGATTCCGAAAACCTTTGGACGTGCTGGATTTTGGAGCTGTGTGCTGGGCACGATCGCCCACAGATTCGGATCATGCTAGACAAGATCCCATGTAAAGTAGCGGAGAAGTAAGCCTTCCAGAGTTTGTCACGCATAATTGACATCGAAACCACGCTCCAAGGCACAGATCGAGATTAGTTGGTCGAAATGGCACGGCTTTGCTGACGCGCTTCTCGCCGTCTCTCATCCCCCAACCCTCAACGCCTGTTGTTCAGAACCGTACTCTGACTGGGGTTGAGGTTCAACTGTTCAACGGGCCTCAAGAGCAGAGCGTCACATGTCGCTGCGAGGCACGGAGGTTGTTGCGGATGACCTCGAAGCCCCAAGCGATGCTCAACTTCCACACCCTGAGCCCCCCCTCTCCAATCCTGACATCCTACACGAAACCTCCCCTCCTCAAAAGTGAAGGGAGGGATTTCTGCAACGATGCTTGTCTCGCAAAACACGATCCATTTCTGACGGTTGCCAAGTCTAAACACACTCAAAATTACCGGGAATAGATAGCATGCATCTCGAGACGGCGGTACATTCAATAAAGTGCTACTTTTGTCCTTTTGCTATGTTTGCCAGCCTAACAACCATTCCATGCCGTCCTTCGATAGCCCTGAATACCCATCAGGCGGCGCTCAGCCAACGCTTCGAAGTGCTGGGGCTCTGCAAGAGCCACGTTCCTGAACAAAGGGAAAAGAGGTAGAGGTAGAGGTAGAGATAGAGATAGAGATAGAGATAGAGATAGAGAGAGAGAGAGATAGAGAGAGAGAGAGAGATAGAGAGGGAGAGAGATAAACGGAGAGAGTGTGATAGAGAGAGAGAGAGATAGGGAGGGAGAGAGATAGACGGAGAGAGTGTGATGAGAGAGAGAGGGGGAGGGAGAGAAAGAGAGATGGAAAGAGATGGATAGAGAGTGCAATGCCTGCCAAAATTCAACCCCAAAATGTCAGCGAGTTTTCAGTTCGAGTTCGGGCTGGGAGCGAAGCAGAGCTCCCGCCAGTGGCTCGCAGGCGAAATTTTGCAATGGCGATGGGCTCATGTAGCAAAATATCTGGCTGCCACACAAACATGGTCCGGAGGTTTGGGGTGGCCTGACATGACCCCATCGCACTTTGGGAGGGCTGGGTGGGCATTTTGGCGTGCTTGTTCTGTTGAAACTCACTTTGTGGGTTTGTTTTGGAGGCTCCGCACCAGCCGGCTTGCTGTCATTCAAGCCTTCTTATTCTTGTGTTTTCGTCGTGTCCTCGACCCACATCGCTTCGGATGGCTGCTGCTACTCCAGTTGGAACACACACACATACATATATATATATATATATAGATATGTACACACACAGAGTTCCCAGAAGTAAGACACCAAAGTACAAGGCAGATAACCGCTAAGCCATGAGCACATTTCCCACTACAGTACCTGTCACTCAAAGGGCTTGAGTATAGGCGACGACCATGCATGTACAGTAGGTACAACGTTGCTGGCAAAGGGCTTGAGGGTTCGCCGCATGCATCAGCCAGACGCAAGAAACTGTTTACTCGTATGTCTTCAACTTTAACCCACCAATTCCTAAAACTAGAATCGCACAACGCGGTGCAAGAAACTATGAAGCTTTGCTGTCACGCATCATGTACAGCACCGGGAAGGAGTGTTGGGCCTCGACCTGTGGTAGCATGTGGTACCACACCCTTTTGAGTGTGGGTTGACTTGAGAAAATATTGGGAGAGTGCCTGTTGGTGTTTTGGTGAGGGGACGAGCCTGTGTTGCTTGCACTTGCTCATGACCGCGAGTGCATACAACACGCAGGGTGCTGCAGATCCCGAACAGGAGGCCTTTACCTAAACCTTTAAAAACACTCCCACCCCCTGCCTCCTGCGGTGGAAGCCATAGGCTCACACCAAGGTGCAGCTGAACCTGCGAGCTACTGTGAGCTGTCTTGAGCATTTGATAGCGTCAGACTTCGAATGCGTTCTGAGGGCCTGCAGGGCTTGAGGCCGATGATGTGCAAGACAAGGTGCAAGATAAGGGTCTTTCATCAGGTTCTTTCATGGATGCGGGTCCTCTGCTCTCGTTTCCACATGTTTCGATGCAAGAAAATTTTAGTTTTAAGAATTTGCGTTTGGCCTTCGGCACATAAGGCTTCAGTGTTTGACTCGAAGAATTAGGCCGCTGGCGTTGGGGTTTCTTGAAGGCTTGAGGGTTTTGAAAGTTAGGGTTTAGGAAATGGGCAGGACTGTGCCCCACCTTTGAGATCAAAGCTTCTCTTCGCGCGGGGACCCCTCCGCATTGCATGTAAAACCACTGGATAAAACACGAGAGGCGCCAACAGCAATGAAACCCAAAGCTTCTGATCCCACGACCCTAAGCAGCCCTGCGGACCTCAACCTACCTCAACTCACCACCCAATCCCTACCTTCCCCCAGGCGCCTTTTTGGGGAGGAAGTCCCTGCGTGGAGCCCCTGAGTGTTTGGGTTCAGGAATTTAAGTTGAATGGCATCTCATAATGGGGATGTAAGAATTCAGCTTACGGCCTGAATACTAGTCGGCTGAAGGCGCGACTCAACAGCCCGCCGGGCTTCGGATTTTAGGTCAAGTCAAAAAGCATCAGAGTGTGGGCTGTGCACATCTGACAGTGCACCATGCGAATTCGGGGTTCCCTCGTCGAAGCTATGGTTGCTGGACCCTGAGCATTCTTCCTGAATCTGGGAATGAAGTGACCTGGTATTTACTCAGAAGTATTGCTCATCTGTGAGGAGAAAATACAGAGTTGTAGAAAGCTCCCCTAAACCTCTCGCTGCTACTGGTATTTGGAGTCATGCCCAGACTCTTGCACTCGTGAATGCGTGAACTCTGAAGAGAAATACAAAGACTTTTCTAGTCGAACATACAGGAATGGAAGGGCTGCTACGAAAATGCAGAGAAAATGATGTTTTCCTACTAGATTATAGAGAAAAAAACGATCTTCCTGGAACAACAAAACCCAAAGAAATGGGACCAAAAAAGTTTAAAATATGGGCTAAACTGAAAAGCAAAAAAAAGATGACGGTTTCGCATTTCGCGAGCCCAGGCATCCAAAAGCGATGACAGTTTCGAAGTGGCCTTTGCAGCTCCCCGATAGCTGCGGCCTCAAACCTCTGAATGACGAATGTCCAACAAGTTGCCGCAAGACACGAGAATCGATGTTCGGAGGAGCCGGAAGAAAGCGCAGCGCCCCCAAGCTGCAACAAGTTTCCCAAAGTTGGCGCGGGTTGCCAGCCCGCACCCCCTGCCTAGCGCCCCTGAAGCTGCAACGAGTTTCTAAGCCTGAAACCGGCACGGGTTGCCAGCTGCCAAGCCCGGAGCCCCCCGAAGCTGCAACCCCCGCCAGCCGCACAATGTTGTAATCCCGCACTTTTTCCCAAGCCCTCCTGAACCCCCCCAAGCTGCAACGAGTTTCTAAGCCCGAAACCGGCGCGGGTTGCCAGCTGCCAAGCCCTGAGCCCCCCCCCGAAGCTGCAACCCCCGCCAGCCGCACAATGTTGTAATCCCGCACTTTTTCCCAAGCCCTCCTGAACCCCCCCAAGCTGCAACGAGTTTCTAAGCCCGAAACCGGCGCGGGTTGCCAGCCCGCACCCCCTGCCAAGCCCTGAGCCCCCCGAAGCTGCAACCCCCGCCAGCCGCACAATGTTGTAATCCCGCACTTTTTCCCAAGCCCTCCTGAACCCCCCCAAGCTGCAACGAGTTTCTAAGCCCGAAACCGGCGCGGGTTGCCAGCCCGCACCCCCTGCCAAGCCCTGAGCCCCCGAAGCTGCAACCCCCGCCAGCCGCGCAATGTTGTAATCCCGCACTTTTTCCCAAGCCCTCCTGAACCCCCCCAAGCTGCAACGAGTTTCTAAGCCCGAAACCGGCGCGGGTTGCCAGCCCGCACCCCCTGCCAAGCCCTGAGCCCCCCGAAGCTGCAACCCCCGCCAGCCGCACAATGTTGTAATCCCGCACTTTTTCCCAAGCCCTCCTGAACCCCCCCAAGCTGCAACGAGTTTCTAAGCCCGAAACCGGCGCGGGGTGCCAGCCCGCTCCCCCGGCCAAGCCCTGAGCCACAATGTTGTAATCCCGCACTTTTTCGCTGCAACCCCCGCCAGCCGCACAATGTTGTAATCCCGCACTTTTTCCCAAGCCCTCCTGAACGAGTTTCTAAGCCCGAAACCGGCGCGGGTTGCCAGCCCGCACCCCCTGCCAAGCCCTGAGCCCCCCGCTGCAACCCCCGCCAGCCGCACAATGTTGTAATCCCGCACTTTTTCCCAAGCCCTCCTGAACCCCCCCAAGCTGCAACGAGTTTCTAAGCCCCAAACCGTCGCGGGTTGCCAGCCCGCACCCCCTGCCAAGCCCTGAGCCCCCCGAAGCTGCAACGAGTTTCTAAGCCGCGGGTTGCCAGCCCGCACCCCCTGCCAAGCCCTGAGCCCCCGAAGCTGCAACCCCCGCCAGCCGCGCAATGTTGTAATCCCGCACTTTTTCCCAAGCCCTCCTGAACCCCCCCAAGCTGCAACGAGTTTCTAAGCCCGAAACCGGCGCGGGTTGCCAGCCCGCACCCCCTGCCAAGCCCTGAGCCCCCCGAAGCTGCAACCCCACGCCAGCCGCACAATGTTGTAATCCCGCACTTTTTCCCAAGCCCTCCTGAACCCCCCCAAGCTGCAACGAGTTTCTAAGGTGGCACGGGTTGCCTGCCAATGCAAACACGACGTTTCGGGAGCCCCCAAGAAATCCCAAGAAAAGCGCGACCACGCCCAGGCCGAGGCGAAGCGCGATTGGTCCAAAAGCCAGTCGCCTGCGCGGCATCATTTACGTACCCACGCCTGCCCTTCACGTATGAGCTTCTTAGTGTTGACACACTGTTTGGGGGAATGAAAACAAGCAGCACGCAGAAAATTTCGAGTTCACGAGCTCACTACAAGTATCTTGACTCTGTACAACAAGACATTATGCTAACAGAAAGATCTGCAATAGCAACACATAGTGAGCGAAACGAACAGGAACGATGACTTGGATTATTCATATGATATATCCACATTATGTACTGAACCTTCAGAAGTTTATTTGTGCAAGTGATTCAAAACATACATTGCCTCAATGGAATTAAACCCACGAGCGTGGGCTGCAAGGCCACAGCCCGATCTTGATGGAGAGCCAAAATCCTAAGGAAGCCTACCACCTTATCGCAGTGTCCAAGTCACGATCCCATGGCGGAAGTAAAGCCTTGGCTGCAACGAGCATTGTAGTACTGGGCCGAGTGGGGGGGGGGGGGGGCGGCGAACACAACCTAAGGTGACAATCTGACAAGCTACTAACATACCATACCTGATTGACAGGTCGGAAAGCCCACAGATGTGCGAAACCTCGCGGGCAACTGAAGTAACGTCAAGCCCATGACTCATGCGCTATGGGGATTGAAAGCTTAATAACATGATTGAAGGCCCCAGGTTACATGCCCATGTCCCGATGTTTGAAGATAGCGGACAAACTCAGGCCCAGGGTGTGGGAGAGCGAGGTGGGTTGCCTTGATGACACACATTTCAGATGCGACCTTACAAAGCAATGTCTCATGTTACATGTACATGTCCCGGCGCATTTGGCTCCTGCGTAGGAGGGCGCATCCGGCTGTGTATTTTCAGCTGGGACAAACCCAGCCACGGCTCCCATATGCTCCCATGCTTCCCATTACTGCGTCAGTGAGGCACACAGGACAAAGGAGGGCGTACAAAATCTGGCTTTATGATTTACGTGAATTACTTCAAGGAATATAATGATGATGAGGGAATACCTCTAAATAGAATTAAGAAATCTCGAATGGAGTTATGAATAAAACTTAAGAACAAAGAAACAAAAGAAATATTATTATATCGATAGACATTGTGGAATTTTATTAATCGATGTATTTTGTCAATAACGTCCAACAAGGATCTTCTGTCCGGCATCTATCTCTTGAGGACAAACCATCCGTCCGCGAAACACCGACGCCCGCCAAGAACTGTACGGAGGCGGTTACTTGGTGGAAGGTGGAATTGTGAAGAGTCCTTTTTCTGGCAGATAGGGACGAAAAGAACTCCAGGGACGTATATCTACATAATAGCCATCTCCAACCAAGTTCGGAAATCCCGCATGTCAGCATCATCTCCGGCTCGCAAGCAAAGCTGGCTCAAGGACCAAAAGCCTCATAAACTCATAGAGCTGCCGAAAGCGGGTATGCAGAGTCTGCCCAGAAAGATGCCACAGGCAAAAACAAGATCCGGTTGGTCGACCCTGACTTGATGCCTGGCTGCGAAGAATGTCTCCGCGAATGCTGGGCGTATTCGAGTCGACAGTGTTGCCCGTGTCTGAGAGCAGCTATGCCGATGAAGCGGCGGCAATAGCTTGAGTAGCTTGGGGTGCTCTAGCCGATCAGACCACGGGCGCGAGGCTGCGACACTAAGGCAGGGAGGGCTTGGCAAAACGAATAGGGCGCAACGTGGGTGGAAAGCCAGAGCAAGCGTGTGGACCGTGGGCGGAGGAGGAGAAGGCACAAGCCAGGCCCGGGAGGGCACTTTTGGAGGCTGTCCCAGAACACGCCTAGTACCACAAGAGCCCCGAAAGGAAGAAGGCGAGGGACAGGGGAACACAACCCGTGCAAACTTTGGAACCCAGCTACTTGTTGACTTGAGGACACACGGTTTGGGTTGGACCTTTCAAGGCAAAGCTTGAGCTCGATGGTCGTTGATGGTCTTTGGTGGTTTCTTGCTGGCTCAGGGGGAGGTATGTGCGGTGATGTTGAGTCGCCGTATTGTAGCAGCGCGACTAGGGAGCACCCAGCAGAGCAACACCCTCAACAAACCGCAGACTCTCAACACTTCCGCATCAGGTGCGAAGCAAGGGACAAACTCCGCATTCACCAACGAGGAGCAGACCCTGCACAAATATACCGGTTCCGGGCTTCGAGTTGTCGGGTCAATGGGGCCGGGGATTGTCCACGATCACACATGCACATGCACCATATACAAACATTCCAAAGCTTGAGAGCCCTACAAATCCAAACCAATACAGATGTTTTTGCCCACGCTGTATGTGGACAACTGGAGACCGAACTAACCTGAAATCGAGGCCGTTGAAAATCAACCGATAAAACCATGCACATGCACAAAAGCTAGCAAACAGTGCAGGTGTGAAGCTTTGCAGTGCTGACAAGCCAAAACCTATAAACCGCAAACGCATTCGTTGGCCAGTTCTGCTTTTGACTCCTTTTCGGACTCGCTTCGTATTTCAATCTCAAAAACATGACTGGGAAACCCGAACGACTTACAATGTTCACCACCTGTGATTTACAAAACGCGTCAATCCTTCAAGCCCTCAATCTTCTGGCACCTCCGCCACTGCGACAAGCCCTCGCTGTGCAGAGACCAAACAACTCGCGGCAACGGGAGCTCGGTATAGCCTGGCGTTCGGCTGCTACGTCCCTACCCGAACCCGACTAAATTGCCCCGCAGAGAGGGCCACGGGAGTTTTTTGCTGCTGTATGAGTCGAAACCCTGAACCCTGAACCAAGTCTCTCAAACCGTCAACAAAGAGATGGGCGGGGGCACGATGACGACGCCGATGCCAATGACTGTCACGACGACGATGATGACGACGACTATGATGAGCAGGAGCAGGAGAGGAAGCAGGAGCAGGAGCAGCAGCAGGAGTAGGAGAAGCAGTACAACCAGAATGCACGGTTTGCCCCTGCCAGCGTAACAGGAGCGAACTTGAATTCACGCACAAGCCCATTTGCAAAGTAGACCCTCTGATTCAAGATGAAGCGGCCTCAAGCAGTCTATAGAAATGATACCAACAGGAGGAGCTGGAAGGTCCTACGTTCTATTGCGCGCTGTCGGTGTTCCACTTGTCCCACCTCTCCACACACACTTACTTGCATGCCACAGGCTCACACCCCAAGCCTCAAACTGGGAACCAGGCCGGGCACACACGTGTTTTCAAAAATAGCAAGTACGGAAGCACTTTTGAAAACACACTTATGTTACTAAACACAAAAATCGCCACAAAACTCTTGCAAAACCAGAACATCATCAACTCATCCACAAACTGCCTTGTCTCCAAGCAAGATGCCGAGCATTGCCGAGCAGCTCAGTGCGTGGGGGTCAGGTGCGAAGTAGGGGAGCCTTCGTCGGCATCCTTGCGGGCGTCCAATGAGACTCAGTGTTTTCGGGTGCACATGGTTAAGAACATCGTATGGATTGCCCGCAACGCCAAATAAATTCGTGCTGGCTTGAGCGTAACATGGGAGAAGTGGTGGTGAATAATATCTACAACTGGTCGGCGTCCAGGTTGCAATCCAAGCGTTAAAAACAGTTAGCCACCGAAACTCCGCCACGTCAAGCGTTGAATGTGCGCGGGACTTGTATGCTCTGTTTGACGTCAGGTTTCTGGTCAAAATGTTTGACATGTGGCCCTCGGACAAAAATTCGGTGCTTGAAAAATATGTATGTGTTAAAACATGTTGCTAACGAGATCACCACCACCACCCACCGGCCTCCAGCCACCGGCACCGACGGAAACCCTCCAAACCCGCGAGCCGAGCTGTCATTTGCGTAAACCTCTTGAGTCACGTAAGCGCTGCCATCAACATGAACATTTTGGAGAACACGTGCCAAATTACCTGAGCTTCCCGAATGACCGCCAGGAACACCCCTTGCCACTGAGATTAGCGCATTGCTAAACCTTTCTGACAATGAACAGGGTAGCGTGCTCCCCTACTTACACGAACCCGGAATGCTTCACCAGGCTGAGAAGCTGTTGCTAAACAAAGAAAGAACATTGAGGGCCCTTGCGTACCAAGAAAAGCCAAACAACAATGAAAGAGAGGAGAGGAAGGACTTCATGCCGGAGAGAAGAAGACAACATCTCTTGGTCCCTCTTCTGAAAGTTTCTTGCTGTTCGAATTGCTCCTCCTCTGTTCGGCTCAGTCTTCCATCTTCCTGTTTGTGAGATGGCAAAACAATCAAAGACAAGAAGAAAGAAGAAACCAGAGAGGAGGTAGGGAAATATTGTTCCTGCTTCTCCTTCGTTTCCGGTGTCCTCTTCAATCAAAGAAACGGAAGCTTGAGGGCAACGAGGACCCCGTGTCCGCACCAAACCCCGCCAAGCTGAGGAGAGAAAGTCCAACCGAAGTCCCACACTGATGCATTGGTGACTGTGTGGAGTACAACCTTTCACCTGCGCCTGTCATGATGATGAAATAAGATTTTTGCACCGCGTGTGCCAGACCACAGGAATGGCACACAAACACCAGATGAGATGATCCGTACGGGGTATGGTTTCGGCCCCTTGCTACGCCGCCAGACACACAGGAATAACGTAGCACGAAATGAGATGAAGATGAAAATGAAATGATGCCTCACCAGCTGGCCAACCCGGACCTTAGGCACGGGCGAAAAGGCCCCGACTTTTTGTTGTTGTGGCATGCCAGCTACATCCTCAGATGTCCAGGCACTGCATTCGCAGGTACACAAGACTGATCAGGTCTTGCCTCCCACTTGCATCCACAGCTTCGTTGAGTGTGGTAGGATGCAAGCGCCACACTCCCCTGCTACGGCAGCGACGCCTTTCCAGGATGAACTACCTCTTTCCACACACACACACACCCACACCCACACACACACACACACACACACACTCACACTCACACTCACACTCACACTCACACCAGGCCCAGGATCCTCTTGGTGCTCACGCTGTACGTTGCCCCACAGCAGTGGGGGCAGGGCTTGCCGGCGTCGCAGATTCTCGGGCGCGACGGCGGCTGCCAGGACATCTGGCAATGTGCGGCTTGCACACGCAGGTCTATGTGGTAGGCCACTTGGGGGTTGGAAAAGCGGCTCTGCGTGACCGCACTGCATGCACGGCGTGAGGCTGTCCCACCCGACGCACACCTCCGGTAGGTGGAAACAGCGGCGCACTGCGCGGCACGTCCAGCACGTCCTGCTGTGCCAGGCATCATCCTGTCGGAGCCCCACGCCTTGAGTGCCTCGCTGCCCACTCCGACAGGTGGGACTGGTCGCCGGGCCGGGCCGCGGCAGCCGAAGCACAGTGGGCAGCCGTCTGGCTGCGCGTCGTGGCGGTGTTCATGCTGGCAGCGCAGGAGCCCCTGAATGGCGCTGTTGGGGTTATGGAAGCTCCTGCGGCGAGGAGGAGGGGACTGGGTGGCTCCACGGCGGTGTTACCCTGGAGCGTGTGCACGCGGCGGTTCCGCTCCTGTAGGTGCAAGGAAGCGCAAGCGCTTCCCACGAAATGTGAAGCAAGCTCCAAAAAAACAGAAGCGAACCTGCAGCCGACTGCTGTGGCCGGCAAGAGAGTAGTATTAGGCGGTCAGTGCAGAAGCACCAGAGCCATTTTGGCTCAAGGTACAAATCGGGCCCTTGCTGTAAAGCAGGCCTTTTGTCTTTTCTTTTGAAGCCTTTTTGGCTTTCTTCTTTGGCTAGCTAAGGTTGCTGGAAAATTCTTAAAAACAAGTTTTTTCTTTTCATGCACATGGAACCCCACATTTACACTTGGGCGCAAAACCCAAACCTGGCTTTCTTTTCACAAATGTTCGAGATTTCAGAACTTTCTCAACATCATTGTTCTTATGGCGGTCTTTAGCATCAAAAGTATCTAGACCGGTCTGATCTTTCTGAGAATGCTGAAAACTCTCGAAACAGCTTTCTCTCAGAAAAGCAGACGAGCCAGACCGGCTGCGGCACGTCGCAGGGAGGCGGTGCGACGGGCGTCATTCTCGCCCAAAAAGTCGCTGCCTGGCAAGCGTTAAAAAAACAAGACCAGTACGAGCAAGCATGAGCGGCTACAGACCTCTGCAACGCCCAGGGCGACTTCCAGCTCCACGGGCGACCGTACCTGACCAAGCAAGAGGAGCGAGAAACAAAAAAAGCAGACCAACAAAGAGGAAAGCTTAAACCAGTCGTAAGCAACGCGCGTGCTGATGTGAAAGGGCAGCGGCATCGTCGTGGCCCGAAAGCTAGCCTGCGCGCGCGTTTGGGGACGGGAGTGATGTGATGCGCGCGGAGGTCCGGTAGGCCTTTACAGGAACTGCCCAAGAACAAAAGAAACAATTGCATCTCGCACAGAAACACCGGCCTCGTCGACGATCACGGGTCCAGCCTGCCAGGATGATAGGAAATGAGATCTCACAACTAGTGTCTAGCAAACCGGAAAAAAAAACCTTGTGCTGAGGACGAGGCCGGTGTCAGGACCGTAAGCTTGCAGAAGGTGGCCTTTGTAGGACTGGGCGTAGACATCCCAGTCGCAAGGGCTCACCTGCAAGGCAAGACACGTGGGGCGGGGCGTGGCGCTTATCGAGGTCACTGAGAAAACCGCCTCCTGCGCCGCGTTGGACATGTCGGCCCAGCAATGCGTTTAGGCACGTACCTGTCCGGGGAAGAGTCAGACAGGAACCCGCGCCGAAGAGAACCGAATTCAAAAAGCAAGAAGATGAGCGAGATGGAATAGGGGCACAGGAGCGGTGGCGAACATGATTGTGCCTGACAGCAGCCAGCGTAGAGAAAAAGCAGATAGCAAATACTGTAAGAAGAGAAAACAATTAAAGAACAAGGACAGCAGTAAGTGACACCAGCCTAGGAAGGATCCGAAAGCGAAAGAGTCGAGGGAGGACGCACCAGCTGAGTTTGGAAGCTGGTGGGGGTTGCCACCGCACCTCCTGCCAAAGGCGTTTCGAAGTTGATGCCGGTTGCCAGCCCAGACACCCCCTGCCAACCCCTCCCCCCCCGAACCCCCCAAGCAGCAACGAGTTTCGACTGGCGCGGGTTGCCCAGCCCGTACCCCCAGGAGGTCAGCCCCTCCAAGGCGCACGCATGTCCGCGTCCAAGGTGCACACACGTCTTGTTTTCATTGGTTTTTTCCAGGTGTTTCGAAGCTTTCGGATTCCGGAAACTTTCTCAAAACAGTTTTCTTGGGTTGAGGGTGGCTGTTCAGGGCTTTGAGAGCGCACGCAGCTTGGAAGTGCCACGTGCAGCTTGGAAGTGGCTTTAGGCTTCAGGGTTTGGGGTTTAGGGTTTCGGGTCCAGGGCTAAGGGTTTAGGGTTTAGGGTTTAGGGTTCAGAACCCGTGCCACCCAAACGAGCGTCGGGCTCGTTTGGGTGCCAAGATCCCTGAAATTAACCCTAAACCCTAAACCCTGCGGCGCCTGGAGGTCCTGAAAAGGCCTCTGAAAGGCCCCAGTCTTGGACTAAGACTTAGAGTCGCTCTCGGCGCTGAAAGGCCCTGCCAAAATCTGCACCTGCTGGCCCCGGACAAGGGTGACAGGGACTCCTGCGGCTGAAAAGGTCTGGGCTGAAGGCTTCATTTATGTCCTCCGCCAAGTAAATCTTTCGACACTCGGCGTAGAGAAGAAAACAGTGAGAAGGCCCTCCGGCCGAAGACACCCCCCAACGCAAATGCTGATTTGGCTCTCGCAAGCTTCTCGACCTTTCTAGCAAAGGGCCCTTCGCCATGCAACCTTTACGCTCCGGCATAGAGAAGAAAAAATCAATGAGAAGGCCCTCCGGCCGAAGACACCCCCCAACGCAAAAGCTGATTTGGCTCTGGCAAGCCTCTAGACATGACTTTCACAAGGCCTGTTTATAGCAACACCATGACACCCCGATGTCGAGAATAGAAACAATGAGAAGGCCCTCCGGCCGAAGACACCCCCCAACGCAGACGCTAATTCGGCTCTCGCAAGCGTCTAGACATGACTTTCACAAGGCGTGTCCAGAGCAACAAGCCTGTCGCTATGCAGCTATGCAGCCTTGACACCCCGGCGTCGAGTATGGAAATGAGAAGGCCCTCCGGCAAAAACTTTCCCCAGCACAAAACTTAATTTTCCATGACATCCGGAAACGTGCTAAACGTTAGTCTGAAGTACAGCGTTGAGTGCAAAAGTGTTTGGATGTGGGCTGGCTTTGGTTTGGCTGACTCTGGTTTGGCTCGCTTTGAGTAGTGTTTGGGTGGTCTTGGGGTGGGCATGTCTGCACACAACTGCGTACAGCTGACCACTGCTACACCCTAAACCCTAAACCCTAAGCCTAAACCCTGAAGCCTAAAGCCTAAACCCTAAAGCCTAAACCCAAAGCCCTTAACCCTTACCCCTGAACCCCTAAACCCTAAACCTTAACCCTAAACCCGAAACCCTAAACCCTAAACCCTAAAGCCTAAACCCTAAGCCCTAAACCCTAAACCCCTGAACCCTGAAGCCCTAAACCATAAACCCTAAACCCTAAAGCCTAAAGCCTAAAGCCTAAAGCCTAAACCCTGAAGCCGAAACCCGAAACCCGAAACCCGAAACCCTAAGCCCTAAACCCTAAAAACCCTAAAATCCGTCCCCGACTCGTGGCACCCAAACGGGCGTCGGGCTCGTTTGGGTACCAAGATCCCTGAAAATAACCCTAAACCCTGAACCCTAAACCCGAAACCCTAAACCCTGAAGCCTAAAGCCTAAACCCTAAAGCCGAAACCCAAAACCCTCAACCCTTACCCTTAAAGCCCTAAGCCCTAAACCCTAAACCCTAAAGCCTAAAGCCTAAAGCCGAAAGCCTAAACCCTATACGCACCCTAAACCCGGGGTTTTCAAGGCTTAGGGCTTAGGGTTTTGGGTTTACGGTTTAGGCTTCAGGGTACAAGAACACTCGGCCCTGCGCACGTCCCCAACGTTGCGCGTGCACCTTGGACACAGACGGCGCGTGCACCCTGGACACGGGCCGCGCGTGCAGCTTGGAAGTGGCGCCCCCCTCGAAGGTGCCAGTTCCCCACGAGTTTCGAAGCCGCCCCGAAGCCCCCCCCAAGCAACGAGTTTCGAAGCCTTGCTGCGACGAGTTTCTAAGCCAGCGCGGGTTGCCAGCCTGCACGCTAAGCCCCCAGAACGCTTCGAAATTGGGGCCTACCCGTTTCTAAGCCGGCGCGGGTTGCCACCCCACCGGTTGCCCCCCCCCACACAGCAAGGATTGCAGTTGAAATTGGCGGCCCCCACCCCCAAGCTGCAACGACAACGGGTTTCTGAGCCGGTGCGGGCTGCCTGCTAAGGCCCAGTGCAACCGGCGCCCTGAACCCCCTAACCCCCCCAAGGCTGCGCGAAAACCAGCTAAAATAGACATGCTTTTTCGCGCTTGCGCGCCAAACTTTTCTTCCATTAATTTTCATACGATTCCTAGTCATTGTCACAGGATTCCTTCGAAACCTCATTAAGCTTAAGAGAAACCTTTGCTATTTTTTATGATCCGTATCATCGGATCATACACTAACTCTTCCCTCGCCCACCTGCTAGCCTCGAATGGTTCCTGTCAAGATTCTTTTAGCGCCTCACAGTCACCCCACAGCCCTCATTCAAGACAAGGGCTCGTATTTTCATACGATTCCTATGAGGCTTGAGAATTTGCTGGTTAATATTGTGAAGAGGATTCGTTTAAGAGGAATGTATTTTAATAGCAACCATACTACTTTCATAATATCGTGAAAGGCAAAGCCGAGTCTTTCTTTTTTTCTTTTCTGCTGTCTTCTATATAGTTTATCTTTCTAGAAGTCTTCTTGCTGTAGGCTTTCTCGAATCTCATCGTTTGTGTTCCTTTGATCTTCGTCCGTGTCTTTTCTGACATGTTGTGAGCAGAGCATACTATTCCCAGGCAAGGCGGAGAAGAGGCCTCCCACAACACGAGAGAGACACGTAAGTATCTTGCCCACATACTGCAACTTGCCCGTTAGCGCATTATGCAAGCTGTCATCAGCAGGTGCGCGATGCTGCTTGGAAACAACTCCTCCTTGGGTATCAGAATCACTCGCTACTGTGTGAGCAGCTGCACAGAGTGAACAAAGCCACTCGTTGGCAGGGATAAACATTGTTAAAGCAAGTAGAACGCAACCCTTGCTAGTCTAGCTTTCGTGAGAATTCGATGAGTTTGTAAAATGGACTCTGTTTGATAGGGCTCCCATTCGTTTCAGAAGGATTGGTATTCACTTTAAGAGAAAATTGTTATTGGATTCTGAGTAAGATTCCTATTGATATTCAAGGGATTCATACGAATGTTTGTGAGATTCATGCCAGTTTCATAGAACTCCGATCTGGTAAAGATGGAACCCAGTCATCTTGATGGAATCCATATTAATGTCGAGATGTTCGCAACAAACCCTCGAACATGTAGAGCTTTCGCATCCAGAGCCAAACTCGAAAATTCGAGGCGCGCCATAAAAGAAGAGGGGGTTTGGTTAGCAAAGAGGAAGAGAGCCAAAGCTTCTGGTGGACACTGGGACACAGCGGATTTGCAGTCCTTGGAAGCCCGCTTCTGCCATCTGGCTCAGTGCCTCTTTTCTGGTTCTCAAAGAAGGCGCATGGACATTCTTAGGCATTGACAGCTCTTTAGCGAAGGCTTCAACAGTTGTGGGCTTGGGAACTGCGATGGCTCGACGGTAGCCTTGGATACACAGGACTGATGTTTGACCATTGTATCCAGTTTCCTGAGGCTTCAAGCAGCGGAACCGGCCTCCGCCAAGTCTGCCAACTCTGCAAGGCTCCGCGAGCGCAATGATAGCAGCTGCGCGAGGCGAATCCTGGGAAGGCAGCAGCAATCCAAACATCCACGCAAACATGAACCGGTCCTAAGCCGTAGGCTAGTGTCGCTCAAACGCAGCCCCAAATCCTACACATCCCAACGCTAAAGAGCCCCCACATTAAAGTCATTGAAGCCTTGAGCCCCCGGACCCTGCAAGAGGTTTGGCCTTCCCAAGCCTACGAAAGTCTACGACAAAAACGCCAACAAAAACGTCAACATTAATCAAGACCGTCGAGGACTCAGGCGACCCGGTCTGATGCCTCGGCCTCTGCAGCGGTGCCGCGAAGCGGCGCCACAGCGGCCAGGTGCCACGGAGGAAGTGGAGGAGCCTTTTGGGAGGGTTTAGGGTTTAGAGGGTTTAGGGAGGCTTCGTCGGTTCAGGTTTTTTCTCAAAGTGTGAGCTGTAAGATGGTGATGACCGATGATGACCGATTACAGCTGATTCTGATTATGACCAATGCAAGATTCGCTTCACGAAAGGTTCGGACATTTCACCATCGTTGCTTCAAAAAGTCCTTGAGGGCGATCTGAAGAGTTGGGTTGAATTGGGTTGGGGTGGGGGGTCTCATCATGGTTTTAGAGGTTGACAACAGTCGCAGGTGGATGCGGTGGGTTTATGTGGCCCAAAAGATTTGAGCTTTGAGTCTTGGCGGCTTGCATTAATTTTCACCTTCAAGGACTTAGATGGACTTGGTATCGGAGACATTCGGAGACCCGTGACTAGTGCAAAGTCAAGTCCTACGCACAGGAAAATAAAAGGTCTGCGTCGGATGGGCGGCCATAACATCCATTCCAACTCCCCGCCTTCAACCCCCGGCAGTGCTGCTGCCCAAAAATCCCAAAACCCTGACACCCTCATCCTTCGAGATGCCACTCTGACAGGGCACGGGCACACTGAGGGCAAGGAGTTTCCAATCTCCGGGAGCCCCAGAAAGCCAAGCGTGTGCCTCGAAGGCAGCTGGGGGGTAATGCCCATCCGGGCCTGACAACGGGAAATTTGTGCCTCGGGGTGGTGGATTAGAGCTTTGAGGCTGTTAGCTGGAGTGTGTAGTATTGGGCCTGGCAATACATGCCAAAGGTCTGAGGGCGTCATTGGCAGCAAGCAAAGGGCCAGGGTAGTATGGAATGAAGCGCAAAACCCAGCTGTGGTGGTGCCAAGCCCAGAAAGGAAGTCGATTTCGGCTAGCCGTCACAAATGCCTCTAGCAAACCGGGCCCAGAACTCAATCGGGCACCATCAAAACTAAACAACCTTTGACTCAACTGCCGGGAAGGGCTGTAATTGTTGTGAAGTGAACATTGGGACTTCACCATCCCCTTCCACACATTTGACTAACCATATCATCCTCGCAAGCAGCCCTCGCGTCACCATCATCTCGGGAGACCGAATGGCCGTTAAGCATGGAAGCTGGCGGAAGCTTTGAGGTAAGCAGCTTTGCACCAACAAAGGTTCATGTGCAAAAAAGCCAGGAAATGCATGAATGTTGTGCAGGTGAGGTCAATGCGTAGACACAAAGTGACAAAAAGTGCCCTTGAGGATATTGAGTTTCTTTCTCAACTTGTGATTTCTTGGGCCTTGCAGAAAGCTTCTTCAGCGGAGACTAAAGATGCATTGGAAGCCAAAGCCACAGTAGAGTAACATCATCCAAGGAGAACCTGAGCGCGGCGATTCAGGAAAAACAGAGAGACCGTAAGTTTGTGTAAAATCCCACCAGAGCCTACATGCTGAAAGCAACCTGAAGCAAACTAGTCCGTGGCAAGTTGTCAAGGAGTTAATTCGGCTTGGCTTTGGGTGTAGCATTGGTTTTGGCGTTGGCTTTCGAATACCTCTGGGCTTTGGGCGTTGGGCGTTGGGCGTTGGGCTTTAGGCTTTGGGCATTTTTGGGGTGCGCTGGCTTGGGCTCACTGACTTTGGTAGGGCTTTGACTTCGGCCTGATGCACAGCATTCATTCAAGCGGCAGCTTGGAGGCACCTGCATTCTCCGGTCGCGCTGCTTCCACGAGTGGATCCAGGCCACCTGCAGTCATGGATTCGCGCCGAACAGAGGCTGTACGGATACACTACCCCGAGAGGAACCCGTCACTCTCACACGATGTATTGCTGGCAGTGAACCATACATTCACCTGAGCTGAAATTACTCCTTTGCATGGATCTTTTCCAAGGGAGCATCAAACGCGAAAGCTCAACACCCTCGAAACTGCATCGTCAAAACCCCAGCGTACGGAGAAGAAACCCTCTTCTGCCACCAACTTGGGCAGAAGCAAATGAATGAACCAACCCACCTTGACCGCATTGACGACAACCTCGCATGAAAATCCAGAGGGAAAGCCTCTGAAAGCCCCCCTGAGCTCCGTGCTGAGTGCAGGCACGACGGGACTTCTCGACTCGACCTGGGCCTGGTGCAAGCGACCAAAGCAACATAAAAGCTACAACAAATACAAGCAAAAGAACATGCAAGCCACACACCACCATGCCTAAACATCACGCAAGTGCCTCACCCTGATTGCAGGGCTCGGGAAGGTCGTCGTAGAGGCCCGCCATGGATTTCGGGGTTCGAGGCTTTGTTACATGTCACGGGGTCTGCTTGGGACTTGGGTCCCTGAGCCATGGGCCCAAACGCTTAAACAACGAAGTCTCGGTGGGTTGTTGTGCAGTGGTGCGGCTCTGAGAGAGACCCCAAACCGTGAAGCGGAGTTAGTTAGGTGAAGCAGATTGAGTCTGTCGGCTCACAAGTGTGCTTATCTGAACGACTGCACAGAATCGCTAAGTGCGCGGTGGGGTGGTACCGCGGTGCCGTGACGACGTGGTGCAATTGTCTGTGTGCGCACACGCTGGTGTGCTGGTGAAACAGGCCCCTCAGATCAGACGGGCTGCGTGCACACAAACCAGACATAAAACACCACATTTCGCTTAAACATGTCCCGTGTAGCAATTTCTTGATCACCGTTAAACGGGAAACCTGAAGCGCCGGAGTCCTCAAGATCTATCAGTCAAGGCTGCCAATCTTTCGTAATAAGGGATCCTGTGGGAGAGAAGAACGAATATGAAGACGCACCATGTTGCTCTAGCACTTCCACTTGAAGCCATGATTTGCCACTTGGCGATGCTGGGGTTGGGTCCCAAATATCCCAGCATGGGCTTGTCCAGGAGCTTCTGCATGAGGGCACACCTGCAGAGGCTTGGTACGTTTGTCTGAGTGCGTAATATGGTGCAACGGTTTGGCTGCGAATCGCCAAAACGCAAACCCCGAGCGCCGCAGTTCTGATGCCCTAAACCTAGATCTAGAATCTTCAGACCATAAAAATTCTACGGAACAGGCGGGACCTTCTTAAGAACAGGACGGCAACGAAACCATTATGATGACGGGCCAGGACTCCTTGGAGCAAGAGCATGAGCTTCGGGTACGTTCCGGCTCGCGGTGTCATTTTGCATCTCTGCTGGTTGGCATTCCACATGCTTATGTGCACGTGCTCTGGCACAAATGTCTTGCCACTGGCTTGGCTTTGGGTGGAACAGGGCAACCACACCCTCGTCCGCTAATCACACGCTGGTAAACAGTGAAAGTTGGCACAAATCCCTCCAGCGTTCTTTTCATTCCCATCTCTCTTGCTTATGTCAAAACTTGTTTTCTATGCAGTTTGTTTCTTTAATGTCGTACTTCCTGTCGTTCCGCGGTTTTTGTGCCTTGCGAAGCGAAGTTAATCCGAAAGAAACACAACCACCCTGCTTCTTGCCAATACTGACTTATTCTTTCAACGCAGAAGGACTCCGGCGGACCATTACCAATCGTGTAGAGGCCCCCCCCTTCTCAAAAAAAATCTTCTCAAAACACTGCGGAACCGCAGACTCGTACAAGCAAAGCTGTTCCTTCACACCAAGCGTCTTCGGGCGACCCCACTCTGTCGGGGTAACTTCGGACACTTGTGCATACTTGTGCCACTGCAGACACTACGCAACAGCACCGGTTCCTCGGTTCCTCGGTTCCTCACGCCATGCAGTCCTCAGGAGTCCTCAGGCCACCCCAGAACCTCCGGTGGGGATTTCTCGGCAGCCTCTGGAAAAACACGTAGCCGTGGCCGCATGGCCCGCGCCACTTGAAACTTGAAACAAGTGGCCCACACTGGGCACTGCAGCTGCTCGAAAGACCACTTTCCAGAAGTCCTCTGGTGAGGAAGTTCCGGCCACCAACCAAAGACCAAACAACAACAACAACAACAACAACAACAACAACAACAACAACAACAACAACAACAACAACAACAACAACAACAACAACAACAACAACAACAACAAAACAACAACAAAAACAACAACAACAACAACAACAACAACAACAACAACAACAACAACAACAACAACAACAACAACAACAACAACAACAACAACAACAACAACAACAACAACAACAACAACAACAACAACAACAAACAACAACAACAACAACAACAACAACAACAACAACAACAACAACAACAACAACAACAACAACAACAACAACAACAACAACAACAACAACAACAACAACAACAACAACTAACCCGAGACCGCACACGCCAGTCTCATGGAGCGATGCAATCAACTCGCGCTTGTCTTGGTCCAGCGACAAGACGAAACCTACACGACACTCAAGGCAGAATGCAAAGAGTGACTGAAGGGAAGTTTGGTCGCCCCAGAAAGGCATCAAAAATGCATCCCGCACGTGAGCATGCTATTGCTTCGCAAACCAGTAGACCAAATATACTGACAGGAGTCTGTGGAACCCTAAAACATGGCAAATAAGGCGATATGGACTTGCAGGGACTTACCAACCAAACTCCTCTACCAATAACAACGCAAGACACAAGAACACAAGTCTTGCCGGCGTAGACTCCAAACCAGACACTCCAGGAGTCCAAGAGCACTCTAAGATGAACCCCAAAAGCATTCCCACATTAGTCCAGGATCTCCAAGACCTTTGCAAGTGGCCAAAAGGACGGTTCTGCAATTGACGCGGAGGATGTGCAGCGAGAGCGCCAGACACGACGCCAGAAACGAACCCATCCAACAACCCAAAACGATCCAAAACGCACCGACATTCTCGCGACACAGCAAAGCTAAACGATGAAACCAGATTTCGGAAGCCAAAACTCCAAAAACGCATGCGGTAGGAGCGCGATTTTCACCTAAAGCGTGTGCCGCACCTAGGCCCTACTCTGGCTAGACCCCAATGACTTCAGGTTGGGGAAGAAGCTTGCAAAGAGGCACACGTCACTACCTCAAACCCTAACTGCAAGCCCTCTGTGGCCACGAATGTCGTGTTTAGCCCATTCAGGAGACTGCGGTGCCAGGCCCCGGACACCACGAAGGGACTCGTGCAGACGAGAGTATCAATTCTCAAGGAGGCCAGGAGCTGTGCAGCAATGACCTGGAGCTGAGAAGCGATTAGTGTATCAGAGTTCCCCTCACACAACAAATACATCCAGAAACGACAGGTGGCGAAGGCCCTGGTCAATCAACCTACATGTTCCTCCAGAAGTACAGGTTACCAGTACGAACAATACTTTCACGTTGTGTCTTCTAGCTTAAACAAAAAAGCTTTTGAACCGACACCGAAAAACTCGAACAGAAGTACACACACACAGGGCAAACACGATATATCAATATAATCGCCCTAAATTATGCAATTTCCTGGCACTGCTTTCGAATGGGGCATGCTAGGAGGACTTTGTGGTTTGCTGCGTTGGGATATCTAAGTGTGGGCACGACCGTTCGCTTGAAAGTGGGCACTCCAAGGATAAAGATTCTCTGCACTCCGCGGGATCCACTTCAGGGCTCACTCTCGGGATTCCTTGATGGTGGGCACCAGAGACACTGTGGGGAATTCCGAACGGAATTCTGTAGGGGGGCTGCGAAACACAATGAAGATGCCTCATGTCGCTGAGCTATCGATGAGTTTGCCCCATCGCGCCGCAAAAACAAAGGTTCTCTGCATTTGTTTCTGTGTTTTGCTTTGTTTTTGCTCGGTCCACCCTGCAATACCCTGTTCAGTCCTGTTCCCCACCCCAAAAATGAACGACAAGGAAATACAGATTGAGGCCGAGACCAGGTACGACACAAGCCATGCAAGGTAGAGTCAGAAAGCACCACAATTTTTGACTAGACTTTGTCACTCCACTGCAAAGGCCTTGAGTACTACACTTGCCGACGCTCGGCTGACATGTTAAATACTTCGGAGACCCAACACTAACACTAGCACTAGCACTAACACTAACACTAACACTAACACTAACACCAGCACTAACACCAACACCAACACCGACATTAACACTAACACTAACACTAACACTAACACACCGAAAAAATAGTACAAATAGTAAGATTAACCATTTTGGGTTTGTACGAAAACGGGCTTGGTACCCAGTTGCGTCCCACAACTGCAAAGCTGAATCTTGACTCCCAGATTGTTCCCCTATTCCCCCAATCGCCACGCAAGGAGCCACGATGTAGCCCAAGGCCCCAACAGAGACAGTCTCTGAGATGACCTGGAAAGTGTAACCTGCCAGGGCTCGCTCGATCAGTTCATCTCCAAACCACAACGTCCAAACTTCAAAGCAGCTGGGCCCAGCGAAGAAGTCTCGGGCCCTGAAGAAGCTAAAATGCCAACTCGTGCCAGTCGCACGCTCGTAGGGGGGCGGCGACTCAAAACGCCCGATGAGAGAAGCCAGTGGATCCTCTGGATGCAAACTGAAGATTTCGGATCTGACTTGGACGAGACATGGCCAGAGATGAGTGGAATGACTGGTGATGGCTAGCGATGGCCTACAGACTTCAGAGTGAATTAAACTCGATTCGAAGCCCGAAGTAAGGTACAGTCAACAAATTTGAGGGACTGTGTTGCACAGCTCTTCGTGAGTTCTGTCGGATTGGCTGCTTCTTTGTTTGTTGAGCTCGTGTGGACATCATATGTCGATGCTTAGGCTCATCTATGTCCCAAGCTCCTAGACCTTCGGCTCCGATAAGAAAACCTGAGATCTCACATCCAGCCTTGCCTCGCTGGAAAACATATGTGGGTCTTTATTCCTGAATGGAAAGTCTTTTTGCCGAGGCTTGCATGCAAAAGTTGAGCTCTCACCTCACCAATCCGTGTGGGTAGTATACATCTCGTACCACATGAGCCCCTGACAAATTACCTATACCCCTAAGGACGCAAGCTTCACTTCAACTAGGATCCGTGGAATTACCATAGGCATCCGGGGCTCACATGATAGCGAGGCAAGGGACTGCCGAATCTCGGCCCCCAGTCCACACAATTTACATTTTCTGCTCGCGCCACCTTTCTTTTGTGGCAATCCGACTCCGAATGATACCCTCTTGGCAAACGTCTAACACCTGGAAGATGGCGACACTCTGGCATGAGAGCAAGTAGCAATGGCTCAAGGCTCAAGAAGGCACGCGACAAGACGCGACATGACACGACATTTTCAAAAGCAGAAGTTCAGCAGAAGGCTCCCACACCTCAGGACATTTCTATTTTCTGACATGTCTGACAGTACCATCACTGAATTGATGGCAAGTACGCCGAAACAAAACAAGCAAGCAATGATCAGCTCACCAGTCGTCGAGCAAGAACAAGAGTGGATGACATGGAAGTTTACATGCTTGGGAAGAGGGAAGTGGCAATAAACAATCAATAATCTAGAAATTTCGGCGGACCTCCCAGCGTGCTGCGAGGTTGAACAATCCAGCATTTACTCTGGACGGGGGTGCGCTATCGTCGTTAGACTGAACCAATTACGCCGTGAACACTCTGGCCATTAGGAGCACGGGCTGGTTTCCCCCGGCCGGTGGCCCTTGGCACTATCGGAGCTCCCAAGCCCAAGGACATGTAGATGTTAACCTACCCATCTCCAAAATCAAGAATCAAATCTTGAGCTCTGAACATGGGTTTGTCTCTACCTAGACACAAGAGACGAGCAACACAGCAACTTGACACTCCATAATCTCCAGACGCGCTAACTGACCTGTGCCTAGATGCGCCCTGATGCGGATGCTCCTCCAGGCTTTCCTCGCCATCTCCACAAACGTCTGGGAAGACCTGGATGATCGAGATGTTTCTAAACATACGATGCCTAGCCGGCCTTACTTTCCAATAAACGATTTTCTAACAACTGGACTAGGGCTTTGATCTCACGCACCAAAAACTTCTCTTTGTACCTGTCTGTGTGTGTGTGTGTGCGTGTATGCATGTATGTGTATGCATGTATGTATGTATGTATGTATGCATGCATGCATGTATGTATGCATGCATGCATGTATGTGTGTGTGTATGCACGTATGTATGTATGTATGGTATGGTATGGTATGGTATGGTATGGTATGGTATGGTATGGTATGGTATGGTATGGTATGGTATGGTATGGTATGGTATGGTATGGTATGGTATGTATGTATGTACGTATGTATGAGTGGTGTACCGTTCATGAATGGGTCTGTGTAGGAGTGTCTGGGCACATTTGGGACACCACTAGCAGAGCACGTTCAACAGAGTTGCCCAAAAGAACCGAAAGAAGATCAATGCAAGGGGCTCCAAGCCTATTCAAAGCCTCTCACGACTGGCGCCAACGAGGACTCTGGGTGGGCAGGCGTGCAAACGTACGAGTACCTGCGGCCCTTGTGCCAACAACTGCGAGCAGTTACGTAGTGCACATGCAGCGGCGTCTCGCGCAGCATCCGTCGGTGAGCAGGTCTATGTGCCGTGCTTTTCTACCTAGAAGCATTCTCTTCTACCTCCCCTTTCATGCCCTTCTTCTCCTCCTGCGCGTTGGACTCCAGCAATGGTGACCACAGTTCACCAAAACCTATAAACAACTCTTAACACCGGGCCGGCTTCGTGGTCCAACACGATTGCTCTTACAATTAGAACAAAATCATGTGATTTCACTGAAGCTCCAAAGCTCGACACTTCAGCGGGGAGGGTGCCACACTCTACTCAAAAATGAACGCCGAAATCCCGCGGACTTCGTGCGCCAAGGTGCCGCACATTTGTACGTGATACCAAGCATGCGGCGTACCTGCTCAGGAAGCAGAACCTACCCCACACGATCACAAAGAGCTGGAGCTGGGTGCCAACACTTGCAGAAAAAAAAGAGAGCTGAACAAACAACACAAGGCCGCGAATCGGATTTGACCGGAAATCTTGTGGATACCCAAAAGGGAAACCAATTGGAAAAACCAAACCCAAAAACACTCCAGCCGCAGAGGCATGCATTGGACACTTCGAAGGGATGGCCCCGGCCCATGTTCGAAGCGGAAGGCTTAGAACTCTTGGAAGGCTCGGAAGGCTCGCAGATGCCCATGCAACATAACCAACAACACCCGGCAAAGTGCACAACGGCCTTGACAGCGGCACCGAAAGCAAAGTCTCGCAGCATTGTCACTGCCTCTCTTGCTAGTTGGCACCTTATGTTTTTGATGTGAAGCATCCGGAACCCCAAAAACCTAGAAGCAATTCCTTGGTGCGCGGAGTATAGAAGGTGTGCGTACCAAGTATTATCAGCGACTCGGTAAGTGCACACGTTCGAACAAGTGCACACAAGTCATGCGATGTGTTTTCATGTGTAAGAGTACTAAATACTGTAAAGCAAGCCCCGTACTGAGGCAGCTTCATGCAACTGAAGTTTTGGAAAGGTGCGTAAAGCTTTTGCTCGAGACGTCTTGCTTTCTTGTTTTACTTGCGGCTTGGCTTGTGCCGTGTCTTGGTTAATCTATGGCATCGGTGAAAGCGATTTTGGCTTTGACCGGCATTTCGACCACACACACACACACTCCTTCTTGCATGATATTGGCAAGCCTTTAGCCCAATACCCAATCTGGCTCGATGACGGTGCGTGGGGTTCAGATCAGACAGTTCAAGAGGCCATAGGCATTACTCCTGCATATGCAACTTGCCCGAAACTGGACAGGTCTCACCACCGCTCCTCCAGAGTCAGCGTCGGGTGTGTACCCAAGGCCAGGAGGCCAACCTCTCCGCGGGAGTGTTTGATTCTGGGCTAAACGGTTAGACACAGAAGGAGGGTCCTCTTAGCAAGGAGAGATGCCAATGGGAGACAAGGGCAACTAGAGGGCAAGGCAGAATGCGTTATCCTCCGTTGAAGATTTGCTGTGCGAAGATTGAAAACAAGACTGCAGAGAACTGAGTCATGCTGGAAAACTCTGTTGACAACTCAGAAACTGCTCTGCAAGTTCTGAAGTGTTATTGACCCTGGCAGGACTCAAAGCTCTGTTTCGCACTGAAACCTTACAGCTAAAGCGCTCAAACAGGAGATCGGGTGCACCAACCCGGGATCTGCCCCATCCCTAACCGGTCCAAAGCGACCCCTGGGTCATGTAGACCCTCCGGCTTGCCATCCCAGTTCTGCTCTTCCCAAAACGGGAGCAAACGGCCGCCCACGCAGGGTCACATGCTTCTCTCAGCGTCGCCTTTCAAAGCCACTCGTCTTCTGTCAACTGTGGAAGAAGTACTGCAAAAATTATTTGGAACCTGCCCTCTCTGAAACGGAAACAGGTTATCATTTGAGGACACGGGGTGGTTTCGATCACTCCAGCTTTGCTGCACCTGAAAGCCCCAACATCTGATGTGTGAACTTCCGACTACCTTGCAAGAATGGTCTCAGCAAAGTAGCCTCGGCGCACTGCGGACTCTGGGAGAGGTGCCTCAGCTAGAAGGGACAAGATTTTGCAACGTTGTTGTTGCTGCTATGGCTTCAGGTTCGCCTGTGACAAAGACTCACAATACGCAACTTGTGAAACTTGAGTATCATCCGGACCTTTCGGAACAGGCCGGAAAACTCCTGGCTAACTCCTGCCAAGTCTAGCCAGAAGGCCGTGACATCTCTGCCGCGGGCAAGACCTGCCGGGCTTGCTCACAAGCCGCAAACGTTTGAGGCTTTTACAATATGCCACTCTGTTTGGTCGAACTGTCAGCATTTGACCTTCCAGTCTCCGAAACAGGCGATACCCAACAAAAACAAAAAACTATCCTAACACTCGCCGAAGCATTACCCGAAACAAACAATTGGCTGAAACAAACGCTGGATAGATTGGTCTGCAGGGCGTGCCGCCAGCGAGGAGCCAGGGGGTGGCGGCCGTACCGGTGGTGGCGGATCTAGAGTGGGGTTGGTTGCCCGGGGCAAGTATTGCTTTGCATTGCAGGAGGGGTCCATGAACCTAGGCTGCACAGATTTGCGGGAAGCATAAAAGTGGACATTTGCGATGAATTTGACACGCTGAGCCGTTTGCACAAGTGAGCAAAACAAACCACAAGTACGTGATTCAATGACATGATTAGCCGGCACTGGACATTCTGGATTGAGGTTTTTCTATGGGTGAAGAAGCTTGAGGCACATGCCGGTGCGCTATCGTCTGGGACGGTTGGGAGGTGCGGTGTGGTGCGCAAGCGACACGGAAGTGTTAAAGACCCACGACACATTCAACAAGGAACCTGCATTCCCAATGAGTCGAATCCAATCACCAGAACGGTGCCAAGATGTTCCAAGTCTGTCTCACACCTTGTTGGTTCCCCCTCAACCCAGAAAAGCTGGCCGAGGAACCACTGCGGGGCGCCAACTCAAAAGGTAGGGACTCCGAGCGGTTCACGTTGAAGAGAATCTCAGGAGGCTGCATTTTTTACTTTGCCCGCTCCACTGCATACCTGGACGACTTAAACTCATCCTTCCATTGCATGGAGCTGAATCTCTACATAGTTCAGCTGGTCCGTAGCCAGCATCTTAAGGCTGGGTGAACGCTGATTAGGCAGGAGATGGTCAGGAGCCTGGCTTCGGGGCCAGGCTGCACAGTGCTTCTCACTGCCCCTACGTTAAGATGCAGTGGACAGAGACAGGATAGCACGTGAGAAGGCGAGAAGCCAGGACTCTCCACGTGAACCAGCAATATCTCTTGGTGCTAAACCATGCAACACATGAATGGGACTCAGAAGACATAGTGACATGCCAGCCCATTCTCGAACGAAACCGCGTTGCCCCATACCCACAAGCCCCCAGCTTGATTTGTATACATATAAACAGACAATGCCCATCAGAGGTGCTTCCTGCCCTGGTCTTTGGTGGCCCGGCATCGTTGGCACGAAGGGGCCATTGACTCGACTCTTGGAAGTCCAGGCAGAACTGCAGGCCTAGGCGGAGTCTGAAAAATGTGACACCTTCTGGAGGAGCCTCAAGGCAGCTTAGGCTCAGGCAAAAAACACGACCCTCAACCCTCAAGCCATCTCAAGCCATCTCAAGCTCTCCAGCTGCTTGTGCCTCGTTCGCCGCGCAACCAAGTCATTAAAACTGTATGAACTTCGGACAATTCATGAAATTGAGGTCTCTGTTGCACCGTTGCACCACAACAACCTCACATGCCAGCTGTCCAGTCCGTATTCATCGACATGGGGACGCAGCCCAACAACGAACTGGCCATCATCAAGTACCTGACGCCAGGCTTCAAGGCATGTTTGTAAAGGACGATTCGATGTCGGTGAATCCCCCACAACTCAAGCGGTGCAATGCCATTCGACTGGACTACTAACCTAAAACTCACCGTGGGGACCACAACTGCTGCAAGCTCCGACAAGCTATGTCAAGGTTTCACGAGCTATTTGCAAGTCGCGTTTGAGGAACAAATCTCCCGGATCACTTGCTACTTGTTTCGGAATGTTGAACTGATCTGAAGAATCCAACACTGGAACTGCACGAACACTCACAATCGGCACAAAGGCGAGCGTAAAGCTTTCAAGGGTGGCCTGGTCCAAGGCACAGCAGAAGCCCCTGACATTGCAAATGCTGAACTCCAACCAAAAAACGATTCCCAAAAAGCCACGTGCATCCGTCTGAGGGTGCTGTTCGGCGCACTCTTGTGCCTGCTTCGGCTTGGGTTCCATGCGAATCCCGGCAATGCCGCTGTGGATTCCTGACAACATTGTGTCAAAGCAGAAATTTCCTGCCAGAAAAGCCATTTTTTAAGATGGCAACAAGCACACTGTTGCGAAACCATCTGTCAGCAGCCCATCCTGGATGTGACTTTCGCACAACACAAACACAAACACAACGAGCCACAGTACTTGAACTTATGGCATGGGCGTTTGTGATGGGTTTTCATGAACCCTTTCTCAAGCAAATGACCAAAACAGAAAGAACCACAAGCTTCAAAAGCCTTTGACACACCGGGGGATGTTCGTGAGGACTTCGCGGGATTTCCAGCGCTTCTGGACAGCTGCAACATTCAAGCTATTAGATCGAAATCTCTTCATTGGGAAACACATGGCTGCAGAGGAAAAGTATTGTTGGTGATGTCTACGTGCAGGTAGTCGTCGTCATCATGCAAAAGTGATCATGTTGTCAGGAGTCCTCATTTCATGGTGCTGAGAGCCGCGGATGTACTCAATGAAAAAGGGTCTTGCTGCCTTCGTGCCAGAGCCCCCAAGAAAAGGCTAAAGAGGAGAACCTAAGGCCCAAGACCTAGAAAGCGAAGGGCACGTGGCTCTATGGCAAAAAGGGAGACACATGGCAATTCATTTGTGAAGGGTGTCTTCCCACCGTGAGAATAAAACGGCAAAGCGGGGAAAACGGAAAAGAAAACACCAGGAGCACAGCTCACGGAGCAAAGGAAACACTCATGGAATAGACGAAACACCTAAGCTCGCAGGATGTCACGGAGGAAAGGGGTGCACAAACACAATAGAAGGATTATTTGATGACTTCAAAGTTTTAGAGCGCTTCGAATGTAATACCGATACCATCGTGATGGTCTCTTAAACCAGTTGTGCAGGCCTCAATCCGTTACCAGATCCTCGATGCTCAAAAAAGGCTACACCCTAGTCGACCCCTGTCCTGCAGCCGACACGAAGAGGGCAGCAACAGCTCCGTACAGGCAAGCACTGCTGCCGCCGCCGGAGCAGAGATCCTCGCTGAAGCTTCCACAGGATGGGGGTGGAGAGGATTTCATCTCAGCAGTATGAGGATTTGATGTGATCAGAGCATGCACTTGAGATATCCAGTAAGGAGGAGGACTTCCTCAGTGGAAAATGCACTCCAGTCCAAATGAATCACATAATATCCAACAGCTGGTAGCTGGTGACATCTGGGAACTGCACCTTCGAAAGGTACTTACACCCTGGACGATCACCTCACTGGGTAAAAAACTGAGCGTGCGGTGCTACATAAGTTCCACGAAAGACTGGGCCGGCGCCTGAGACGACATGGTGGGACCCTAAACCCGTGCTTTAGCCAAGACATATAATGATATAACGCTGCGCTTCATCGTGAAAGCTCCATCGCCTCGCCTCATAAAAGAGCTGCGCACTCCGCATCAAAGCCCCATCAACGGCCTGCAGCCAGCAACTTGTCGACTCAGCATTGTAATCTCTATTCAGAGCATTCAGGTTTACACAAGAACAAAACGGCCGCAAAGACACATCCAAAGCCTTTGAGCGTGCCTTGGTGGAAAAAAAACATTTCAACCACACCCTTCCTTGACAAGTTGACGGCTTTACTGTGGTCCCAGAACCCACCTCGAGCTGTTGCACAAGGGCTTGAGCATCTTCCACCAACTGCAATTCCAGCCTTTGGGTTTTGCAATTCCATGTCATGTAAACATCATGTAAACCCTGAGTTCATGCTCAAGGCGCTCAAGGCAGGTCCAAAGCTTCGGAGGATGCTTTTTTGCTGAGGCCTCTTTACCACATCGGCTCAAAGCTTCTGACATTGCCGAGGAAACATGCACCACCGTGTTTAGGGGAAACAGGTCGAGTCCAATAGCAATAGCTTTCATCCATGAAGTGCAAGTCTCATCCACGCAGCGTCTTGCACCGAAACACTAATATGCCAGGGCCCTGGCTTTAATCTTCCCCCTGAGGTGGCGGAAACGAGGGACCTTTTCCAGGCTTCACATCTGCTGGGATGAGTGTTGGCCTTGTGCTATGTGAAAAATGGGCAACCATCAAGCACATACCCACTCATCCGATCTCAAACTCCAACCCAACCTCGGTGAACGCGTACGTCCACTCCCACTGCCTCAAACCCGCATCCAACCGGCGAGCCTCTGGAAGGAGGCCCTTGGTCCAGCACCAAAACTGCTAAGCGAAAATTGTGTGGATTCGGATGCAGTCCTGAGCAAATATGAACATACATTGAATAAAAACCTTACTATCCGAGTCTGACCCTTGCACGTGCAACACTGGCCATCGAACGCCCAAAATTTGACAGCTCACTGTATGTGATACCCGTATGACAATTTGAGAGCCACCCCGCTTGCAGCCGCCTTTCCGTCGGGTCAATCTTCGCACATGAATTTGGAAGCACGTCCAAATGCGCCAACGCCCTAACCATAATCCTGATGCTAGAATTCCTGTTCATATAAGCCCGTCACCACGCAGAATCATCCGAGCAGTCGAAGAGACCTGAAGCGGACCGTTTCAGAAAACGCATAAGCCAAACCACATGCTCATCCCTACCCCAAGTGACTCGTCAATCACAAATTGTGTGGCAAACCTGGTCTCCATTCTATGCAGGTTTTACCACGAAAAAGCAGACAAACGTGTCCCTGACCGAACAAGCAAGAATAACTCTGCTGACTAGTTTTCGTCGTCTCTGCAACAGTCCAAAATCATGGCAACGAAGTGTTCGAAGATTCGAACGTTTGAGGTTGAGTGGGCGGCAAACCATCAATGCAACAGCACTTAGTGCTCCAGCGTGAGGTTGTCGATGCCCCAACAGCCGTCGCAACCACAAGAAGCACCCAGGACATGGCACATGCTGGAAAAGGAGTCTGTGGAACAGAACCACAATTAGAATTCGGGATTTGCTGCCGGTTGCGGCTCTGCGACAAAAAACGAAAACATGATGTTTCATGCGCAACTTTATGTTTGACGCCATGAGCCATCCACAGTCCATGACTAGCGGCTACGGTTTTCTAAAAAGTTCTTGAATACAATGGCGGCGTGGTCCATGGCTTTGAGAAAGTTGTCATTGAAAATCACGAGATCAAGGTTCAAAAACTATGCTCAAACATGGTCGGCGGACCTGGCAACGATTTCTTCGTTCAAGCAACTCACAATAAGGAGGAAAAGTTTGTCGACTGCACATTGAATTGTCGCATCATTCACCAACGCCAACTTAGTGTGGCAGCTGTGGCAGTCGTTGATATGCTTGTCAATACGTACACCCCCCTCCCTCCATGGTTGTTCATGTAGGGGTGAAGGGACTTGGGATTCCAAACTCCACGTTCCAAACTATCCGGAGCGCACGGAGTCAGGCTTTGCAGTTTGCCGGCAGACAGCACCGGAGACATGCTCCCCTGGTGTCAGAATTTTCCCAGGTCGTGTGGATGCCCAAGAGGTCTTTTGCCCCCTTGCCTCACCTTAAGCTTCTGCGCCCGTCAATAGGGGGTGTTGTGGCGCAGCCGGGCCTAGGCACCCTTCAGGGAGGGACCATCCTTGGAGCCCCGGGTTCCCCTAGCACCCTTCAGGGAGGGACCATCCCTGGAGCCTCAGCTTTTGCGTCACCTGAGTCTGGAGCTCCTCGTGGCTCGCTTTTGCAGGATTGCTGTGAGGATTGGGTTCAGGTAGGGGTTCTTAGGAGTCCTTCTGCGTTTGTGGATGAGGCGAAGAAGGTGCCGCATCCAATGGACTCAGCCAATCCTTTGGAGGCTGTGACGCTCGCGGCCTTGAGGGAAAACCTCACTAAGGACCCAAAGCTGGTGGAATTGAAGCGACGACTTGCTCTGGCTAGGGTGAGACGTGAGGTGAGCAAATTCCGCGCTGAGGAGATAGCGCTTCACGAATCAATGCCACGCTCTGTGGCTAAGGTCATGGAGGGCAAGGCCATCCTTGCCCTTGAGGCTTTGTTGCAGGCGGAGGGATATGACGACTTGGGAGCTATCACCTTCCTTAAGGAGGGGGTACCTTTGGTGGGGGTCTCAGAGTGCCCTCCGTGCTTCGACTGCAAGCTTGTGCCCGCGGCTCTGACTGAAGCCGAACTCTTCCAGACTGCCCAGGTCAGACGGGAGGCGCTTTTGAGCAAGTCCGAGCCGATTGATGCTGAGGAGGCAAGAGTCTTGGCGGAGGCATCTCAAGAGGAGGTGTCGCTTGGCTTCCTTGAGGGGCCGTTTTACAGCAGGGACGAAGTCTCGTCCCGACTTGAGACAGAGAGCTGGACGGTGATACGCCGCTTCGTCATTTTTCAGGGCGCTGAGGGCAAAGCGCGCCCAATCGACAACTGCCTCGAAGCCCAACTTAACTCGGGGTATACATCTAGCATCCACTTGCGTTTACAAGACGGAGACTACCTGGCCGCCATGGCCCTGTTCGTTGCCCGCGAAATCACCGGGGGCAGGGCGCACCCCGAGGCGCAGGAGTGGCGCGGAAAGTGTCTTGATCTGAGCAAAGCGTATAAACAACTTGCAGTTCTTCCAGCCCACCGGCCTCTGGCAGTCATAGCAGTGCGGCAGGAGGATGGCCGTGACGCCCTGTACTTGTCAAACAGCTTGCTTTTTGGCAGTACCGCCGCAGTATATGCCTTTAACCGGGTGAGTCGCTGCTTGTGGTTCTTGATCAATCGACTGCTCTGGATACCTTCCGGAGTGTACTTTGACGACTACCCCCTGTTGTGTCCGGCGGCCACAGCCGAGAGTGCGGACTCGGTTGTGAGCGACTTCCTGGATTGCCTGGGGTGGCGTCACGCCAAAACTGGTGTGAAAGGCCGTGCGTTTGCTCCAAGCAGGGCAGCCCAAGGAGAGGTGAGCCTTGCTAACAAGCAGGGCCGAATTGAGCGCATTGTCGGCCAGCTTAAGGAGGTAGGCTCTAAGGGTGAGATTAGTAGGCAGCTTGCCCAGGTCCTGCAGGGTTTGTTGCAATGCGCTTCTGGCTTCTACGCTGGCAGGGCTTTGAAACACGCCTCGCATGTGCTGTCGCGTATTGTGGGTGGCCTGCACTTCAGCCCCCCTGACCTTAGGGACTTTTGCCATCATACCATACGCCTTTTGCAGGACGAGACCCCGCGAGTTTTGAAGTGCTTCATGACAACCGATGTCCTCCACCTTTGGACAGACGGCTCCTGGGAGTCAGGGGTAGCGGGCGTTGGACTTGCTGCTCACGACTGTTTCTCCGGTTCAGGTTGGGTCTTAGAGGGCCGAGTCCCGTCCGGGGTGCTTGAGCTGTGGAAAATCTGAGATCGGCGGGGATCAGTTAATTTGCGTAATCGAGATGTTCGCGATTCTTGCATCCATGATGGAATTGAGTTCCATCCTGGAGTCCCGAGGAGTAGTGTGGTGGGTGGACAACAACGCCACCCGCGGCCTCGTGATAAAAGGGGCCAGCAGAAGCTGGGCTATGCATACTCTTGCCCGAATCTTCTCCCAGTTGGACCAGAAGCACCCATCCATGTGGTGGGTATCACGAGTGCCTTCCTTTTCCAACCCAGGTGATGCGCCATCGCGAGGTCACGGCATCGAGGTCGTGACGATGGTGGGAGCATCTGAAGTCCAACCCTTCACCCGCTTGGAGGAGCTGGCGAAGAGGATCCTTGAGCTCAAGCGAGCCTGAACGTCATCGGGGGTTGTGGGGCTCCCTTGAAGGCCGCAGTGGCCCGACTGGGTGGAATATGCATGAGTTATTCCCATCGGGAGGTTGTAGGTGATTTTAAGTGATATATTCCGATTGAGTTCTAGATTGAGATGAGTTTTCTCCCATTGGATTCTATGTATGTTTGGGAATTGAGATACACCAAACCAGGAAACCCCCGAACCCAGAAAGAGGTAGTCCTCTTGAGCTTACTGTCGGATGCCCCATGCCACCTTCGAGGAAAACATGCCGTTGTGCTGTAGTTGGGAGTGCGCTGCAAATTTCTGATACTTCGTCATATTGACAGCACCAAGTTTTGACCAAGTTTTGATACATCTTAACTCGAAGGATGTTTGGAATTGATTGAACGATGCTTGAAACAGCAAAGAATTCAAGGCGCGCGTGCGTGCGCTCGCGCTCGTGAAGATGCGTTCCTCTGCTCGCAGTGGGGATGCTTGCTAATCGAGCGGTAACTTTTCAGAGTGAAAATAAGTCTTCCTCATCGACAACGTGTTGAATCCCGACATCATACGCGGAATATCCTCCTCCGCCAAGGCCTTCGTGGATTGTGTCGGTGCTGTTGGCTGCTCTGGAGTTACCATCCTGGAGGCCGAAACTCTTAAAGACTGAAAGACTTCATAATGCAAATGGACCTCCGGGCCGCTTTCATAAAAAGCCCTAAACCATGGAATGTCCTGGAGGTGAGTTCCAACGGCACGTGGGGCGTGGCTCAGACGATCGACGACAGCTCAAGCATTCTGAGTGTGAGCGGTGCCATTTCAGCGACCTCACTTTCTCTGGCGGACCCTTGGGGACCAAACGACCCTGTAAAGTAAGGGCTATATGCCCTAATGTTATCAATTCCTTCGCAGTAGTTGAGCCTTTTACTCCTTTAGGGCAAATTTCGTCCTGAGGAGTGGATCACAGCTGCCGGTTCGAACGATTATGGGACCGTCGGAAGGATTTTTGGATGCAATGTGACATCGACCTCGACAACCACAGTACCGACGCCTTATTATCGGCCTTACTATCGCACACGCTGCCCTCCCAGATGTCGTCGACACTATCTTCGACCGCCCGGGTTTTGGTGGAGATGCAGGGGCCTTTGTGGCTGGTGATTCGAACGTTGTCCGAGGCTCGCTTTGATAATCAGACCACCGCTGCTGCTAAACTACTAGTACTAGCAGTGGTACTAATGATAAGATAGTAATAAAAATAGCAATTGTAGTAGTAAGTGTACTGAATGTTTCTTCTCACCATGCTCCATGCTGAGCACTGCAACGGCATATCCTGCGCAATTGCGGCAGCTGCGAAAACAGATCCGAGCATGCCGCCTTTTTAGGGTTGGAGTAGTCGCTTAGGGTTTAAAGGGTTTAGTTTAGGGTTAAGGGCACTATCCCTTGATCGTCCCCATCGTCTAGCTATGTACCCTGACGATTCTGTGGAGCAGAGTCCGGACAGCTAGTGGAGTTTGTGAAGCAGCTGTGTTTGAAGACAGTTGAAGTGTTTAACGAGCCCAACGGAGAGAAGAGTTTGAAGACTTGTTTTGAGGCCAGTCCAAAGAAAGTCGAAGAGGGGTAACATCCTTTTGTAAATTCAAAAGCTGCAGCCGCCAATTGAAGGCACTTGTGAGCCCCGTCTCACTTGTGTATGTGGTCAAGGTACGAGTGAAGTCCAAATAGCAAGAAAGATAAAAGCGCGAGTGGTCGTTTGTTTAAAAAGAACCCGGTTTGTTCAATAAAGCTTCAAAAGTTGCAAGCGTTTCAAAAGCCTCAAATGGTTTACGAATTTCAGAAAGGTTAGCAATTTCAAAAAACGCTCCAACTTTGTAAAATTATAGAAGTTCTGAAAGCTTCACTGGACTCCACATTTCCGTTGGAACATGGAGTCTGGGGCCCAGGATTCCAGATTCCATACTGCAGATTCAATTTGGACAGAGTCTGGAATCTAAGCCCGCGGCTTAGATTCAGTGTGGAGTACGTGTGGAAATCTGAATTCGGGGCCGAGACTCCGGATTTAATCTGGATATGGAGTCTGGAGTCTGGAGTCTGGAGTCTGGGGCCTGCGGTGGGTTGGGGAACCAATGAAAAACCCGCAGACACCACCCGCTGGGCCACGCAGAGAGAATACCTCTGTGCAAGGAGACAAGGATACGCAGCTTCATCCTTGGTGGCAAAACGAACGCTTCCGCATTCAACGACCCTGCCCCACGGCTTATGAAGGTGATTTCCCGGCAGGAGGCTCGGAGCGATTCAAAGCACTCGGGGGAGCACAGCAGCTTGGTTCCCTCAGGCCTGGAGCCCATGGCAGCATTGATCAAAGCACACAGAAAGACAATATCTCAGCACTCTGTAGCCGAAGGCAGAAAGCCGATTTGCCGTATCAACCCGACGTGAGTCCACCGAGCCAGGTTGTAAGCTGGGCAGCCCCAGCGGGAACTCGCGGCTGCGCAGAGGAGACGGTCCTTTCGCTCCATTTGGCAAAGGTCTGCCCCGTGCCTTGCTGCTCGTCCCACATGGCAAGCCCAGATGCACGAGGAACGGCGGATGTTTCTCCATCATCTCCCAGAACAAGCTTTGCCCGGCTTCAGTGGACAAGTCAAGCTGAGCTAAAGGCACACAAGAGTCACAGTGGTGATGGTCAAAGCTGTGCACGTGAAAACCTATCCGGCCCAAGGCACGGGACAACGAGCCCTTCCCAGCAAACAACTCAAAGGCGCAAGGAGGCCATTGTCTGTGATGTCTCAAGCGGGAAGGGGACCTCAGGGGGTAGCAGGAATCCTAAGCTCCGCGCCATAGCCAGCTCTGCTTCATCAAAGTCCCCGAGCTGCTGAACTACCCAGGTTACCAAAACCAGCCTATTGCCAGTCCAAGGTTCAGTCTGATGGTAGGTTGACCACGCATCGAAAACTAAAGGCTCGGAAGTAAGCTCATGCACGCTGCCACTCAACTCCAGCTGACAAGAAACCCTCACGTCGTCTCCCGGTCCCTCAAGCCACAATCCTCCGCCCTGCCTTATGAAGAGGGGTCGCACTGTTCGAAAAGAAACCACAAGTGGAGAACACATGACCGGGAAGACGCTCCTTGACGAAGCGGGTCATAATTTGGCTTGCAAACGGAAAAGTGTGACACTCCTTGCGCAGCCCCCGAAAACCCCCTTGGGCATAGCAACCAGTCACGAAAGCACTTCGCACCTCACGCGAACCTCCTCGCACCTCATCCTTCGGAAGCAAACCGAAGAGCGTCTGAAGGTCGGACTCCGAGATCTGCGCAGCACTCTTCAAACGTGCTTGTGCCCAAACCTCGGCATCCGCTAAGGACAGATCCCCAGTTTCCAGCGCGCCACAATTTACCCCTCCAGAGTCCGGCGCATCCTCTGGGGGGCCCCATCACGAACCCCCCTTTGGGCAATTGGCAAAAGAGTGATTTCCAAAACATCCCTTACGCCAGCACTTCTGGAACCCCTTGATGCACCTGCCGTTCTTGCACTTGTTCCCTTGTTCCTGCAACCTTGCGTGTTGTATGCAAAACACAGTGGACGGTTGGCTTCGTCCTTAGTTGCAAGATCAAGTGTCTTGCCAGCGCCTTTCCCTTTCCTTTCCTTGCCCGCGCCCTTTCCTCCCTTGTTCCCAGGCCTCCCCCCATGTAGGAGCTGGGGCGGTGCAGGATGCTGCAGGGGGCCAAGTTACTGCTTCTGCTAGACTACGACGACGACGACGACGACGACGACGACGACGCCGGCGGCGGCGGCGGCGGCGGCGACGACGACGACGACGACGACGACGACGACGACGACGACGACGACGACGACCACGACGACCACGACGACCACGACGACCACGACGACCACCACGACGACCACGACGACGACCACGACGACGACCACGACGACGACGACGACGACCACGACGACCACCACGACGACCACCACGACGACGACCACGACGACGACCGACGACGACGACGACGACGACGACGACGACGACGACGACGACGACCACGACGACTACCACGACGACGACGACGACCACGACGACCACGACGACGACGACACGACGACGACGACACGACGACGACGACGACCACGACGACGACACGACGACCACGACGACCACGACGACGACCACGACGACCACGACGACCACGACGACGTCACGACGGTCACGACGACCACGACGACCACGACGACCACGACGACCACGACGACCACGACGACCACGACGACCACGACGACCACGACGACCACGACGACCACGACCACGACGACGACCACGACGACCACGACGACAACGACGACAACGACGACAACGACGACAGCGACGACCACGACGACGACCACGACGACGACCACGACGACGACCACGACGACGACCACGACGACGACCACGACGACGACCACGACGACGACCACGACGACGACGACACGACCACGACGACCACGACGACGACGACGACGACGACGACCACGACGACGACGACGACGACGACGACGACGACGACCGACGACGACGACGACGACGACGACGACGACGACCACGACCACCACGACCACCACGACGACCACGACGACCACGACGACCACGACGACCACGACGACCACGACGACCACGACGACCACGACGACCACGACGACCACGACGACCCACGACGACCACGACGACCACGACGACCACGACGACCACGACGACCACGACGACCACGACGACCACGACGACCACGACGACCACGACGACCACGACGACCACGACGACCACGACGACCACGACGACCACGACGACCACGACGACCACGACGACCACGACGACCACGACGACCACGACGACCACGACGACCACGACGACCACGACGACCACGACGACCACGACGACCACGACGACCACGACGACCACGACGACCACGACGACCACGACGACCACGACGACCACGACGACCACGACAACGACGACAACGACGACGACGACGACGACGACAGCGACGACAACGACGACAGCGACGACAACGACGACAACGACGACAACTACGACAACTACGACAACTACGACTACGACAACCACGACAACTACGACTACTACGACTTCTACCTTCTCCTTCTCCTTCTCCCTTCCCCTTATTTGCCTTGTACCGCATGCACAAATCACATCGCGTAGCGATTGGTTATGGTTATTAGAGAATTCAATTTCCCACTGTACAAAAGTCAGCATCAGAAATCTTGAAATCCAATGACAGGATTCCTCCGATGCCACACTTGCTTGGTGGACCCGGCTTGAAGGATGTATCCGTGAAGATGAATGGGAGTTTTCCCGCAGGTCGGACCACGCTGGAAGTCAGTGCCGCAAGAGCGATGCATTTCCAGAGATTCACGCATCTCTCATCTTGCTTATTCGTCCAAAAACCTGGTTGTTCGCAAATTGCATCGGAATCGAACTCGGTACTAAACCTCAATTTAGAAGATTCATCCATGAGATCCCAAATCATGATGACACTCAATCACTTCTTGTTTTTCTTCCCAAAAACCACATGTGACCCCCTCACTTTTCATGAAGCATCTATCTTGAAGGTTAAGGATGTTATAAACAATTGCAGTTTCCAACGTGCATTGATTGGATCGCTTTCTTGGAGAGCACGCAACAAAACATTCGGCACTGTTCCAGAACGCGACAAAGGATCAAGAGAGTCATTGATAATTTCTGAGCTAACGTTGTTTGGGCAATTTGACAACCTGAGAGAATCTCTTAATTACAAATTAGAGGGCTGGATTTCCGTTCCTTTTAGCAAAGGCTTCGAAGCCTTCGAAGCCTTCGAAGCCGAAGGATCGAAGCGGAGGTGGAAGGGCGTGAAGGTGTTGCCAATCTTCCAAGCTTTGTTCTTTGCGCAACTGTCAGCTTGGCTTAAGGTCCAGGCCAGCAGAGGCTGATCGAATGATCGTTGCAACTTTTAAAGAATTGAAAAGAACCTTCCAAATGAAATTTCGGCATGAACTTCCAATGAACTGTCAGCACGCGTGCACGTGTATCTTTGACAAAGCTCTTTTCCCATTTGCCATTGACACGAAAGTGTGATAGGCGGGAGAAACCATTCTTAGACGGCACCTTTCAAAAATGTAAACTACAGTGGCTTTAACGGGGCATTGTCGACTATGAAGGCAACTTGACATGTTTTGGTTTGCTGGTCCGATGATAAGTTTGAGAAGCACAAAGAAGCTTTCGGAATGCTCATGAGCGGCACTCGGGATGCTCGCTGCGAGGTAGCAAGCGAGTGGCAAGCAAGTAGCCAGCGCAAAAATCATCAGAATGCATCCCTCTTACTAAAAGGAAATGCAAAGCCTCAAGCCAACCAGCCCTGCAACGCAGAAGGCGCTCCAATCAGCAATGTTGCTCCCGACGGGCAAAACAGAAGCATGAACTTTGTCACTCGATGACAAAATCCAGCTCAAAATCCAGGCTGTAATCCTCAAGACGTCCAGCCCTGTAACGCAGAAGGCGCTCCAATCAGCAACGACAAAATCCAGCTTGAAAACCTCCAAGAACTCTCACATCAAAGGCACATTTTGTCAAAAAGCGACAAAATCACAGGCAAACTTTGCCAGGCAGAGGCAAAATCCTGCCTTAGCGGACCTACTCCGCAACACTCTGCACAATGCTCCGTTGGAACGCCTTTCCAAGCATAAAGGCTGGAGCTTAGGTGCCATCTTCTACTGGCGACCTTTGCTTTGCCCCGGCCGCTTTCTGTCACAACACATGGTGTTACGCAGAAGGCGACACACAGTAAGTAAAGTGTTTGTGAGTGTGTCAGCGCCGTACAGAAGTAGCTCTTTTTTACTCCACGCTTAAGCCAGAACACCAGAGGTGTTTCGGCAAAGTCTCTTGCAGAGTCAGCGCAGCTTCACTTTCGTGAATTCCATCTCAACTTTGTTAAACAAAGAAGGAACACATGCAAACGTCCTAATGCTTCTCAGGACTTCAAAACAAGCATACAAGCACAGCCACTCTGCTCGAACCTCAGTACGACGACACGAGCGAAGCGAGGGTTGGCGGCCAAGGTTTGAAAAGCAAACTTAGCAACACGCACTTCTTCAGGATGCTCCTGAAGCATCTCGAGTGCTTCTGCTCATCATGCACACTCCAAGCATCTCACGTTTAAGCTCAAAGCAGGAAGCACTTTCAAGCCAAGCTCCAAACATGCTATGTCCATGCCTGTTTCTGATGAAACAAAACAAACAGTTCAAGCACAGTTCTCAACTCACGCAATGCAAACTCGTGGTTCATGTCACATGTGCAAGACATCCTCAACTGTAAAGACACTCACAAGAAAGTCAAAAACTTTCACAGCTGTTGGAGGCAACGCAAAGAGTTCGTTCCTCCAGCACATGACTTTTTCTGGAACTTATGCTTTTTTCTGTTCACATTTGAGCCAAACATTAGTGTCTTTGTTCATCAAAGATGCTCTGTAAGAGCAAAGACTTGCTACTTGCTACTTGCTGCGTGAGCGCAGTTCTCACACGCGTTGCCAGAGGCCTGAAGGTGAGACTCATTTTTTCATTGATGTCGAGTCGATGAGCTCTGGAAATGCTCTGGGGTCTGAAATCTGGACCTTTGATCTTGAGCTCTGAAATCAGGCTCTTTCAGGTTCGTGGGAGTGAGCCTGAAACAGGAACCTTTTTCGACGCCGGCCCGCAGTCCGTGCACCTGCCCTCCAGATAAGCAGATTGGATTGCGATGTCGATGCCCTTGTAGCAACGTGAGAGTTCACGCGTTCCGATTAACGGGCTGAGAAAGACGCCTCTGCGTTTTTCACATGGTAGCGGAGCGTCTGAGGACGTTCCACATGGCCGCCCAAGCTCCGGACCCTTCTCAGGTGCCGGCACCGTGAGCCCTGAAGAAGAGGCTTTGCTGTTGGTCAAGCAGGCGAGGAAGCCTCGAACCCTTTGAGTCCCCTCCTCAAGCACAGACTTCACCGGCTGGAAGTCAGGCAGGGAACTTTGCCCACAGCCAGCGGTGGAGGAGTCTGTGACGGGTTTCAAGCCATCGTGTTGGAAATGCCACGTCAGCAGAACCAGTCTGCACGTGACCAGTGTTTGAAGTTGCAGCACACGTGCCAACATATTCGGCGACCTACTGACTCATCAGGCACCTTGAAGATGAGTTTTCTCGGTCTGAGGCAAAGCTGTCGAATTTCTCTGAACTTCTTCTGTCAGAGGCGGAGGCGGATCGGTGTATCCTTTTGCAAGCGGTGAATACCGAGCTTCGTCAATACGTTGTCTTGCATGGGAAAAGCAACGACTGGAACTCATTGTGCAGCAGTCTGAAGTACTACGAAGAACAGCTTCGACGGCAGAAGCAAAGGGATAAGAAGGCCCGTGGTGGTGGAAGTCCGGACAAAGGCAAGAGTGACCATGGAAAGAATTGAAAGAAGTCTAAAGACAAAGGAAAAGGAGACCGAAATCCCAAAGGTGGGGGAACACCCAAAGGTGGAGGAACGCCGCGGGGAGGTGGAACTCCTCGGAGCGAGCACGGAGACAAGAGCCTCAAGGGCGCGGCAAGGAGAAGTCGAAGAAGAAGAAAGGAAAAGGGAAAGCCGTTACTTGCGTGAGCCCGAATCGGAAGCAGACTCTGGGGAAGCCTTGATGCTTTGGGTTTTTCTGGAGTGCGGGAGCTTCGACCGAACCTTCTCTTCCTCCTCGTGTTCTGAACGCGCCTGAAGAGTGAAGCCGGTAGGCACCGTAGTTGGAGAGTCAATGGGGGCCTTAGGCTCGAAGTTTCTCAAAGAGGAAACCTCTTTCAGATGTGCTCGCACCTGGGGGTTAGCCCAAGGGATGTTTGGTTGGTCGATAGTGGGGCTACGTGCCACATAGTTTCCAACCAGTTTATCTCAGGATTTCGCGTGGTGAAGACACACGACAAGGCAGCCAGTCTGTTCAATCGACGTTTCGTCTGTGGTCGATATCGAAGTCGACTTCGGTGATGTTCTTCTGAGACTCGGGGAGGTGTTGGTGGCTGATGTCGGGTTTAACGTCCTCTCTCCATGGTGTGGGGCGGAATTGGGTTGGAAGACCTATCTGTCCAAAACGGGGTCCCGAATGTACAAAGGGAACAAGAAGAGTATCAAGTTGGTTGGTCACAATCGGGCCTGGTGGGCGTTTAGTGGGGGAAAGAAGTCTAAAGCCTCCTCCAAGAAAGGGGCGGAGGGGCCTAAAGACATGGAACTTGATTCACTGAAGGACACTGTTGTGCCAGGATCTGAGGTTCCTATCCCCTCAGGACAGCGGACCGCTCCCAGGAGCATCTTGAAGAAAGGAGGAAAGAGCCTGCATAAGGTCGATGAGCTCGATGATGAGCAGTGTGGCCGACACGCTTTGTCTTCAACTCCCTTTTCGTTTCTCCTTCGAGGGTTTAGGTCTGAGATCTTCAATCCCGAAAGTCCTCTGGGAAAGCCCAAAGTTCCCTCAAGTTGTCCAGAAAGTCCTCAAGAAGAGCTTGTTTTCGACAAAAATCTTAGGAAACAGCATGACATGTGTGGCTGGCTTGAACTTGCGCTTGATTTTTGAGCTTGGATTGAATTGCTTGAGCATGTTGCTTTGGAACCTTGGGAAGATACATGCTTTGGAGCTTGCTTTGCGTGGGTGCATCATGTTTTTCATGGGGTGTTTTTCGCTTATGCAAGGGATTGGAGCGCCGTTCGGAAGCGCACGAAGGAACAGATCCGGAGCTCTGAGTGTTTTGGTTCTAGTAGCCTTTTGCTTTTGTTGCTCGGAGAGCAATACGATCCATGATGGGTGGCTCTCAGAGTGTCACGCCGGAAGTGGAGGTGGAAGCCTCTGGGCCCGATAGAGGGAGAGGCGAGTGTTTCGCCAATGGTGGGCCCGTTGGTGGAGGAGGTGACGGTCCAGGAGCCAATTGGAGAGAAAGAGGTTCCATCAGCGGCTTCCTCGGGGGAAGTTCTTTTCCGTCATCCGGATCGGGAGGTGCCTTCGCCTACCGACTCCGAGAATTGGGGGCATTGGCGCCCCATTGCGGCGGACCCCGTGGAGCTTGGAGATTCCGATGTGCCGAGGATTACCCCGGTGGACACCACGCAGCCACCATCCATTCCGGGACAACACCTGACGGCCTTGCATCATGCTTTGCTTTTCGATATGAGGAGGAGGATTGCCGAGGCTGCCGAGCTTGGGGTCCATTTGTACCCCGAGCCTGGGGAACCAATGCCCCAGCTTTCCCATTATTATGGGCCCCCAGCAGACCCAAGTGCCATTTACGATTCCCTCGCCATGGCCGGGACCATAGGCGAGGCCTATGTGGTGCAGCAGCTGGGGTCTCCGGCGATTACTCGCCAGATCTTTGGTGGGTCTGCAACTTTGGTTCGTCCCAGCGAATATGCAGCCCCGACTCCGTGGCACTCGGTGCTTCCACGGTTTCCCGAAGGTCCACATCCACCACAGGCACTTCCCGAACCTGTGCAAGAAGAGGGTCGCCGTCCCAAAAGATTTCGGGAGGTGGCCACCTCCACTGTGGATCAAGACGTGGCTGCAGAAGAGCGCCTCCATCTTCTTCTCCAAGGCAAAGGCCTCTTCGAATGGGGGCTGAGGCCCCACGACGTCCTGTCAGCCATAGACAGGCTGGGCGTCGTTACCAAGGGCGCTGGAGGGCGCAACGATCGCCGAGAGCGCGAATGCTCCATAAGCGCAATGGGGTATCTTCAGCGGCTCCTCATCTGCTTGCGCGCCTTTATCAGTGCAAAGGCGGGGGAACGCCCGTTGTTGGCCCTTCACGAGCCGCGTCTCTTCGAGGGACCGCGCTTTACGCGGTATCGCGACGAACGTGTCGCGTGGGGCGAGCTCACTACGAGTTTGAGGCTTCGAACGGATGCGGCATTACAGTCGAAGGAGGCCAGCAATGCCCGCAGGGCCGCGCGAGATTCGCGCAGGAGGTTGAAGCCGAAGGCCCGTGCTGGTCCTGGTGGGTCTACATCAGACGATTCGAGCTCCACCTCCATTTCGGCCGACGAAGACCTCCATGGCGAAGGCCCCGAAGAGGCGCTGAGATTTTGCTTGAAGTGCCGGGAGGACAATATCTCAGTCCAAGAGGCCCTTTGCCTCCCTACGCCAGAGACGGCACCACCACCGATGGTGAAGCAAGCAGGAATGGGTGGTCGAGATCCTCCAGCTCCACCAATGGTTCCGGGAACTTCGGCTGCAACTCCGGGCCACCACGACGACGGGGACATGCCCCTGGAGCCACCTTCTCCGGCTTCAACAGCCCCACCTGGGGATTCCATCGGCCGCCTTCTTCTTGGTCTTGGACAGACGGGCACGGAGCGCTCGTTCGTTCTTCCGCCGCCGCCACCGGCGGTAAAGGCGATGCCACGCCCCGCTTCGGGGCCCTCCATGCCAACGGTTCCCGAATCGGGAGCCCCATCTTCCAGCAGCTCGGCCAATGTCCCCAGCTTCGATGCGGTGGTGGCCGCCGCAAAAGAGACGATCAAGAAGGGATGAAGGGGATCCAGAACCGTGGGCCCGGCTTGGAATGTATCATAGCTTTCTTTTCTGTTCGGGATGGAGTCCTGGACTACGCCTACGCGGCGCACCGAATTTCCTTTCGAGAAGAAAACAAGGATGTGAGTGCGTGGTTTCGTTTTCTTGAAACACATGTGGGGCATGAGTTGTTTGAGCTTGCTTTGCCGCTTGAATTGCTTGAGCTTGAGCTTGCTTGTGCCCGAAACCCCTTTGAAACGCACCAAATCCCGAACCTTAACGTCAACCCCAACCGAACCACCGCCAGCCTATACAGGAATGGTCTTGGGCCAGGACTGGATGTCATGGGCATCGTGGCCGTCTTGGGCTTCTGCAGTCTCTTGGGTGGTCTAGTGTTTTGGGGGTTCCACGTCTTGTTTGTCGAGTTTAAAAGGTGTTCCGTTGGAGAAAAGGATCGTAAGGTCTTTAGAGTGAGGCCGCGCAGGAAGGGCTGCAGTGTTAGGATCTTCTGTGGGGACCACTGGGTCCGAGTGCCTAGCTATAAGCAGTTTGTCTTGCGTAGGAAGGCCCCAAAACCCCAAACACGTACACGTTGCATGTTGAGCATGTTGTTTTGCAAGGCTTGCAGTGTGCTTGGGAGTGTTTGTGCTTGGCTTGGTGTGCTTGATCTTGTTGAAGAGGGCAATGATGAGAGCCCGCCGGCGAGCAGTCCATTAGTGTGTCATCTGCGGATGATGCACAGAGGACTGCCAGTGCCGGGACAAGGGACTAAAGCTGAGCCCTTTGATTTGGAAGCTCCTCGTGGTGGGGAGCCCGGGTCTTCGTCTTCAAGGGTCCCCGAAGGGGTTCCGTCACCGTCAAGTCCCGATTACGAGCCTTCTGAGGTTTCTGAAAGACCCCCCAAGCCTCCAGAGAATCCACCGGAACCACCGGACAGTGGAGAAGAAGGATCTTTTAGGATTCCGTTGTCCTCAACCGCCTTGTATCATCATCGTGCTCAAGGCCATTTCCCTTATGATTCCAACTGTGACTCATGCTGTTCGTCGAAGGGTCGTGTCCCCGCGCGTCGCTTACGTCGCCGTCTGCAAAAAGAGAATCAGACTGTTGGTCTTGATTTTTTCTTTTTCGGCAAGCTAAGAGTCCTGTTGATGACGCACCTGGGTTCCAGGTATACTGTCAGTCTGCCCGCACCGAACCTCGAAGATCCACAATTGCTTGCTAACATCAACAGAGTGCTGCGTGAGATGGGACTGGTAGGCAAAGCCGTTACGTTTCGAATGGATCAAGAAGGATCTATTATTGCTTTGGCTGAAAGACTGAGTAGGTCCCGAAACTGCCCCCACAGCGCAACCATTGTTGATGTGGTTCCAGGGTATAGGCCACAAGCCAAAGGCTCGATAGAACGACAAGTTGAATCGGTACGCCAAGGCTTCTGGGCTGTGTGGTTGGACTTGGAGCGCCAAATTGCTCTAAAGAAATTCCCTGGTCAAGATGCAGAGCTGGGAAAGTACCAGCTTCCCTTAGGGGGTCTCTTGTGGCAAGCCTGTGTGTTCTATGTGTCGAGGTGTTACAATCTGTGGTCCTCGAGCCACGGTGACTCCACCACCAGCATTGATTTGCTGCACGAGGAAATAGTTCACCGAACTAGAACGCTTCCCTTTGGTTGTGTGGTTCAGGCAAAAGTTAGCAAGTCGAAGGCGCATCTTGCTAAATACAGGGGAGCGAAAACAGTCAAGGCTGTTTACTTAGGACCCGTGAATGCACGAGGTGGAGGGATCTTCGCGGCCCCTTTTGGTAGTACAGAGATTGACGTATTTCCGACCGGAAGAATCGTTGATGGAGCGTGCGAGGTGGGAACTGTTGAAGGCCTCGCTGTTGCGCAGTCTTTGGTTCTTGATGGTAAAGACCCAGAACGGCCTGTCTTGTATGAACCCGAAGGTGTTGATGATGGGAATGGTCCTGAAGATGAAGTCATGGAAGGTGGTGTTGGTCCTTTAAATGAAGAAGACGAAGAGATGATTGCTGACGATACCTATGCTCCCGTAAGTGCCCCGGCGGAAGAAGGTGAGGCAGGGATCCTGCCTGATGAGGGGGAAAACATGGAGGACATGGAGATTGATTGGCTTTCGAATCACCTCTTGGAGTCTTTGTACCAAGGACCTGACCTTCGAGCTACCTCACAGGAGGTGGCTGACTCGTTTACCTTGAAATTCGGAGGAAGTAGGGTCAAGTGTCAGGTACCACGAAATGCGGTCTCTGAAACATCCGGAGAACAGTTGGATCCGAGCCTTTTGTATGCCTCAATGAAGTTGGAACTAGAGGAACTCGAGTCGTTCGGAGTAGGAAAGGTGATCTCTGAAGATGAGGCCCGGAAGTCCGCACGTGAGAGCGGCAGGCGGGTACTTACCACCAGTCGGTGGGTCAACACGGTCAAGCGTAAAGGGCTGTACCGGTCACGTCTGGTAGTAAGAGATTATGCTTCGATGGGAGGCACGACCTTGTCTGAAGGTATCTACAGCCCGACTACGAGTTTGGAGGGATTGCGGCTTCTGTTGGCACTGCTTTGTCGAAGAGGTTCAGTGTTGAGCTGTGACGTGAGCGTTGCTTTTATGCATGCAGCAGTGTCAAGGCCTGAGTACGTAGAGCTTCCGAGTAACGTGAGTATTGCGGACTCTAAAATCCCTCAAAAGGCCGGAAACAAGAAGGTGTATCTTCGATTACACAAAGCCATGAACGGACTGAGATCAGCACCGCTTTCTTGGTATAAGGAGCTGAGTTCGCACTTGGAGCAGAGCGGATTCAGTCCGAGCTTGGACCCGACGATATACCGCCGGAAGACCTCCAAGGGTCTGACGCTGGTCCTCTTTTATGTTGACGATTTGTTAATCTACTCTGAGGACCCCTCCGAAGGGAAGAAGGTTTTCGAAGATCTACAGAAACGCTACAAGCTGAAACTGACTGGTGAGCTTCATGAGAATTGTGCGGGAGAAGTATCCTTTCTAGGACGGCGAATCTTCAGGAATAAGGGAGAGAAGCGAGTCTATTTTGGACTGGACGCTAAGTATTTGGATTCCTGCTGTGAAGAGTATGGGATAACCAAACCGAACCCCAAGCTTCCGTCATTGGAGAAGCGCTACTCTGACCTCATTAAGAAAGGCCAAACCGAAAAGATCAGTCCAGCTGCTCACGAGAAGTACCGTAGGACCTTAGGGCGTCTAGCATGGGCTGCCCTCTCCAGACCAGATTTGCAGTTCTGCTGCGGATTTTTGGGGCGTCATCAGTCGGCCCCTGACGAGGCAGCTGAAACATGCATGAGGGATGTTCTCAAATGGGTCAAAGGTCTTCCGCATAAGGTTCAGGTGTTTCCGTCGACTCGGGAGATCCTGGAAGACGATGCGGATCCCCAAGCGGTATCGTGCTTTACGGACGCAAGCTGGAGCCTGAATTCTGTTAGTGGTGGTGAGATTACTTGGGAAAACTGCTGTTTAAAGACGTTCAGCAGGAAGCAGTCCACCACAGCCCTTTCGAGCGCCGAGAGTGAGCTTGCGGCGCTTACTGAGATAGCCAGGGAAGGTTTGTACATTGCTCTCTTGACGGAGACCATCTTGGAGGGCATCCCGAAGGACCGGGAAACGGGGTACTACCTTCTTAAGGGGTATTCGGACTCTGAAAGCGCCGTGTCCATTTCCAAAATGGGGACATTGTTGAGGAAGGTCCGCCATATTGAGTTAAGAGCCGCTTTTCTCCAGGAACTTGTCCAGCTTGGAAGATTCACGATTGAGCACATACCAGGTGCTGTCAACCCGGCAGATGCTCTAACAAAAAGCCCAACTAACGACAGTTTGGTCAGCGAGGCTTGTGGCCTCATTCCGGAACCAGTCCATTGGAAAGAGAAAAATTCCGGAACCAGCGTTTCTGTCACGTTTAAAGAGCCCAATAAACCAGCAGATGAAGTCTGCGAACTGAACGTCCCTGTTTCTTGGCGAGCCGCAGCAGAGAAGGTAGCAAGGAACCAGGCTTCTTATGTTGTGGTTGAGCTCTGCTGTGAAGAAGGAAGCTCTTTGTCAAAAGCTTGCTCGAAGAATCCTCGTATCGCGTATTTTGGAGTGACGAAGCAAGTGGATCTGTTAAGTGAAAACGGATACCAGCTTCTCAAAGAAGTCTTTAGCGTGTTACTTCAGGAAGGGGTGAGGCTGGGTGCGGACTTCGTCATTTGAGGTTTCGAAAAGGTGGACAGTCCTACGCCAGGTGGCGGGAGTCTCTTTTGGTCCACAAGAGGTCTTGGCGAAGGATTTGGAACCTTCTCCGTCCGTACGCGAACTGTCCGCGTCTTCTTCTTTCTCACGAGTGGCCAGCTAGATCTGACTTGTGGAATGAAACGGTCTTTAGGTCTGTAAGTCAACGTCTTGGTCTTGCGAAGGGATGTGTCGTCGATCGCTGTTGCTTCGAGAAGGGTTCTGAAAGAGCCTGGAAGAGATGGTGGTTTTGTAGTAACTCTTCGAATTTCATCAACAGTATGGCTAGGAACCGCTGTGATGAGAGCCACCAACACATCCACCTTCAGCTCCCGGCGTCAGGTGTGTACCCTGAGCTGTTAGGAGAAGAAATGCTGAAGGGTGCGAGACGAGCTATGGAAGAAGACAGGACTTGAGGACGCAACTGTTGCAGGCATGAGGGGGTGTGAAAGTTTTTGACTGAAGGTTTTTGACTTGGCTCAAGCTTTCGGCTCAACCCCGGTGGGGTGCCTTTGGTAGGGAGTTGGTAGCTGTCAACGAGCCTCGGGGCCCAAATCTGCGTGGGGGAACAGGCCCTTGGTCCAATCCCAGCTTGACCAACTTGTGCCATGGCTGAGCTTAGGGTGTTCGCCTCCCTTTTGTCTCCACAGTCAGGAACCGCTGCTCACCGTCGGGGGTTCGCCTCCGTTGCAAGGGTGCATTGCATCCTAGGCCAGTCCCAGCCGGCGGGACGCAAGTTCCGGAGCGGGTGGCAATCTCTCGGGGGGGCTCACCTCCAGGAAAGCTTGAGTTTGAATAAGCACCAGCGCTTGGTGCCCCTAAACTAACTGCTTTTTCCCCAAAGTTTTGCTTTGTTTTCCTTTGCCACTTTGCACTGCTTGCAGTCATGCATGCCGCTGCATTCCTGAGATCATGCCGCCCGCTGGCAGGAGAGCAGATGGGGGCAAGGTCTTCGCCAATGGTCACTTTTGGTTGTCTCTTGGGTTTAGGATTGCATGCATGCTTGGCGCTGGCAAGTTTGGTGGCAAGCGTGGGGACCATCCTGTGTGGTTGAGGCTCCTTAGGGGGGTCCCTTGGCTTCTTTGGGAGGGTTTAGGGTGTTGTTGAGGTTACCTATGTGTGGGCCACAAGTGTGCTGCCACCTCTGGCTATACCAGTACCATAATTACTGAAATTTTGTGCATCAACTCAGGCGCTATGCACTCTGGACATGCAGGAAGCACTCATCTCTCCAGCCTCTGGGAGGATCTTCCTCAGCGCCCAGGTCCTCCACTAAAGGGCCATGCAGTTACGTCCTTGAGTTGGGGGGCCAGCCCTGCCACCTGTGCAGGGTTTTGGAACAAGTGCAGGAGTTGCTACGGGCTCTTGCCTCCCTATCGCTTGGCGTTGGCAGAACCAAGTGTGGGATCCTCCTCTTACTTGTTGTTTTTATAGTTTCGGGCATGCAGGTACCCAGGAGTGTCCAGACCGTGAGTCCTGCCTGTGCTGCAAGCCAAGCCAACAGTGGGTGTGTTTCATGGCTGGTGCGGCGTGGTTCCCGCGCTTGTTGAGGGGAGCGTCGACACCTGCGCGTGTGGAGGAGTGCGTTTGCCCTCGCGCTTAGTTTGAGGGCTTAGCACCGGCCTTGACGTGCAGTCACCTAGGTTTGGATCTTGCAGTTGCCCAGGGTGGTTGGTTGGGTTTAAGGTCACCTTTGAGAGCGTATACCGGCCCACTTCGCCGGGGGCCTTTCCCAGCCACAGTGCAAAGGCAGTGCGCGCTTCTCTGTCTTCGCGCAGACCCAGTCATTACAGTCCAGGCACCATTTTCTGTCCTTTTACTGCCAAACAAGTCGTTCCTGCTATTTTGGGGTTTAGGATGACACGCTGAGCCCCAAATAGCAACATGATGTTGCTGGTATAGGAATTCGCCAAGATTTTTGGCCAAATTTCCTTTTCTGCACAAAATCATTGAAGTTGGCCCGCCAGCATCAAAGATCTTCGACATCGAGTCGAGCGTGCATTGCAGGGCCAAATAGCAACATTACGTTGCTGGTATAGGAAATCGCCAAGGCTTTTTTGGTCAAATTTCCTTTTCTGCACAAAATCATTGAATTTGGCCCGCCCGCACCAAAGATCTTCACCATCGAGTCGAACGTACATTGCAGGGCCTGGACGCTGGCTTTTCCTCCCCGGCTGGAGGTAAGTTTGGCCAACATGTGGCCTTGATGGCCACTCTGCTGCCCGTGGCATGCACGCGAGGGCAGTACTTCCACTCCTTTCCCCGTCTTTGGGGTGGTTTTCCCTCCCCGTTTGGAGGTAATTTTGGCAGACAGGGGGCCTTTATGGCCACTCTGCTGCCTGTGTTCAAGAATGCAAGGGCAGTGCGCCACTCCACTGCCCGTCAATGGGGTGGATTTTGGTTGGTAGAGGTAGCCGAGTGCCCAGAGCTGCTGCGGCATGGGTGCTCTGGCCCCTGTTAGTAAGAGCGAGAACGCAGGGGCCACCTCGTTGCAGCAGGGTTTTGGGGCGTCGTTCCCAGCACCTCCATAGTCGATGGGAAAGCGTCGCTCCCTGCGCCTAAAATTGGGGGGAGTGCGTGGTCCCCGCGCTTAACTACAAATTGAGGGGACAAAACCCTGCTGCGCCAGTTAACGTCCAGCCCAGAGAAGGTGAGCTGAAGGCCCCCCGCCCCCAGGCCTTGGGGGTTCTCCTCCCTGCCAAGTGCATTGGGGCGGGGCAGCAACACAGGAGGCCTAGCCCTGTATAGTGCAGTTCCAAGTTGAAGAAGACGCTGGGGGTTGACCATTCAGAGTCCCTCCATTTGATGGCATAGGTCCTGTAGCCTGTAGTGACCAAGGCTTTCTTTTCTCACCTCATTTTTCCCTGTGGGATTTTGGGCTCAGCACCGGCCTGGAAAGCGCCCGGGTAAGCAGTGCCGTAGGCAAGCACGCCTAGTCACAACGACTGTGGGTGTGTAGGCTGTAGGTGTCAAAACCCTTTTCCCCCAGGCCTGGCTCAAGGTAGCCGCCCGGGTTTCTTAGGATTGCCGTTTCGGCGGCCGCGCTTCGCGCTTCGAGAAGAAAGTTTTTGACTTCCTTGTGAGTGCCTTTACAGTTGACAGGATGTCTTGCACATGTGACATGAACCACGAGTTTGCATTGCGTGAGTTGAGAACTGTGCTTGAACCGTTTGTTTTGTTTTAGCAGAAACAGGCATGGACATAGCATGTTTGGAGCTTGGCTTGAAAGTGTTTCTTGCTTTGAGCTTAACGTGAGATGCTTGGAGTGTGCATGATGAGCAGAGAAGCACTCGAGATGCTTTAGGAGCATCCTTGAAGAAGTGCGTGTTGCTCTGAGTTTGCTCTTCAAACCTTGGCCGCCGACCCTCGCTTCGCTCGTGTCGTCGTACTGAGGTTCGAGCAGAGTGGCTGTGCACTTGTATGCTTGTTTTGCTGAAGCACGGAAGTCCTGAGAAGCACTAGGACGTTTGCATGTGTTCCTCCTTTGTTTAACAAAGTTGAGATGGAATTCACGAAAGTGAAGCTGCGCTGACTCTGCGAGAGACTTGCCGAACACCTCTGGTGTTTTGGCTCAAGCGTGGAGTGAAAAAGAGCTCTGCGTTTTTCACAACAACTCCAGGTCAAGCTCATGCTTTGCCTGCTGGAAGCCAAGTGGGTGGAGTACAAGCTGGATGGCCAAGGCAACTTTCAAGCCATCTTTATGGTCTTTTGCAGCCACCCCCCTAAAATCTTGTTTTGTTTTTGTTTTTTCACTGTTCGAAAATCAGAGGAGTGGAGACTTTTTGCGACGCAATCACATGCACCGAGCACACCTTCCTGTTCGTCTTCGAGTTCTGTTCGGAGTCCACTGGTAAGAGGGCGGAGAAGTACCTTCCATCTCTGCCGATGCTAGACTGCTAGAGCATCAAGGCATGAACAAGGGCAGGATGCGAGAAGTCGAGACATGGCATGCCTACTTGGAGACATTATCATCGTGGCTTGCTCTTCAAGATGAGTCTTTCGCAAAAGAACGAGATCCTTCAGAAGGATTTGGCGGATGATGTTGCTGCTCGAAGCGCGAAGCTTTACTACTATCTCACCCAATCTCTCTCACGTTGGGAAAGAGGTCAAGAGTTGCTACGCTCGTGCTCGAAAAGGCAGTCTCTCAGTGCCTGCGGATACGAGGCGGTTAGGACCATCACGCAGCAGTACAGCATCGTGTCTCGCATGGAAGCTGTATATGTGCGCGAGCAGTGCCTCAAGTTGGCGACTACGTGCCAGCATCACCGACGGCCGACGGACCTCATCCGTCTTGGAGGACAAGTTTTCTCGTGCCGAATCCAAGCTTGGGAACTTTCCAGAGTTGCGCCTCTCGGAGGCTGACCGCTGCAGTGTTTTGCTGCAAGCTCTGAGCCAGGAGCTCAGACAGTATGTTGTTCTTCATGGAAAGAGCAACGACTGGACATCGCTGAGCGAGAGCCTTCGGTACTATGAAGAGCAGCTTCGTCTGTGTGAGGTTCCTTCTTCCTCAAGTCGGCAGATGTCAGGAAAAGGTGACAAGCTTTGTGACCACTGTGGACGAAAGGGGCATCTGGCTAAGGACTGCTGGAGCCGTCAGCGTGAAGCTGGTGAGAAGGGCAAGAAGGGCGACAAGGGCAAGAAGGGCGATGGCAAGGGAGCACAGAATCCCAAAGGAAAGCCACGCTCTCCAACGCCGAAAGGCGGAAAAGGCGGCAAAGACAAGGAGCAGAAGCCCGAGCCTGATAAAGGCAAAGCGAGGCAGAGTCCGAGTCTTCGAGGACCTCCACCGTGATGGCGATGAGGTTTGCCAAGCCTTCTGCGGTACGAGAAGTACTGAGCCAGCCTGAGCCTGAGAAGCCTAAGCCCGTAGCGGTAGTCCCTAGACCGGTCGCTGTAGAGCCGAAAGTCACTGTAAATGAGAAGGTAGGCACCCTGACTGGAAGCACCTCGAAGGGAGATGCGGCATACGTCTGCGCTTCGCTGCAGGTAGAGCATCGTGATGTGTGGCTGGTCGATAGTGGAGCCACATGCCACATCGTCTCAGCAGATCATCTGTCAGGATTTCGTGTCTGCAAGTACCATGATCGCACGGTGACGCTCTATAGTGCCTCAGGAGACATCATAAACGTATCGAATGTCGTTGATCTGGAAGTTCGTTTCGGCGACGTTTCGTTGACGTTGGAGGACGTCCTTGTGGCGGACGTGCCTTTTAATGTGGTATCTCCGTGGTCCGCGTCGGAACGGGGCTGGAAGACGCACCTTGCGCGCACCGGGTCTCGCATTTACAAGGGTGGAAAGAAGAATGTCCGCCTGGTTGGGGCGAAACGGGCCTGGTGGGCGATTAGCGGAAAGAAGCAGAAAGCTCCTAAACGCCCATCCAAGGGATCGGACATGGAGATCGACTCTCTTCCTGTTGACAAGGAACCCAGGAAAGACATTACTGCAGGACCAAGCATCCTGAAGAAGACTTCGAAAGAAGCGAAGAGTGATGAGAAGCCTGGAAAGGACGAGAAGTCTATCCGCCACGTCTTGACGGGAACGCCGTTTGAGTTCATGTTGCGCGGTTTGAGGGCTGAAGTTAGGAGTAGGTCCCTGGAAATTCCTGAAGAACACGTTGTTAGGAAACCGCATGACATGATCTGTACTAGAAAAACGCATGTCCTGAGTGGTGATAGGAGCCTGTGTTCCGAAAGTCTGGTTAGGAAACTGCATGATTCTGTTAGGAAATGCCATGTTTTTGTCAGACAGCAACATGATTTTTGGCAGCGGCATGTGTGCGCTGTTTGGAACGTGATGTTTTTGCTGACATGTCTTGTGAAGGGGTTGTGTGTGTGAGAGGCTTTTCGCTTCTGATCTTCGGCAGTGAAGGCTTGAGGTGTGCCCTTAAAGGAAGTAAGTGCCCCAAAGCAACCGGAGAGCCAAGCATGTTTTGCGTTAGGAAGCCCAAAAGACCTCAAAAAGGCTTGAAGTGCGCATGTTTGTCCGCAGCCATTTTGCTTGTTTGCGTGTCTTTGTTTTCCCTGAGGGAAGGTACTGAGCATGTCGGAACCTCAAATGGAGGTGGAGCAAGATTCCCACAACTCTCCAGCGGAGAGTACCGGGCAGGAGGTTGTGTTTTTGAATGCACCAGTAGAGCCTGCACCAGCAGAGTCGGCGCCAGCCGAGACTGCGGATGCAGGGGCTTCAGTTGCCCCCTTCAATGTTTTCTCGAGGCCTCCGAGTCAAGTTGCAGTACCTTCGCCTTCGGTGGCTGCATCAGAGACAGGAGAAACAGAAGAGGAGGAAGCATGGAGAAAATGGAGGGCTCAAACGGTGGCGTCCACAAGCAAGCCTTCGCAGCCATCAGCCGAGCCGCCGCTGATAGTGAAGTGGAGAAGCATGCTGAGGGGACCGCGCTACAGGTATTTTATGCAAGCGATACGACAACAGCGAGAAGATCTTATTGCATGTGGATACCCTGTGCCGGCAATTCCAGAGAACAACCTGGAACCTGCAGTTCCACTTATGTCTATCGGAGATGGGCTCGTTTATCCTTCCCGCCAGGGGACCATCTTTGCGTCATTGACAGATGCCTTGATGACCGACGGCTACCTCCTCGAGGTTGGACAGAAGCTCCTTGGGCAGATCCAACGTCCAGACCCAGATGTGGGACCGTGCCTGGGAACGGGCTGGTCCAAGAGGCTTCGCGATCACGATCCCGATCCTCTGGATGGAACGCCCTACATCAGCGCAGAGGTTGCGTGGGCGCTGTGGCTGCCCGAGTTTCCGGAAGCCCCGGAGCAGGGGGGCATCCTTCCGGTGAAGAGAAAGAGGGATTTTTCCCAGCTCACCGACGAGTTGTTGGACGAGCATACTACAAGGTTCGAACTCGCGGGTCAAGGCCGCACTCTTCATCAACGCGGCGTGCGTGCAAGGGACGCGCGTGCAGCTCTCGAAGGGTATACTCCCGATCCAAGTCACCTACGCCGCCAGAGTGGCGGGGACGTAGCTGCGCTGGGTTACATCAAGCGTATCCTCAAGGTCCTGACTGTTTACGAGGCCATGCCGGAGGCGGAACGCAGCCTTTTGGCTGGAATGTATCCAGACGACCTCGAGCTCCAGCTCGAGTGGGTGCCAGGCTCAGCCATCAGACATGGGTGGCGTGCGTTAATGGGGGCAATGGACCAGCGCACCCTCCGAAATACCCTCAAGTCCGCGTTTAAATAGCCCGAAAGAACGTCGATCTTCTAAGCAGTACCCGCAAAGATCCGAAATACCCTCAAGTGTGAACTTCAGAAACACCACGAACCCAAACCTCCTGAACATGAGTCATGACAGACCCCTGCCGGCCAGGAGTGCTTTGTTTTGCATGCCAGGAGAAGCATTGGATGTTTTCGCTTGCTTGGCGATCTATGTGATAGCAAGTCTCTTGGGGGGTTCGTTCTGGTTAGGATTTCGATTCTTGAAGATGTGTTTGAAAAGGTTTCGAGGAGTTGGTGACTACCCTCAACTTGTATCCCGAAAGTACCGTTTACACCATCGTCGTAAAGGAGTCCGAGTGCGAATCAAGACTCGTTTCTGTTATGTTCGAGTTGATGTAGAACGTACTCTGGTCTTTAGCAGGCACGTTGTGAAACCAACTTGGAGCTCAGGTTTTAAAGCCTCTTTGAAGTTCTCATGTAAGGCCATGTGCTTGGGCCTTTGTCTCGACAGGAACTTGTGGAGCTTGTTGGTGTGCGTGGCATGGTGTTGTACTTGGAGTTTGTGTGGTTGTTGTTTGTTGAGAAGAAAGGGCGATGATGAAAAAGGGAGCAGATCCACTTCTGAGCACAGCCACTTGAGAGTTGTGCGTGGACTGCCCCTCCCCGGTAAGGGGACGCAAGCTGAGCCCTCAGAACTCGATAGTGACATGCCACGTTCTTCAGAGAGAGAAGAGAGGGGAGAAAAAGAGAGTCCGCTTCCGAAACCTCAAGGTGCTGAACCACCTAAAACCCCGGAACCGCCTGGAGGTGCAGAAGTTTCAGATAGGATACCTCTGCGAAGTGTGGCTTTGCAAGTGCATAGATCCAGAGGTCATTTTCCTTATGATGTGAACTGTGAGGCCTGCGCCTCGAGTAAAGGGAAGGTTCCTGCGAGACGCTTGCGAAGGCGTTTGCAACGCGAGGACCAGACGATTGGAATGGATTTCTACAACTTCGGTCGTCTTCGTGTGCTGCTTCTTGCACATTGTTCTTCGAACTATACCACGGCCATCCCGGCCATGAATTTGGATGATCCGGATCTGTTTTACAACATTGGACGAGTGATTCGCGAAATGGGTCTTGTGAATAAACTGGTCACAGTGAGATGTGATCAGGAGTCGGCTTTGATGTCTTTAGCCGAAAAATTGACTACCCGTACAGGTGATGTAGCTGTTTCTGGCGTCATTGTGGACGTCGTGCCCGGGTATCGCCCTCAGTCAAAAGGCGCTATTGAAAGACAAGTAGAAACTATGAAGCAGGGGTTTTGGGCAGTGTGGTTAGACTTGGAGAGAGAAGTTGCGCGGAATGCCGCGCCGGAAGACTGGAACAAGAAGCTTCCGCTGGGAGGAATGCTCTGGCAAGCTTGTGTCCTTTACAGTGCCAGGTGCTACAACCTCTGGAGCTTTAGTCACCAGGACGTGACTACGCCCATTGACCGGCTGCACGAGGAGATTGTGCATCGTACGAGGACCCTGCCGTTTGGATGTCTTGTCTACGCTAAAGTAGGGGGCTCAAAAGCGCATTACAGGGGAAAGAAAACAGTGAAAGCTGTGTATCTAGGGCCTAAAGAGCCTAGAGGGGGCGGTGTCTTTGCTGCTCCAGTGGGTCAGACTGAGATCGATATCTTTCCTGTCTGTAGGGCCTTAGAAGGAGCGAAAGGTGAGCCTGTCTACGACGTAGGGGCCATACACGCTCTGTCTACTTCACAGCCTCTCGTTTTAGACCCAGCGGATCCTGAAAGGCCCATCATGTTTGAGCCACCACCTGATCCGGTGAAGTCAGAAGACCCTGACCCGGGGTTTGAAAACGAAGATGAAGAAATGGTACCAGATGATCCTGATCCTCTGAATGATATTCCGTCTTACGTGGAACCCACAGATGATGAGGGGGAAGGCGGACTTGGGTCACCGGAAATGCAGCCGGATGACCTGGAGGACATGGAAATTGACTGGCTAACTAACCATCTGTTAGAGTCTTTGTTCAAAGGACCGGACATTCTGGCCACGTCTAAAGAAGTAGCTGATTCGTTTACTCTCAAATTCGGAGGGAGTAAGATCAAGTGCCAAGTACCCCGAAACGCCGTCTCTGAGACCTCAGGTGAACAGTTAGACCCTGAACTTTTGTATGCTTCGATGAAGTTGGAGCTTGAGGAACTCGAGTCTTTTGGAGTAGGAAAAGTGATCTCTGAAGCTGAGGCCCGTAAGTCGGCGCGAGAGAGCGGTCGGAGGGTTCTCACGAGCAGGTGGGTTAACACGATCAAACGTAAAGGTCTTTACCGTTCCCGCCTCGTTGTTAGAGATTACGCCTCAATGGGAGGCACGACGCTTTCAGAAGGCATCTACAGCCCGACTACGAGTTTAGAGGGTTTAAGGCTTCTTTTGGCATTGCTTTGCAAGAAAGGCTCCGTGTTGAGCTGTGACGTGAGCGTGGCTTTCATGCACGCTGCAGTGTCAAGGCCAGAGTACGTAGAGCTCCCAAACAACGTGAGTATTGCGGACTCTTCTGTTCCCCAAAAGGCAGGAAACAAGAAGGTGTATCTTCGTCTTCACAAAGCGATGAACGGATTGAGATCGGCACCGCTTTCTTGGTATAAGGAACTGAGTTCGTACTTGGAGAAGAGCGGATTCAGTCCAAGCCTGGACCCTACGATATACCGGAGGAAGACGTCGAAGGGTCTGACGTTGGTACTGTTCTATGTAGACGATTTGCTGATCTACTCCGAGGACCCCTCGGAAGGTAAGAGAGTTTTCGAAGGACTGCAGAAACGCTACAAGCTGAAACTGACTGGAGAGCTTCCTGAAAATGGTGCGGGGGAAGTTTCCTTCCTGGGTAGGAGGATATTCCGACGTTCCGGAGACAAGCGCGTCTATTTCGGGCTAGATGGCAAGTACCTAGACGCGTGCTGCTCTGAATACAATATAACCAAACCGAGCCCCAAACTCCCGTCGCTTGAAAAGCGATACTCCGACCTGGTTCGTAAGGGGCAAACTGAAAAAATCAGCCCAGCTGCGCACGAAAAGTATCGCAGAACCCTTGGTCGGCTTGCATGGGCAGCCCTCTCCCGACCGGACCTGCAATTCTGCTGCGGGTTTTTGGGCCGGCACCAGTCGGCGCCAGACGAGGCTGCTGAGACGTGCATGAGAGACGTCCTTAAGTGGATAAAAGGGCTTCCGCACCGAGTACAGGTGTTTCCATCAACTCGGGAGATCCTGGAAGATGATGCGGATCCTCAGGCGGTTTCCTGTTTTACAGATGCCAGCTGGAGTTTGAATTCGGTTAGTGGTGGTGTGATTACTTGGGAAAACTGCTGTCTTAAGACTTTTAGCAGAAAACAATCAACCACAGCCCTGTCTAGCGCTGAGAGTGAGCTCGCGGCGCTCACGGAGATAGCCAGGGAAGGTCTCTACATTGCCCTCTTGACAGAGACCATCTTGGAAGGCATTCCGCAGGACAGGGAGACCGGTTACTATCTCTTGAAGGGTTACTCTGACTTTGAAAGCGCGGTTTGTATCTCAAAAATGGGAACATTGCTGAGGAAAGTTCGCCATATAGAGTTAAGAGCCGCATTTCTCCAGGAACTTGTGGATCGTGGAAGGTTCACAATTGAGCACATACCGGGGGCCGTCAACCCCGCAGATGCTCTAACGAAAAGTCCCACGAATGACAGTTTGGTAAGCTTGTGTGAGGCTTGTGGCTTGATCACCGAGCCGGTTGGCTGGGAAGAAAAAGCTTCAGGCACTAGCGTTTCGGTTACCTTTAAAGAGCCCAATACCTGCGACGAAGTGCTCGCAATTCCGAGCTCGTGGAAGGACGAGGCCTACAGAGTTGCTTCTGGGGAGGCCAACCTGGTTGTCTTGGAACTCTGTTGCGAAGAGGAAAGCGCGATAGCCCAAGCTTGTAAGCAGGAACGTGACATCGCGTACTTTGGAATCACCAAGAAGCTAGACTTGCTGAGTAGAGAAGCTTCTTTGTTACTAAAAGGGATTCTGGAGAAGATGGCTTCTAACGAAAGAATCTACGTGTATGCACATTTGTCTACGCCGTGCAGCGCAGGTAGTGGCCTTAGGCACCTGCGTTTCTCAAAGGACGTGAAGAACCGAGCGAGATGGAGAGCTAGTCTGGAGGTACACAAGAAGTCTTGGAGACGCATACGAGCAGTTTTCCAGGACTATGCTGGCCACGAGAGGCTCAGCAAAAAGACTGGGACTCGAGCACGAGTGTTTGGTAGACCGGTGCTGTTTCGAGGAAGCCGGCAACCGTGTCCTGAAGCATTGGTGGTTCGTCAGTTCGGATTCAAGTTTTATCTGGACTTCATCCTCTTGTGTTTGCCCAGGCAACCACGAGCACGCGAGTGCTACTAGCGTGGCAGCGACAGGTGTCTATCCGCAGGGCTTAGGCCGCTTCCTGGTGAAAGAAGCCAGGAGAAGTTTCGAAAGACGAAAGAAGGACTGACCGCGCAATAGGCATGAGGGGGTGTGAAAATATGACATTATTGGCTCAAGCTTTCGGCTCAACCCCGGTGGGGTGCCTTTGGTAGGGAGTTGGTAGCTGTCAACGAGCCTCGGGGCCCAAATCTGCGTGGGGGAACAGGCCCTTGGTCCAATCCCAGCTTGACCAACTTGTGCCATGGCTGAGCTTAGGGTGTTCGCCTCCCTTTTGTCTCCACAGTCAGGAACCGCTGCTCACCGTCGGGGGTTCGCCTCCGTTGCAAGGGTGCATTGCATCCTAGGCCAGTCCCAGCCGGCGGGACGCAAGTTCCGGAGCGGGTGGCAATCTCTCGGGGGGGCTCACCTCCAGGAAAGCTTGAGTTTGAATAAGCACCAGCGCTTGGTGCCCCTAAACTAACTGCTTTTTCCCCAAAGTTTTGCTTTGTTTTCCTTTGCCACTTTGCACTGCTTGCAGTCATGCATGCCGCTGCATTCCTGAGATCATGCCGCCCACTGGCAGGAGAGCAGATGGGGGCAAGGTCTTCGCCAATGGTCACTTTTGGTTGTCTCTTGGGTTTAGGACATGCTTGGCGCTGGCAAGTTTGGTGGCAAGCGTGGGGACCATCCTGTGTGGTTGAGGCTCCTTAGGGGGGTCCCTTGGCTTCTTTGGGAGGGTTTAGGGTGTTGTTGAGGTTACCTATGTGTGGGCCACAAGTGTGCTGCCACCTCTGGCTATACCAGTACCATAATTACTGAAATTTTGTGCATCAACTCAGGCGCTATGCACTCTGGACATGCAGGAAGCACTCATCTCTCCAGCCTCTGGGAGGATCTTCCTCAGCGCCCAGGTCCTCCACTAAAGGGCCATGCAGTTACGTCCTTGAGTTGGGGGGCCAGCCCTGCCACCTGTGCAGGGTTTTGGAACAAGTGCAGGAGTTGCTACGGGCTCTTGCCTCCCTATCGCTTGGCGTTGGCAGAACCAAGTGTGGGATCCTCCTCTTACTTGTTGTTTTTATAGTTTCGGGCATGCAGGTACCCAGGAGTGTCCAGACCGTGAGTCCTGCCTGTGCTGCAAGCCAAGCCAACAGTGGGTGTGTTTCATGGCTGGTGCGGCGTGGTTCCCGCGCTTGTTGAGGGGAGCGTCGACACCTGCGCGTGTGGAGGGGTGCGTTTGCCCTCGCGCTTAGTTTGAGGGCTTAGCACCGGCCTTGACGCGCAGTCACCTAGGTTTGGATCTTGCAGTTGCCCAGGGTGGTTGGTTGGGTTTAAGGTCACCTTTGAGAGCGTATACCGGCCCACTTCGCCGGGGGCCTTTCCCAGCCACAGTGCAAAGGCAGTGCGCGCTTCTCTGTCTTCGCGCAGACCCATTCATTACAGTCCAGGCACCATTTTCTGTCCTTTTACTGCCAAACAAGTCGTTCCTGCTATTTTGGGGTTTAGGATGACACGCTGAGCCCCAAATAGCAACATGATGTTGCTGGTATAGGAATTCGCCAAGATTTTTGGCCAAATTTCCTTTTCTGCACAAAATCATTGAAGTTGGCCCGCCAGCATCAAAGATCTTCGACATCGAGTCGAGCGTGCATTGCAGGGCCAAATAGCAACATTACGTTGCTGGTATAGGAAATCGCCAAGGCTTTTTTGGTCAAATTTCCTTTTCTGCACAAAATCATTGAATTTGGCCCGCCCGCACCAAAGATCTTCACCATCGAGTCGAACGTACATTGCAGGGCCTGGACGCTGGCTTTTCCTCCCCGGCTGGAGGTAAGTTTGGCCAACATGTGGCCTTGATGGCCACTCTGCTGCCCGTGGCATGCACGCGAGGGCAGTACTTCCACTCCTTTCCCCGTCTTTGGGGTGGTTTTCCCTCCCCGTTTGGAGGTAATTTTGGCAGACAGGGGGCCTTTATGGCCACTCTGCTGCCTGTGTTCAAGAATGCAAGGGCAGTGCGCCGCTCCACTGCCCGTCAATGGGGTGGATTTTGGTTGGTAGAGGTAGCCGAGTGCCCAGAGCTGCTGCGGCATGGGTGCTCTGGCCCCTGTTAGTAAGAGCGAGAACGCAGGGGCCACCTCGTTGCAGCAGGGTTTTGGGGCGTCGTTCCCAGCGCCTCCATAGTCGATGGGAAAGCGTCGCTCCCTGCGCCTACAATTGGGGGGAGTGCGTGGTCCCCGCGCTTAACTACAAATTGAGGGGACAAAACCCTGCTGCGCCAGTTAACGTCCAGCCCAGAGAAGGTGAGCTGAAGGCCCCCCGCCCCCAGGCCTTGGGGGTTCTCCTCCCTGCCAAGTGCATTGGGGCGGGGCAGCAACACAGGAGGCCTAGCCCTGTATAGTGCAGTTCCAAGTTGAAGAAGACGCTGGGGGTTGACCATTCAGAGTCCCTCCATTTGATGGCATAGGTCCTGTAGCCTGTAGTGACCAAGGCTTTCTTTTCTCACCTCATTTTTCCTGTGGGATTTTGGGCTCAGCACCGGCCTGGAAAGCGCCCGGGTAAGCAGTGCCGTAGGCAAGCACGCCTAGTCACAACGACTGTGGGTGTGTAGGCTGTAGGTGTCAAAACCCTTTTCCCCCAGGCCTGGCTCAAGGTAGCCGCCCGGGTTTCTTAGGATTGCCGTTTCGGCGGCCGCGCTTCGCGCTTCGAGAAGAAAATATGACATTAGCAGCTAGCTACATCAAGCGGCCCACCTCGCCTCGGCACTTCCTCCCTCCGGAGCTCACACTTACGTGGGACCCGATTCGGCAGGTTGTGGTGGAAGCCCGAGTTCTCACGCGCCTGGGCTGGGGACAAAGCCGTGTAGGCTACCAGCTGTCTCAGGCGTTGGTCTTGAAGCTCACGGATGATGCATCCTTAAACGGTCCGGAGATCGATATGGCGCGGCGTTTTCCCCGGCTCATGGCTCCCATCCTCACCAGTGGCTCCATGTGGATTGGACTAGGACCTGAAGGTGAGCCAGGTGCGGGCCTGCATCGTTTCCTGTACCACGTGCAAGAGCATCGCTGCCAGGCCCGTGAGTGGCTCCAGGAAAATGCTGCCAATGGTCTCCGTGTTCACTCCTACCTTCTGGCCACGTTGGCCACCTTGTTGCACTTGTATGCCTGTGGGGTTGATGCCAAGGATGTTGGCATTTCAAACCTGAGCCACTGGCCGCTGGGCACGAGGATGGTTCCCCTTCCGGCCTTCATCGATGCCAACAACTGGGGCCCCTCCCAAGGGAGGCCGGAATGGACTGGCTTTTGGAGGGTAGTTGCCAAATACTGCCCTAATGATGTGGGCTACTTTCGGCAAGTTTCCAGGGGTCCACCTCAAGCGTGTTTTGACCAAATCTGCAACACCCTTGGACCTTTGGGGGAAGAAGTTCGCTGGTGCACCACCCCGGCCTAGGAGGCTGTGGAAACAGGGCTGCTTCTCTGGGGGCATCCTTTCCCAGCCTTTGGGCTGCGGTCGCAACTTCTTCCTGATGAGTAGCTGTAACATAGTTCCCTGTAGATGGCTTGTGGGTGCACCACATTCCCAGCTTGTGAGCTGTGGTTTTGCCGTAGCAGGGTGACCGACTGCCCGAGAGACTATGTCTCGCCCCAAAGGGGCTCCGGGCGAATTCGTTTGCATGAAGGACACCCACTGGGTAACGCTCTCGCGCTTGCTGAAGAAAATATGACATTGGCTCAAGTTTCTGCTCAAACCCCGGTGGGGTAGGCGAAGTAGCTGAGCGAGTAGCTGTGAACCTGGGTTCTGGGCCTCAACTGGGTTAAGGTACCAGGCCCCCCTTTGTTTCGGCCTATTCGCTTGAGCCATACTGTGCCTGAGCACCCACCCGGCCTCTGGGCTGTGGCTGCATAGCACTCACCCAGCCTCAGGGCTGCGGCTGCATTGCACTCACCCAGCCTCAGGGCTCGGGCCTGTTTTCTCCCGGCCTTAGGGCTGTGGTCCTCCAAACCCACGGCGGGAAGAGAGCGATCCCGCACCCCTGAGGTGCAGCGCTTTGGGGTAGCCGAGAGGGTGCCCTTGGAGGACTCGATCAGGTCCTATCTGCAAGCCGAGTTTGAGGAACAGCCCAGTGCCCGAGACCTCACACCGGGGCAGAGGGTAACAAACCAACTCCGTGCTTTGGCTCGTTGGTCCAAGACCCGGAACGATTGGATTGCCGACGCCGGGAAACTTTTGTCGGAGGCTCGCCGGCAGAGGTGGTGTGCCGAACTCAACAAGTCCAACATCTGAGCCCAGCCTTTAGGGCTCGGGGCCTCTTCGCAGTCACCATGGCTGGAGGACGGTATCACGTTTGCAAGAAGTGTGGCCCGGCCAGCTGGATCTTCGCGGCAAAGGTGCCCAAGTTCCCCAAGTGTCAGTGGTGCGGAACTAAGTGGCCAACGGATGTGCCCAACCCCAAGACCTGGTCCAAGCCGGAGCCGAAACCCCGACCTCGCAAGCCCAAGACCAACAAGGTTCATGACTGCTTGCGGAAGGTATGGGATACTCTTCCTGAAGAGGCCTGTGTGCAGCTGAAAGAAGCAGGGTTTGAAGCCAAGCCGGCTCGCACAGAGGATGTGGATCTTGTTGCTCTCCTGCAGCAGCATGTCGGAGACCTTCCCCAGGTCATCGTGGACGCCCTGCCGGCTACCCCAACCCCGGACCCTCGCCAGGAGGGAAAAGAGGCTGGGGATGTTCTTCGCAGTTCGGTTGGCAAGCTCCGTGATCTGGGCCAGAGGAAACTGAGACTGCAGGAGGAGATCGACACAGCCAAGGACAACTTGCGAGCAATGCTTCACAAGATGCAAGACATCCAGAATGCCATCGAGGAGGCAAAGGTGGAAGTCGCGAAGACCACCAAGGAATATGAAGACAAGGTGGTCAAGCATTGCGCGGAGGAGGTGAACAATGGAGAATCTGTCCTGCAGGCTTTGGGCATGCAAGAGGCCAGCCTTACCGAAGAGCAAAAGCGGAAGCTGGAAGCTCTGAAGTCCGATGAAGCCAAGCGTAGACGCATGCAGGTCGATCCAGGCCTTCCCCCGGGTCTGCCACCCTCGCAAGCCTCGGTGATGCCTGACCTCGCGGCACGAGGCCGAAGCCGAACCCCGCCAGGGGGACCGGTGGGGGGCCAGGCCCCGGGCCAGGCATCGCAGACGGGTTAGGGAGCTGGGTTCGGGGCTTGTAGGGCGTTGGGGGTTTTGGATTCCAGGGATAACCTGTTTCCCCCGCACTTGTCAGAGTCGTCCCTCTCCCCGACAACCCGTGTTTTTCCCCTTGGCCAGAATTTTGTCACCTTGCCCGAGACGTTTTGCCAATCCCCTTCCCAGGCAGATGTCTTCAGCCTTAGCTGTTGTGAGGTCTGCAGGTGTCAGGCCGGGGAGGACCCGTGCCACACCCTTTTCCAGGTAGGGGATGGTCTCGCGCTTGCAGTTTTGTGTCGGCTGTGCCGAGGATGGGCTTCCCATGAATGTGCCGTGGTGCCTGAGTGTCAGAGTTGCCTGGTGGAGCTTCCAAGATACACCCGGTCATCTAGACACGCGGTTCTGTGTGGCATGTGTCAGGGTATGCCCCTCCAGAAGGAGTGGGATTCAGGATTGGGGCAGGTTTCGCTTGGAGCGGAATGTGTACCAACCAAAGATCCCTCACCAGTCCCAATTTCTTTAGCAGCGCTATGCCAATATGAGGTGGTCCACCATCCCTTGGTGACGGGGCCGAGGTATTTTCCTCTGGAGGCTTTGTGCGACATGCAGTTGTATGAAACCCCCAGCACTTTTACTCCCCTCGTCTCAGGAGGTGGATCTCGACCCACAGGTACCCAGTCGTCTTGTCGCAGCAGAAGAACCCGACGACGTCACAACAGGACGGCCCGGCCTCTCAAGGCCAGGGAGCCTTTGGATTCAGCTATCGCAGCCTGGAACACGACAACTCAGCATGAAAAGACAGACAAGTGGGGCCAGTTAGCGGGTTTGGTGTCCCGGGGCTTTCAGCAGGGCTTTCTGTCGGTGGAGTCTAGCGTGGTAGGCCTTTTCGAAGATGACGAACCCACCGACTTGACTCTGGAGTATTTGGTGGTCCACAAAATGTTTCAGGCCCTTGCTTCCCCCAACCCGAGCCCAAGTGACTGGGTTTTTGTCCTTCGAGGTTCGGAGGATCTTTCTGCCAACTCTTACGAAGTTAAGCCAAGGAATCTCAAGGTCTGTTCGGCCAATGTCACCCGATGGCGTTCGAGTCACCGGAAATGGGCCCATACCTTGTCCCCGGACGTTCTTATGCTGCAAGAACTTCACCTTACCAAAGAGGACCTTAAGACTGAGACCCGACATTTGATGAATTTGGGGTTTGTGCTCTTTGGTGTTGCTAGCCCGAAAAGTGCAAAAGGCAACCCCCTAGGAGGAGTAGGGATTGCAGTCAAAAATCACTTGGGGCCCAGGATTCTAGTGACCTTCCACGCCTCGCAAGGCTGTGGTTATGTCATTGTGGCGTTGCGCTCCAAAGGGGTAGATTTCAATTGGATCTCCTTGTACCTGGAGAGTGGGACTGGCTTGGATAGCCCAGTAAATGATCTTATCCTGACCAGCCTTACCCAACATTTGTCCCTCCTTCAAGGCATGTGGGTGGTTGGTGGGGATTTTAACGTTCCGATTCAGGACTTCCTTAACTCCAGGTATGAAGAAAGGTGGCAGGGCCGGGTGGTTGGCAGTGGGTCTCCTACGGCGGGAGGGGACTCCGAGATTGACTTCTTCGTCGTCCACCCCAGTCTCCAGTCCCTGTCGACGGTCCGTGACACTCCTTTCAAGCCTCACGGACTTCTAACCTTGGACGTGCCAGTGCACTCCCTCCAGTTGAGAGTCCCCACCATCAGGTCGGTGGTGTCCCCGGCCCCCTCCTCCTTCCGCGCAAGCTCCCCAGTCCAGCTGGTCCAGATCTTGGATGTGGCGTCCCAGGAGGAGTCCTCTCTCGCCTTGGGCCAATGGTCCCGCGACCTTCAGTCGGAGGCCCAGGCCACCACAGGAAAGGGCTGGTGGGTCGACCTTCCCCGCAGGCCGTTGGCCTCGCCCCCAGTTGGCGGAGGTGCCTGGACAGGAGGGCCTATGGCTATCTGGGATAGATGGCGCACCTGGCTTCAGACAGGGATGGTCCCCAAGTCCTCAGAGGCCTTCGCCTCCATTCCTCCGGACGACCCCCTTCTTCCCGTCCTAAAGGACTGGGTTCATGCTGATGACCGCAGCAGCCTCACTCGGGAGTTGGTGCCCCAGGTTGAGACAAAATATAAGGAAGCTTTAGCCTCCCAGACCTCCCAGAACTCCGAGTCTTACTCCAAGTGGCTAGAAGAGGCGCAAAATGATCACCTCCGCCCCCTTTACCGCTCCCTTCGAGCTGATGAGCAAACCTTGGAACGGCCGTATCGTGAGTTCACTCCCCTGGCGCGGCCCTATAAACGGCTCGAATTTTGGTGCGAGGTCTGGCAGGGTAACCTGGTGTCGCCAGCTCCGCTCCAAGGGGAAGTATGGGATGCCTTGTTTGACTTAGCCCGGGAGCAGGTCCGTTCCCTGCCCAAGCATTCTGCTAGCTCTGTCGCTAAGATATGCGCCGCCAGGAATCCCAAAAAAGGAGGCCCGGACGGCTGGGATTTCAATGATCTTCGAGACCTGCCTCGGGACGCGTATGCAGTCCTAGCCAACGTCTTCAACAAAATGGAGGAGGACCTTGCCATTCCCCTCCAAGTTTCCCAGGTCCAGATTGTTCTTCTGGCCAAGAGTGCCTTGAAGGAAAGACCTATGGGTCTTACATCGGTCCTGTGGCGGCTTTGGTGTAAGACTCGGCGGTTCTTGGTCAGCCAGTGGCTGGACTCTTACATCCCGGATCATCCTTTTGACTCGGCGATTCCAGGCCGAACCTCGTTGGACGTTGCCCTGGCCAGGAAATGCTCCAAAGAGTCTGCCAGAGTCAAGGGTTTGCACACTGTCTCGTTGTTTGTTGACATTAATGGGTTTTACGATAGCGTCTCTTGGCAGAGGCTTTGCGAACAAGGCTTGCGGTTGTCTTTCCCAGCCTTGGCCCTGTGCCTCTCCCTTCGCCTCTACCAAGGAGGTCGCACGGTGGTGGGGGAATCCCAGCCCAGTCCCACCATCTTCCCAGGCCGGGGCATGATCCAGGGATGCCCGTACGCTCCCACCTTGGCCAAGCTCACCATGTCCGAACCCTTACATAGACTGAAACGAGTCACAGGCTTGCACCATTGCGACGTATGGTTGGACGATGTCTCCGCAGACTCCCTCCATGCCTCGCCGGATATAGCCGCGGGAGCGGCTTATGAAGCCTTTCGAGTGCTCAAGGCCAGTCTTCAGGCGGAAGGTCTCGTCCTCAGCCAAGAGAAAACAAAATTTGTGGCCGGAACACCCCGCTCGGCCGCGGCGCTGCGACAGCTGCTGCGGCCAGGGGACCCTGACATAGTCGACGTGGTCAAGGATTTAGGCCTTGACAGTGGCAGTGGCCGCCGGCGCAGGACTACTACTGCCCAGAAACGCTTCCGGGTAGGTAGCCTTCGTAACCTGAAGTTGGGTAAGCTTCGTATCCCGTCACGCCGCGTCCGGCTACGGTTGCACCGTTCTAGTGTGGTCACCTCAGGTCTTTATGGCCATGAAGCACAAGGGGTTGCCCCTAAACATATGAAAACCATGCGCGCAGCGGTAGCCCGACACGCAGGCAGGAGCCGATACGGTTCAACGGATACCATCCTAGATATGACGGCCCACGAGGTTCAGGATCCCTACCTTATTGTGGTAACCCAGCACGTGGAAAGTCTTTTCAGGATGATGGCCAGATGTAACCGCATGGGATGGGAGGCAGTAAAGGACACTTGGCGAGTGGTCTGGAAGCGGCTGGAGGCTGCGAAACACGGTTGGTCCGTGGTCACTGGACCCATCTCAGCCATGTGTCAATACCTCCGCGACCTCCAGGTCGACGGCCACGATCCTTCCCGCTGGGTTTTTGAGGAGCGTGTTCTGGAAATCAAGCCTTCTGAGGTTTCGGTTGCCTGCCAAACCTCGTCTTTCCTCACGGACATCATCAAGACCCAGAGGTCTCGTCGCATGGGATCGGCCTCGTCGGCAGCGGGTGCTGGTGGCGGGGTCGACTGGACGGTCCCGCGTCGCCTGCTCAAGTCAGTGCGCACCAAAACAACCCGGTACGCCTATCGGGCTGTTTTCCAAGGGTCCATTCTCCATAACGGCAATGGTGGCAAGGATGTCTGTAAGTTTTGTGGCGATTCCGGAGCCACCTTGCGCCACCTCATGTATGAGTGCCCTTCCTTCCCTGGTGGCATGCGGTTACCGGGGTACGTTCTGGCGGAGAAGCGCCGTTTCCCTGATGACTGCCTGTGGCTTCGGGGTATGCTTCCCCTTAAATACCTCCCAGTCGCTCCCTCGGGGGACCTAGAGGTGGTCAAGACAGGCGTGTTTCTCACGTCCTCCCAGGTAGTAGCAGACGGGTTGGTGGTTGCTACGGACGCGTCAGGGGGCATGTTCACCAAGGATCCGCGATTGCGAAGGGTGAGCTGGTCTGTAGTCGTGGGGCGGGTTCAAGATGGTCAGTTTCAGGAGTTAGGAACCATGTCCGGCCTCACCCCCCCCGGAACAAGCGTCGCGCACGGTGAATCTTATGCCATTGTGCAGACGATCAAACACACCCTTGGTCAGGTTGACCTTACGGGGGACTGTAAACCAGCCCTAAGGACCCTCACCAAAAAATTCTTTCAAAAAACAACCCCGGCTTTTTGGGGCCCGGTCTGGGAGGACCGTGGTAGGATAAGGCCCACTTGGGTAAAATCCCACCTAACTAGCCGTGAGTTCGAAATGCGGTTTGGCTTTTCCCAGCTTTGGAGACACCAGGCCAACCAGTGCGCTGACGAGTTGGCAGGCAAACGAGCTGCCACCATATCGCCTGTAGCAGGGCGGAAAGTCCAGGACCTGGATAGGCTCGTAACCAGGATCTGCGATTACCTGGCGTCGCGAGCTGTGGTTGTTTTGAAACATGCCTCAAAAGATGATTTTGTCCCCCGAAGCCAAAGGGAGGAACCCCAACCACCCAAAGGGCCTAACAAGCGCCAGCTTTTGTTGGCGAAAGTGGATGTCCCGGAAGCAGTAGGTGGTCATGTCTGGCAAGTAGGGGGGTTGAAAACAAACAATTTGGCAATCACTTGTGTGAAGTGTAAGCTTTACCTCCAGCAGGTTCATGAGATGGATAGGCTAGAACGTTTGCTTGCGCAGCCGTGCATTGACATGCCCCATAACGGTCCCCAGTTCTGGCCTACCCTCCACCCGACGCACCGGCTCAAAAATGAAGGACGTAGATGGCTGTGCTCCGGGTGCCATCTTACCCTCCTTCCAGGCCATTCTCAGCCTTGTTTAGGTCTCCAGAAACCCTGTAAAAAACTCCACAATAACCAAACCCTGTCCTTTCATGCCCAGGCCTCGGTTTCCACGCCTCCTGGGCGGCCGGACTCTCCAGGTTCTTCTTCAGCGCTAAAGGAAGCGGCTTCCCTTCCTAAGGCTGCAGCGTCGCACGTGTCTGAGGTGGGGCCTGGCAAAACAAAGGAAGCGGTTTCCCTTCCTGGGCAAGTGCACGCGAAGCCGGGCTTGCAAAGGAGCCTGCCCCGAAGCCGGCCAGCCGTGCCAAAAAGAAGAAAGAGCTTCCCTCCGGTCAGCAGACCCTTTGCTTCAAGAAGCAGTGATGGGGGGCTCACAGGGCAGGGGTCGTGGCCCCTTTTGGCGCGAGCAGCGCCAACGAATGGCAGAGGGGAAGTCGTGGCGCTCTACGGCGACCCTCCAGCATTCCAAGCGACGACCCCCACCCCACATCCGCAGGCAACAGCGCATAGACCAGGGCCTTCCTGTGGGTGATGACCAGCAGGAAGGGGCACCCCTCCCTGAGGAGGCGGCTCCTGGGGGTTCCAGCTCTTCGGCCCAGCCGGCGGCGAAGGCATGGCCGCCTCCCCCCCCTCCGGCTCCTCGGCGTGACCGTCGGCGCTCTCCTTCCCCTCGTTTGGTCTTGCGCTCAGTGGACAGAAGCCCTACCCCTCCCACCCCTCCGCTAAAAAGGAGGCCTCAGGTAGCAGGGTCCGGTGTGGATTTGCGTTCGGTTCCGCGTGATTCAACCCGTTCCCCTCCACCTGGGAGGCGGTCAGAGGAGGCTAGGTCCAGCCGTGACCTTCCCAACCAGCATGCACGGCCTAGATCCCCCTCAGAGTCCAGGGCCCGGCCCCCTGCACCCCTGAGGCTGAGGAGTCCCCCTGGGGCCGGCGGCAACGCGTGCGTAGAGAAGCTCAGGACTTTACTCCGGGTGTGCACGCGGCTGGTGAAGCAGCTAGCTACATCAAGCGGCCCACCTCGCCTCGGCACTTCCTCCCTCCAGAGCTCACACTTACGTGGGACCCGATTCGGCAGGTTGTGGTGGAAGCCCGAGTTCTCATGCGCCTGGGCTGGGGACAAAGCCGTGTAGGCTACCAGCTGTCTCAGGCGTTGGTCTTGAAGCTCACGGATGATGCATCCTTAAACGGTCCGGAGATCGATATGGCGCGGCGTTTTCCCCGGCTCATGGCTCCCATCCTCACCAGTGGCTCCATGTGGATTGGACTAGGACCTGAAGGTGAGTGCGGGCCTGCATCGTTTCCTGTACCACGTGCAAGAGCATCGCTGCCAGGCCCGTGAGTGGCTCCAGGAAAATGCTGCCAATGGTCTCCGTGTTCACTCCTACCTTCTGGCCACGTTGGCCACCTTGTTGCACTTGTATGCCTGTGGGGTTGATGCCAAGGATGTTGGCATTTCAAACCTGAGCCACAGGCCGCTGGGCACGAGGATGGTTCCCCTTCCGGCCTTCATCGATGCCAACAACTGGGGCCCCTCCCAAGGGAGGCCGGAATGGACTGGCTTTTGGAGGGTAGTTGCCAAATACTAATGATGTGGGCTACTTTCGGCAAGTTTCCAGGGGTCCACCTCAAGCGTGTTTTGACCTGATCTGCAACACCCTTGGACCTTTGGGGGAAGAGTTTCGCTGGCTGTGCACCACCCCGGCCTAGGAGGCTGTGGAAACAGGGCTGCTTCTCTGGGGGCATCCTTTCCCAGCCTTTGGGCTGCGGTCGCAACTTCTTCCTGATGAGTAGCTGTAACATAGTTCCCTGTAGATGGCCTGTGGGTGCACCACATTCCCAGCTTGTGAGCTGTGGTTTTGCCGTAGCAGGGTGACCGACTGCCCGAGAGACTATGTCTCGCCCCAAAGGGGCTCCGGGCGAATTCGTTTGCATGAAGGACACCCACTGGGTAACGCTCTCGCGCTTGCTGAAGAAAATATGACATTGGCTCAAGGTTTCGGCTCAACCCCGGTGGGGTGCACACAGTAGCTGAGCGAGTAGCTGTGAACCTGGGTTTCGGGCCTCAACTGTGTTAAGGTACTGGACCCCCTTGTTTTTGGCCTATTCGCCCGAGCCATATCGTGTCAGAGCTTTTACCCGGCCGTGGGGCTGTGGTTCTGCATTGCACCCTTCCTTGAGCTACTGGGCAAACCCCTCCAGCTGGGAGGTGGGCACCACATCCCCTCCAGGTGGGAGGTGGGCATCACTTCCCCTCCAGCTAGGAGGCGTAGTGCTCAGGCCTTCAGTGCTGTCGTGGCCGCCAGCCTTAGTTTGCCATAGTGGTGCCCTGTTTTCTTGATTTTACTTGTCTTGACGATTTGCTTGAATTGCTGTGCAACTTTCACCTAGTTTTGGCTGGTCTATCGTGCGGAAGCAGCTCTCCTGAAGGCGAACGGGCTGAGTTGTGACTAACCGCGCCGATCAGATTGGTCATACAACAATTGCCGCTTCAAAGCACCTTTGCAGGAAGGTTTGTCCTGTACTCTGTTGTGCCACTTCTATCCAGACCCCATCTGCCCCCGCCTCTTGGCTGTGGTGTAACTACCCCGCCCTTGAGGCTGTGGTTTGCACATCAGAAGTGGCCTTCTCAGGGCCTAGCTGGCAGTTTGAGGTATCGGCCGAAATCTGGCAAGCACTCCTCACAGGCTGGCCTACCCTCGTGTGGTGTCGTGAGGTCGGCCAGCCTGGGCTCTCATGGTCTTCGCTTCAGTGATTTGGGGTTCCTTGTGAGGCTTGTTGGCCCTGGTCCCATCCATTAGTCTCTGCAGGGACCATGGGGGTTGCGGTGCATCCTAAACCCGGGCCTCGCAAATTGTGTTGAGGCTGGCTTTTTTCCCCTAACCATGCAGGTGCCCCCAAGCAAGTGCCAGCAGAGTGTCTGGCACAGAGGGAGCTTGTGGTTCCTTGCTCGCCATTGGATTTTCGCCTTAATTAGATGGTTGCAGCGCGTTTCGTTCTCGGCCAGTTGCCCATGTGCGGAGGACGTTAAGCCTTTCGGTTAGGATGCGTTTGGTAATGGCCTCGTGTTGAGATGAGGCAAAAGTTTTTGGCCCTCTGCAGGGTTGTCTGGGGCTTCCCTGCAGGCCTATGCGCCGGCGGCAGAGAGTAGTCCTTTCCTCAGACCTTGTGACTGCTCCTGCCGCTGGTGCCCTGGGTTTAGGGCTGGTTTTAGGGTAGGTACTTGGCAGTGCTGTCTGCTCGCTGACGGTGGATGCAGCCGGCTGAGTCACTTTCCCTCCTTGCCTGGACTGCCTGCCTTCGCCCTACCGCCAGGTATGGGATCAGTGCACCATGGGGCTTTCCAGGCAGGCTCAGGACCTGTATCTCGTCTCCTCACTGGGCATATAATTGAAGGCTCGCGAGGTGCAGGCCAATTGTCACTCCTTCTTCTTCGCTGTGCGAGACTACAAGGGTGATGAGCCTTTTGGCATGTTGTCCGGATTCTGTCCTTTTTGTTCCGGTGTTTTCTCTTTTGGGGTTTAGGGTGTAGCGCAGAGGCCAAAAATGCAACATGCTGTTGCTGGCATAGGCTTTTGCCGAGGTTTTCTGCCCCAAATTCCCTTTTAGCACCTTGAGAAAAAGTTGGCCCGCTGGCACCAAAGATCATACGGGTCGGCGTTCCGTGGGGCCAGAGTCCTGATTTGGCCCTTCCCTTGAAACAGTCTGGGGTTTTGCAGGGGCAGTGGGTTCCCTTCCCTTGCTTGCAGCAGCCTGGGAAGGTCCCTTTACTGCGTGGGTCCATTTGGTCGTTTTGGCCCTTTCCCAGTGACCAGTCAGCAGGTCCCTGGGAGCAGTCTTCGGGGTTTCGAAATCTTTTCTTGCAGAAAGTTTAGCAGGGCGTTGTTCCCTGCGCCTGCACGTAGTTGGTTGAAGGGAAAGCGTCGCTCCCTGCGCCTGGTTGAGGGGAGTGCGTGGGCCCCGCGCTAAAGGTGCCAAATTGAGGGGCTGCTGCTTTGTGTAAGGTGAGGTAGAGGACCCCTTTGGCTGTTTGGGCGTGAGGCTAGGAAGTTCGTTGGCTGTGTCAACCCAGGCCTGAAGGCTGTGGCATCATTGCATGACAGTCGCTTGTGCTCCTGTGCGGGTGCTGTTATGCCATGGATTCCCAGCCTCGGGGCTGCGGTTTCGAGAATTCCTTCCTCTGATGAGATGGACACAGACTAGCTGCTGGGAGCAGGTCTTTTGCTTGGGCTATGGTCAGTACGATGAGAGGAGTAGGAAAAGCGAAGTGCTTTGTACAGCTGGCGACTCGGACGAGTGAAAGCCACAGTCCTCCATCTGACCTGTTCTACTAGCGGTCAGAGCCTCTTAACTGTGTCATAGGCGCCTGTAGGTAGTAGTGGGTGCACCACACTCCCACCTGTAAGATCCTTTGCGTGTAATTTTACACGTTCGCGAAATTTACACGCAAAAAACAGTGTAATTAATTTACACTCCAAAAAAACGTGTAAAAAATTTACACGTTTTCGTGTAAATTTGGGAGTGTAAATTTTGAGTAAAATTTGTCCTATGATGTTAAATGGGCCAAGATGTGCCGAAAAGGTGTTGTGAAAACCAGGCACCGGGAAGTGCGAAGTGTCGAAAAAGTAGTGTTGATTCCGAAGGCCGGACAGGCCGAAGTGGCGATAGGGTCGTAGATTCCGAGAGCTAGATTTGCCGACAGAGACAAAATGTACAGTTGTGAGTCTCGCAAGGCCGACCAAGCCGAAGTGCCCACGAGCATGGCTTGTCTTGTTCTGGTGAAAAAACAAACGAAAAAAAGAGAAAGAGAAAGAGCCAGAGAGCGAGAGAGCGAGGTATCGGGCAGGGCTAGGGTTCCCCTTTGTCGTTTCGTGTGACACCGAGTTATAGGGCAGGGGTATATATATAGGTCTTTCGCACTTGGCAGGATGCATGTTTATTATATATCCTAAACCACAGGAGCTCCTGAAATCAATTCGTGCTTGTGACTTGTGAATGATTTTGTCTGAGACAGTATCACCTACCCCCCGCCATACATCACTGCAGGGCCACTGGCCTGCGGCTTGTGAGGGAGCACAAGACCCTGCACCACTTAACTCCACTGGCAGATCGGGATACAGTTCCAGCCGGTAGCATTCGACCTTCTCTTCGTGCTGTGTTGACTGACACAGCTTGAGAGGCAGAGTGCCGGAAATCAGTAGCAGGTTTCCTTATGCAGGCTTTCCGGGGGCGATGGCCGGAAAGTGATTGTGGAGAAAGGTGCACACCCTTCAGGCATGGCGGATCCACCCTGGCCGAGTGGAGGTGAGACTTACACTGGTGTTTGCAAAGACCCCGTGGAGGCCACATCTAAACCCCCCGGGGTAGGCATTGTGGGAGGCCACTTGATTTTCATGATTAGAACTATAGGGCTGCCGGGCCGTGTGTCTTCTCAAGCCCGCCCCTGTCCCTTTCTTGGTGTTACACCGAGTTAGGGCAGGAGTGGGTCTCTCGCACTTAGCAGGACATCCTTTTGCATTTATATTACGAAAATAGTATGGATGTTTTTTTTTTTCTGGTTTAGGATATATATATATACATAATATATATGTCGGGTTGTCGATATATATATATATATGTATATATATATATATAGATAGGGTGTGATTGTGAGAAGAGCAGAACAAGTTCAATCCTGTATCGTTGATAGATGCACAGTGTGATTTGATGTGACCGCCCTGGATGGCCGGCTCCAGCTTTTCGTGGTCCTGGCAAACATTCTCGGGCTTTTGGTGGCAGGACGTCCGAGAGAGAGCGAGAGAGAGAGAGAGAGAGAGAGAGAGAGAGAGAGAGAGAGAGAGAGAGAGAGAGAGAGTGTGTTTGCTTTTCTGCTCACAAGACCGGATGCCAAAGCATGTTCACACATGTGCCTGTGTGTGGTTTGAAGCCGCCGGTGGCCCCGAAGCAGTGGCAAACAGTGTTGTGTTTGTCCGAGGGGTTGCGAAAGCACATGTTATATTATATATTGACAGGTTCACACACATGTGGTAGCAAGCAGCTTTACATGTTTTAGTTTGTATATCTTTGTATGTGGTAGCAAGCAGCTTTACATGCTTTAGTTTGTATATCTTTGTTGGTGCCCGCCTTGTCCCTTTCTTGGTGTTACACCGAGTTAGGGCAGGCATCTATGAGATGGTTTGCGAATGCATGTTGTTATAGACACAGAGGTTCACAGATTAAGTTGTAGATTTTGTTTGTGGGGCACCTTTTTTTATATATAGATCTAAATTCGAAGCTCCACACCATGGAGCCGGCCAGCGGCAGTGTCAAGAAGTTGGACAAGACGGCCCTTGAGGGGCTCGATGCCCGCACCGAGAGCACGAAAGTGCCGGAAAGTGCCCTGGAGTCCCTGGAGGACCCGCAGGACCCGCCTTCAGAGAATGAGACCTGCACATCCACGAAAAGGTCCCAGAGCAAGCCCGAACATGGACGGGGGCCCAAGCGAGAGGCCAAGCAGGCCAGGAAAGCATTGATCCACAAGGGCATCCTCTCCAAGGCAGAGGCCGACCAGCTTGATGCCCAGCAGATCCTCGCCCTGAAGAAGAAGTACCGCCAGGGTAGCAGCAAGTTGTCGGAGGTTCTCTTGCAGCAGCTGGCGGAGAACCAGAAGGAGGACCTCTTCCAGAAGCTCTTCGGAGGGCATCAAGAGTGCCCGGAGATGAAGATCCCGTCGGACGAGCAGGTGGCCCAGGCCGACAGGATCCTCATGGCCAAGTACATCTTGGACGAGATGCACCTCCACAACAAGGACCACCGCCGGTACATGAAGGAGCACCTCCAGTCCCACTATCTGTTGACCGATCCCAGCTTGATGAATACGGAGGATGTGGAGCACTCGTTTCTTCGAGTTCGGCGATTCGGAGGGGGCCTGAAGTCGCTTTCTCTCGCAGGCTCCCTGGAGTACTGGGGCGATGTGGAGAGGCTCCCGTCGCTCGTCCGGAGCATGCATGCCACGAGGGCCATGAAGGTGAAGTACGGCCAGTCCTCAACGGCCAAAACGTACGACCTCGAGAAGGAGCAGGTGGGCTTGTGGGTAAAAACGATAACCAATACAAAATAACGATAAGGTTTAGAATAGGATAGGAAGAGTGGCCAGGGGGTTTGGACACGAGCCCAGGTGGCCAAGTACCATTTGGCATGGGTGAGTTATGCCGCTACCTCCGGGAAGTATACGAATGCCACCTACTCCAAGGACCACCTGAAGCTCCACACCCAGCTCCAGAGGCCTAAAGCCTAAAACCTAAACCCTTTCAACCCTCTAAACCCTCTAAACCCGAAACCCTAAACCCTCTAAGCCCTGAACCCTCAACCCTAAACCCTAAACCGTGGCCCTCACAGGAACCCGGAGATGGTCTTCGAGAGCCCCGAGCCTGAAAGCAGCTGGTGGCCTGTGGTCCTGCTGCAGAGGCCTGAGGATGAGGACTTCGACGACATCGAGGGGGTCTTGGCCACCCGGACCATCCTAATCATCTGTTGGTACCAGATCATGGAGGACGGCTTTTGGGTGTGGGTGATGACCATTGAAGAGGTCTGAAGCACTCCCGGAGTGTGAGCCACCCACGAGGTGGAATTTTGAGGTCCACAGGAAACTCCCCTGTACCGTTCTTGGTGTTACACCGATGTTCGGTCAGGGGAGGGGACTGTGTGAGGCACCCACATGAGGTGCCATTTTGAGCTCTCCAAAGCAAACTCCCCTGTTCCTTTCTTGGTGTTACACCGAGTTAGGGCAGGGGAGGGGACTGTGTGAGGCACCCACATGAGGTGCCATTTTGAGCTCTCCAAAGCAAACTCCCCTATTCCTTTCTTGGTGTTACACCGAGTTAGGGCAGGGGAGGGCTATGGAGAGGGCAGTATCATAGCAGGGAGTTCCAAAGCAAACTCCCCTGTCCCTTTCTTTTGTGGTGTGAGTTGTGGATGTTAAGGGGTTGACAAATTCATTACTTAAGTATTTGCCGCCAAACACAGAAGATGGATACGACCCGAGTTATATATAGGGCAGGGGAGGCCAGGCACGGCGCTTGGGCTGCCGTCTTGCTTCTGTGACACCTGTGACTCACGGCCTTCTGCTTTCGCAAAAATCTATAGGCCGCCACAGCTTCATGTTGCTGGACCTGGTGTTGCAAAGGGTGGTACAACTGATAACATCGATTTGTTCTTTGTGCTTTTGCTGCCGCAGGAAATCCTTTGATGCCCGGGACATCATCTCCAAGGCTCACAGGCAACTCCACATGTGTGTTTGATGAGATTGTACTGCCCAGGCTGTCTTACCCTAAACCCTAAACCCTAAACCCTAAACCCTAAACCCTAAACCCTAAACCCTAAACCCTAAACCCTAAACCCTAAACCCTAAACCCTAAACCCTAAACCCTATAAACCCTAAACCCTAAACCCTAAACCCTAAACCCTAAACCCTAAACCCCTAAACCCTGTATGACACCCTAAACCCTAAACCCTAAACCCTAAACCCTAAACCCTATAAACCCTAAACCCTAAACCCTAAACCCTAAATCCTAAACCCTAAACCCTAAACCCTAAACCCTAAAGCCCAAGCCCCTAAGCAGACCAGTATTGCCCAAAGAACCCTGCTGCAGCTTCGTCTCCAATATCCACCCTGTTCCTTTCTTGGTGTTACACCGAGTTAGGGCAGGGGAGGGGAGAGAGTATCGTAGCAGTCCCAAAGACAAAACTCCACACCTGTGCAAAACCCTTTTTTGGGTTTTCGGCCACATTGTACCCGAGCTCTTAACCCTATGGGCTTCATCTTCAAAGGTTCAAGGTTCAGGGTTAGGGTGTACTTTAGAGCTAGAGCTTTCAGAGCCACATCAAGGGTTCAGGGTTTTTTCAGAGCCATGGCTACTCGTCTGGATCGTCTGATGCACGTCCAACGAAAACCGAGCAACAAGCGAGTGTGTGCTGACTCGACTGTGTCGGCGTCAGAGGTGCAAGGATGCCTCACCGGCCATTTGAGGGACAGGAACACCACAGACCTCTGGTCATGCATCGTTCCGGGGCCGGACGGACCCCGTACATGGTGTTTCAGAAAAAGACCTGATGGCCGGTGGATGGCGAGATTTGCAGCCCTGGCATTTGACCTGGTCAGCGATGTTTGTCGAAATTCCAAGATACTCAGCAGAGTGATGATTCTAGCAATCCAAGCTTGTGTCTTGAATGGTGTCGTTACCAACAACAGCGGCCAGGACGAGGCCAAGTTCACTGCCTCTGTTGATGTCACGATCAGAATATTGCTCAGCTGGTATCGCCAGCTGAAAGTTTGCAAGAAGAAACGGGAGACAGCTTTCAGACGGCTTTCTGAGGCCGAGAAAACCAAAGTTGCAATGGTCATGGACAAGATCGAGCTGAATGAGGACGAGGTTGCAGAGGCTGCGGATGAGGGTGGCTCTGAATCCGAAGTGGACCTGACCTTTATGGTTTCTCTTGATTCCCTGGGTACGACAAACACAGCAGAGGACGACGGGAGTGCTGCATTGCACCGAATGTTCGACAATGTCCTCACGTCTCCTTCCACCGATCCTCCTTCCGGTGGGCCTCCTTCCGGTTCTGCTCCTTCCGGTGATGGTGCTTCTTCCGTGGCACTGAGCAACTTGGAGCTGATTGCTTTGGCCAGAAGTCGCAAGCCTGCATTCATGGCGACCAAGACAGCTTCAGGATCGAAGCCGAGGGCCAAGACCAAGGCCAAGGCCAAAGGTAAAGCCAAGGCGACAGCCATGGTTAAGACGAAACCCAAGTTGAAGGCAGTTCCGAAGAAACCGGCGGCTGCGGTTCCGAAGAAACCGGCGGCTGCGGTTGCAAAGGCCGTGCCAGGTCAGGCTGAGCAAATCTTTACTGCTCCGGATGGTGCTCAGTTTATGTTCATGATGTACGGGAAAGGGCTTCCGACTGAGAGGATTGCCATCTGTGAGTGGCTCGGCACGAAGAGGGGCTGTCAGCTCCTGCAGGTGTCCTCGAAGGGCCTGGCTTCAGAAGCCAGGGCTGTCATTGCTGGGGAGCTCATGGACATGCTGGTTGCTGGCAAATTCTTGGAAGATCTGAAAGCCCGGAAGTTGGAGCTACTTTCGGCCGTGTAGTGTCTAACTCCCCTGTTCCTTTCTTGGTGTTGCACCGAGTTAGGGCAGGGGAGGAGAGTTGTGGGTCAGGGCGCAAAATCTCGTGCACCCGTGTGCTCTCTCACTTCTCATGAACCCAAAAAGCATTGCCCCCGGACTCTTGGCAGGCGCCCGGATGCTTGCAGAAGCTTGTCCAGCTGCTGAGGAAGGCTTGACACCTGTCTGTCTGTTTGTTGGAGAGCAGCACTTATAGGTTTAGGGTTTAGGGTTTAGGGTTTAGGGTTTAGGGTTTAAGGTTTACCCTAAACCCTAAACCCTAAACCCTATAAACCCAAAACCCTAAACCCTAAACCCTAAACCCTAAAAACCCTAAACCCTAAACCCAACTAGCAGCCCACTTTCCTGAGTTGCATATGTTCGAAGGATTTCTTTCACACAGGGTTCGGGGGCTAAGAATTGTCGGGTTAGGGTGGAGGGCTTTCGTTTCGGGTTCATCGGGGGGTGGCCATCGCTGCCAGGACCCCGTGCTGGTCGGATGCCGTGTGGTCGCAGACGAAAACATAGCAGAAATTGTGTGCTTCTGTGCAGTGGAGAGATGTGTGGTATAGCTGTGGAATCCCTGTATACAAAGGGACAGCGAAAACCATCACGGGGGGTGGGGTGGGGTAGGGTGGGGTGAGTGTTCTTTTATGCTCCCAAAACAGGCATGTTGTGATTTTTCACAATCAAATCATAAGTTTCGCAATGGTTTCAAACGGAAACTCTTCAAAAACTCTATAGATTGGTAGAATATGTATACAGAAAATGTATATTTTGTGACGGTTTCATTGGAAAACTAAAGAGTTTTGTTAATTCCATAGCATTTGAAGCAAATCTTTCTTATAAAATTAAGAATTGTGTTTAAATTTTGTAGTAATTCTTTTAAAAATTATAGTTTTGTTTTAGAGAAGTGAGAATTTTGTTTAGAAATTAGTGTTTTTCAAAAAGGTTTTTTTATAGTTTTTCTTAAAAAGACATAAGACTTTTCTTTAAAAATTAGTATTTTTCAAAATTTTATAGTATTTTTTTCAAAAACCCATACATTTTACAGTTTTTCTTAAAAAGAAAGAAGAATTTTATTGAAAAATAAGATTTTTTTTCAAAATTTTATAGTATTTTGTTAAAAACACATACTTTTTATGATTTTTCTTAAAAAGAAATAAGAATTTTCTTTCAAAAACAATATTTTTTCAAAATTTTATAGTATTTTTTAAAAAAATAATTTTTTTTAAAAAATAAGAATTTTCTTTAAAAAGTGATATCTTTTTTCAAAATTTTCTAGTTTTTTTTTTAAAAACTATTACATTTTTGCAAAAAGTGCATGCATTTCCACCAAAAGTGCATACACTTTTTGCAAAAGTGTATGCACTTCACTTTTTCAAAAAGTGCATACACTTTTGTGAAAAGTGCATACACTTTTTCAAAAAGTGTATGCAGTTTTGGGAAAAGTGTATACACTTTTGCTAAAAGTGTATACACTTTTATGAAAAGTGTATACACTTTTGTCAAAAGTGTATACACTTTTGCGAAAAGTGTTTTCACTTTTGGCAAAAGTGTATACACTTTTGGCTGAAAGTGTATACACTTTTGGCAAAAGTGTATACACTTTTGCCAAAAGTGTATACACTTTTGGCCGGAAGTGCATACACTTTTGGCTGAAAAGTATACAATTTCAGCAAAAACAGACAAAATCGGGCTCAGTCTATATAGCTTTTCAATAGAGAAAACTATATATGCCCAGAAAAAGCTTCGTTTCTCCTTCGTGAATGTCTCCTTCTCTGTATCTGTGGGTGTATAAAAATGGTGCAGCGTCGCTGCCCCCACCCCATGGTACCCCCCCATGACGCCCCCCCAAATTCTTCCCCCTGTGGGGTGGTGTGGTTTTAGGGTTTAGGGGGGTGGGGGGGGGGGTGGGGGGGGGGTGGGGGGGGGGTGGGGGGGGGGTGGGGGGGGGGTGGGGGGGGGGTGGGGGGGGGGATATGATGGGGGGGGGGGTGGAACAAAGGGCGCATAGGTCAACTGAAAGTCTTTGCTTCTGGTTGGAGCTGGGGAAGACAACTTCCTAAATTTAAGGCTCCAACCTGGGTGGCCTTGTATGTTCACACAGGAAATTCAAAATCTAGGACCCGTTTTCGGTGCCCAGAATTTGAGCTGCTTTTGACACCCGAGAGTTTTGGCACATTTTTTTCGCCGGTCACACTCTTTTGTGTGACCATATATCCACACAGCCCGCAGACATGGCAAAGACAAAGCGACAGGAGGCCGAGGAGCCAGAGGCTCCTGAGGAGGTTGAGGAAGAAGAACCGGAAGAGCAAGAAGGAGAAGAGGAGGAAGAGGAACACGACGAGGAGGTACAGGAGGAGGAAAACGAGACCCCAGTTGTCGCGCCCACCAGTAAGGCAAGACCGTCGGTCCTGAAGTCGTCAGGAAAGCCAGGGGGGAAGGCTGCTGCAAAGGCGAAAAGCACACCAAAGGCGAAGGCCAAGCCCGAAGCGAAGACCGACCCTGCCAAGGTCAAAGGGCCCAAAGCGAAGGCAACCCCCAAAGCCGAGCCTGCCAAGCCTGGCAAGGCAACACCGAAGCCCGACCCTGCCCAGCCCAAAACGAGGCAAACCACAAAGAAGCCTCAGCCTGCCGACCCAAAACCGAAGGCCAACCCGAAGCCAAAGGCCGAGCTCAAGCCAAAGGCCGACCCGAAGCCAAAGGCCGAGCCCAAGCCAAAGGCCGACCCGAAGCCAAAGGCAGAGCACAAGCCAAAGGCCGAGCCCAAGCCAAAGGCCAACCCCAAGCCAAAGGCCAACCCCAAGCCAAAGCCCCTGGTCAAGAAGCGAAGCATGGCAGAGGCCTTGACTGGCGACTGGATCAATGGGCTTGGGCCTGAAGAGACTCCAGCAGAGCCGGAGCAGGCAAAGACCCAACCTTCGCCGAAGCGACGAGACCGCAGCAAGCAGACGAAGTTCAATGTGTTGCTCGCAGCAGGAGCAGTGCCGGACACTTTGAAGACGGAGTGGGAGGCTTTGAATCAGCAGGGGGGCAGCAAGAGGAAGAACTTGACGAAGTTCATCGAGGAGGCAGTGACTCGTGACCCCGAGTCAGGGAAGCTTGCCCTCAGCTGCGATGCAGCTGCAGTGACCGGGACAAGCAGTCTCACGAAGAAGCAGGAAACGGGGTGGGGAGACAAGGGCTTGCCCCGCACACTCTTCAAAGGGCGCTTTGGGTTGTCGGATGAGCAATTGCGGACAGCCGTCTTGAATGATGAAGTGTCTGTTGTCACACAAGACAACGTGGTGTTCTGTCAATGGAGAACCTTGCGATCCTCCTCCATGGACGAGCGGAGTGACCAGGCAGCAATCAAATCGGACGCTGCCAAAGTCTCCGGCAACCAAGCAGCACAACTCCAGCTTCTGTTCGACAGTGTGGCGATGCAACGGCCTGAGCCTTCGGATGAGGACTTGGTCAGGTTGAACCAGTCGAGCGGCTCTGGTGCGACGGCATCGACTGCTCCGCCGGCCACACCGATGCAAGCTATCGAGGACAAGAAGGAGGAGGGTGCCGTGCCAGCGAAGTTGTCAGAGGCCGACTGGGCGAAAGCGGACGAGCTCCTGAAGAAGGCAGAAGCAGCTGTCGAGAAGCTCAAGAAGGTGCTCCGGAGTATCCTCTAGCAGTCCCCTGTTTCTTTCTTGGTGTTACACCGAGTTAGGGCACACACAGGGAGACGAATATCATTTCCAGGATGCTACCAAGCTGAGCGAGAAGATCAAGCAGAACCCAGACGACCCCCTCCTGGCGAAAATGCATCTCGTCTCGTCACGAGTCTATGTGTATATAAGAGAAAACAGAGTATAGAGAGCCCATGCTTCATGTCACAGCCCCCAACAGGAAGACCACCATCAAAGCTCTGACGGACAAGAAATCTATGCTGGAGCATGTGCGATCCTTCCAGGACCAGGGACATGTGTACAAGTCTGCCTATATATATGTGCAAATGTGTGCTGCAGGACCTGCCCGATGGCACACACATCAACAAGGAGAATCTCCAAGCGACCCTGCTCGAAGCAGGCCATACATGCTGTGCTGAATCGGGGACCATCTTCCCTCGACTCGGGACCTTATATATACATCCGAACCCTTCTGCAGGGCAGCTGTGCAACCAAGTGGTCGAGGAGATGTCTGGCAGTTGAAGGCCCGTGGCCTCTGAGGCCGGCCGCTAGGGGTTTAGGGTCCAGGCTTTAATTTTTAAGGGCTTAGAGGGCTTTAGAGATGATTTAAAGAGTTGATCCTAAACCCTCAGAAACAGGGATAATCATGCTAAGTATTGCCCAAAAAGCCTGGTCCCTTTTGTGGCTCTAAACCCTCAGAAGTCCGGATAATCATGCTAAGTATTGCCCAAAGCCTTCTCTCCAATATCCACCCTGTTCCTTCCTTGTGGTGTTACACCGAGTTATCGGTCAGGGGAGGGGGCAGTATCATAGCAGTCCCCTGTCCCTTTTTCTTGGTGTTACACCGAGTTATAGGGCAGGGAGGGGTTCAGGGTTATAGGGTTTTTACTTTACAGAGCAAAATATGAGCTCATTGGACATGTCCTATCTCTGTTGTTCTGATGGCCGCTTTGCCGGTGGGGCCACCTCCCAAAAAAAAAAGGGCCACAGGTGCTGGCATCGCAGCAGCCAGCAGTGAACTGCCAGGCTCCAGATTGAGAGTTTGGCTCCTGGAACAGTTTGCATGGGGCCTGCTATCACCACAGCAGGTGCAAGCAATATCTCTGGCAGCATTGCACGATGCCAGAGAACGAACTGTAAGTGACCTCGAGCCCCTCGCCAAGCTTGGAACCTCCGGTCAACACAGCAACAATGTCAACAGGGACTTGATGAGACTGGTCGGGCAGGAGCCACTGATGTACAATCCCAGTCGCACCACTTTGCGAAAAGATGCTTCGGAAGTGCCTGTGCCCATCGACGGAGTGCCGAGCGACGAGCATGCCTACACCATCAGCCTGCCACACGAGTTATTTAGCAGCCTCTACCACAATTACAAGGCAGCATGGAAACAAGTGATCATGCCTGGACAGGCGTCTTTGGATCGCTTTTGGCAGTCGGCCAGAGGGCTGCCGCAGTGGCAGGGCCACCCACTGGCATCGGAGCCATCCCTGAGCAAAATAATACCACTGTCATTGCACGGCGACGAGACACCGGTGCTGGCCAAGGGGAAAATTTGGTCCTCCAGTGCATTGGTGATGTCGTGGGCTTCCCTTGTGGGTAGCGGCTCCACGAAACAAAGCCAGCTGTACATCTGGGCCGCCTGGCACAAGTCATTCTCTAGCCAGACGAATGATGACCTGTGGAGTCTTTTACTCTGGTCTTTCGAATCGTTGTGGTCCGGAATTTTCCCGAAAGCCGACTGGCGAGGATATGATTTCGATCCCGACAGTCCCGAGGGACAGCGAGCTGGCCAATACCTCGCCGACGAGTGGCGAGGGGTCCTGGTGGCCAGCTGTGGCGACCTGGACTACATGGCACAGTTCCAGGGCCTTCCCCGGTGGAATTCAAATTCCCCTTGCTGCCTGTGCCAATGCCACAAACGAGGAGACCTTTCCTGGCACTGTTTTTCCGACGATGCCCAATGGAGGACAAGTCTGTGGACCCCTGCTGCTTGGAAAGCATGGCCCGACCGAAGCATGAACAAGATGTTCCAGAAGGACCTTTGTTCCGTGCTCGTGGTCCATTTCGACCTGATGCACTGTCGATACCTTGGCTATCTGCAGCAGCTATATGGGTCGGTTTTTTGGATCCTCTGTGAGGAAATGATGCAGGCGACTCCAGGCGAAAATTTGCATGAACTCTGGGGCTTCCTGAAGACATACCAATCCACCCACAAGGTCCACAGCCCCTACTCCCAGAGACTGAACAAGGTCAGTGTGTGCAAGAAACAGAAGGACTATCCGAAGCTTCGTGGAAAAGCGGCGGAAATCAAGGACATGGCAGCAGCCGTGCGAGCAATGTGGGCTCATTTTGGTGTTCCTGGTCAAGACTTCCAAGAGATTGGGTTACTCCTTGATTTGACATGCAAGTTCGAGGAGATATTGGAGGAATGGCCGATTGCACAGGGCTATTTCTGCCTTCCTGCCGAAGCTGCAGACAGACTCAAGGCGAACCATCGGGACTTCGCATGCTTGTATGTCATGGTCGGGGACCGCTTTCAGAGCGAAGGTCGTCGGGCCTTCAATCCTACAGAAAAGACTCTCTTGTTCCTGAACAATGCATGTTTTTCATTTGTGCTTTTTATAAATACAAACAAATACTGCAACCCTTTTAAACCCTATAGAGACAGCCTTTTTCTAAAAGGATGCATGCCTGCGAGCATATCATCATGATCAGTCACTTGATTCATCCTGGCCTCACATCTTGCTGGCGAGGGGAGGAGAGAAATCAAGGGTCTCCTGCTTTGGAAAAACACGTACTCGCACAATCCAAAGGGTTTTTTTGTGTGTAGAGGTTTAATATATATATATATATGGGTCCTAGGACTTAGAGGGCTTGAAGTCTAAACGATTTTGGGTTTCGGGGCCCTCGAGGACTACATGTCCAAGCTCGGCACTCTCATGGCATCCTGCTGTCGTGGTGTTCAGCGAGAGGAGGCGAGCCACAAGCTGAACCTCAAGATGAGGCTTGCACTTCACCTGGACTGGCAGAAGCTGTCGTGACCTGCTCAAGCCCGCCCCTGTTCTTTTCTTGGTGTTACACCGAGTTATAGGGCAGGGGTAGGTCTCTCGCAAGCTGTCGTGACCTGCTCACAAGCCCGCCCCTGTTCCTTTCTTGGTGTTACACCGAGTTAGGGCAGGGGTAGGTCTCTCGCGCACTTGGCAGGACATCCTTTTGGGTGCTGCCGAAGCACTCTCATCGCTCTCGCGAAAAAAATAAAATCGCAGTGCACAGAGGCCTGCCGCACAAAAACCTTTTTGAACCCTCTAGAAACCTCTATATAAATCCTGAACCCTAAACTGCCCTAAACCCTAAACCAACAAAAGGAAGACTCTCTGTTTGCATCTTTCTGGCAGGCTGGGTTTTGTGGCACGGCTGACGAAGGCCTGCTCCAAGAGGGTTTACAGTTTACAGAGTGTGTGTTTGCATTCCCACAAAAGAAGATTCAGAGTGCTCTCTGGCAGGCTGTGGCTGGTTTTGACTCCAAAGCAAACTCCCCTGTTCCTTTCTTGGCGTTACACCGAGTTAGGACAGGGGAGGGCTATGGAGGGCAGCATCGCCATCCTCAACGACTAGTGATGACCATATCACTGCTCTGTCCCTTCTGTTGGTGTTACACCGAGTTAGGGCAGGGGTAAAGGAAAATATATCAAAAAGAACTCCCCTGTTACTTTCTTGGTGTTACACCGAGTTAGGTCAGGCCGTAGTGTATCATAGCAGTCCCCTGTCCCTTTTTCTTGGTGTTACACCGAGTTCGGGCACAGGGGGAGGTCTCTCGCACTTGGAAGGACATCCGGGTGCTGCCGAAGCACTCTCATCGCTCTCGCGAAAAAAGAAATTCGCAGTGCAGATTCGAAACATGTGACACATCGACTTCCAAAGAAGGGCATCGCATGCTTCATTGAAGCTTTTGCACAACGAAACTGCGAACGGCTCATTAAAGCACAGCAGGAAAAGTTTTGACCGACGAGGTGTGAGGGCACACGCACAGAGAGTGAGAGAAAGAGGGAAAACACACACGAACCCTATAAACCCTATAGAGACCTTTTTTGCCTTAAACCCTCTATAAAACCCTACAGACCTTACACACCCTCTCATTTTCTGGATCAAATTTTCTGCTACAGACCTTATACCCTAAACCCTAAAACTTAATTATTGTGGCTCAAGTTTTTGGCTCAAATAGAACAGAGGATCTCCTCCAGAAAAAAGATGTGCTGGTGGCTCGAACTTCTGTGGCTCAAACCTCCACCAAAAAATTCTTCTGGCTCAAATTTCTGGCTCAGAAGAACAGAGAACTCTCTCTCCTCCACGCAAACATGTATACATCTCTTTGTTCGGCTCGTTGTTGTGCCGGCCGCATTCTTCAGTGGAGGCGACAACATCTGTTTTTTCGTGTGTGTGTTTCGTCCAAATGGCATTGGGAAACACATGGATACACAAACAAAACGGAATTGTGTGCCAGTAGTCTCGGCTTCAAATGTACCGACACAGAGTGTAATTCGGAGAACATGGGTGTATAAATTACACGTTTTGACGTGTAATTTACACACCCAAATTTACACAAAAACGTGTAATTTCCAGGGATAGATTTACACGTCAAAAACGTGTAAAAAATTAAAAAATGTAAAATGTAAAATTATACGAAAAGGATCTTACAGGCAGCCTTGAGCTGAGGTTTGCCGTAGCAGGTTGGCCGACCAGCCCGAGAGACTATGTCTCGCCCCTTAGGGGCTCCGGGTGAATTCATTTGCATGATGGACGCCCACTGGGTAACGCTTTCGCGCTTGCTGAAGAAAATATGACATTGGCTCAAGGTTTTGGCTCAACCCCGGTGGGGTGCACACAGTAGCTGAGCGAGTAGCTGTGAACCTGGGTTTCGGGCCTCAACTGAGTTAAGGTACTGGACCCCCTTGTTTTTGGCCTATTCGCCCGAGCCATATCGTGTCAGAGCTTTTACCCGGCCGTGGGGCTGTGGTTCTGCATTGCACCCTTCCTTGAGCTACTGGGCAAACCCCTCCAGCTGGGAGGTGGGCACCACATCCCCTCCAGGTGGGAGGTGGGCATCACTTCCCCTCCGGCTAGGAGGCGTAGTGCTCAGGCCTTCAGTGCTGTCGTGGCCGCCAGCCTTAGTTTGCCATAGTGGTGCCCTGTTTTCTTGGTTTTACTTGTCTTGACAATTTGCTTGAATTGCTGTGCAACTTTCACCTAGTTTTGGCTGGTCTATCGTGCGGAAGCAGCTCTCCTGAAGGCGAACGGGCTGAGTTGTGACTAACCGCGCCGATCAGATTGGTCATACAACAGTTGCCGCTTCAAAGCACCTTTGCAGGAAGGTTTGTCCTGTACTCTGTTGTGCCACTTCTATCCAGACCCCATCTGTCCCCGCCTCTAGGCTGTGGTGTAACGACCCCGCCCTTGAGGCTGTGGTTTGCACATCAGAAGTGGCCTTCTCAGGGCCTAGCTGGCAGTTTGAGGTATCGGCCGAAATCTGGCAAGCACTCCTCACAGGCTGGCCTACCCTCGTGTGGTGTCGTGAGGTCGTCCAGCCTGGGCTCTCATGGTCTTCGCTTCAGTGATTTGGGGTTCCTTGTGAGGCTTGTTGGCCCTGGTCCCTTCCATTAGTCTCTGCAGGGACCATGGGGGTTGCGGTGCATCCTAAACCCGGGCCTCGCAAATTGTGTTGAGGCTGGCTTTTTTCCCCTAACCATGCAGATGCCCCCAAGCAAGTGCCAGCAGAGTGTCTGGCACAGAGGGAGCTTGTGGTTCCTTGCTCGCCTTTGGATTTTCGCCTAATTAGAGCGCGTTTCGTTCTCGGCCAGTTGCCCATGTGCGGAGGACGTTAAGCCTTTCGGTTAGGATGCGTTTGGTAATGGCCTCGTGTTGAGATGAGGCAAAAGTTTTTGGCCCTCTGCAGGGTTGTCTGGGGCTTCCCTGCAGGCCTATGCGCCGGCGGCAGAGAGTAGTCCTTTCCTCAGACCTTGTGACTGCTCCTGCCGCTGGTGCCCTGGGTTTAGGGCTGGTTTTAGGGTAGGTACTTGGCAGTGCTGTCTGCTCGCTGACGGTGGATGCAGCCGGCTGAGTCACTTTCCCTCCTTGCCTGGACTGCCTGCCTTCGCCCTACCACCAGGTATGGGATCAGCGCACTATGGGGCTTTCCAGGCAGGCTCAGGACCTGTATCTCGTCTCCTCACTGGGCATATAATTGAAGGCTCACGAGGTGCAGGCCAATTGTCACTCCTTCTTCTTCGCTGCGCGAGACTACAAGGGTGATGAGCCTTTTGGCATGTTGTCCGGATTCTGTCCTTTTTGTTCCGGTGTTTTCTCTTTTGGGGTTTAGGGTGTAGCGCAGAGGCCAAAAATGCAACATGCTGTTGCTGGCATAGGCTTTTGCCGAGGTTTTCTGCCCCAAATTCCCTTTTCGCACCTTGAGAAAAAGTTGGCCCGCTGGCACCAAAGATCATACGGGTCGGCGTTCCGTGGGGCCAGAGTCCTGATTTGGCCCTTCCCTTGAAACAGTCTGGGGTTTACAGGGGCAGTGGGTTCCCTTCCCTTGCTTGCGGCAGCCTGGGAAGGTCCCTTTACTGCGTGGGTCCATTTGGTCGTTTAGGCCCTTTCCCAGTGACCAGTCAGCAGGTCCCTGGGAGCAGTCTTCGGGGTTTCGAAATCTTTTCTTGCAGAAAGTTTAGCAGGGCGTTGTTCCCTGCGCCTGCACGTAGTTAGTTGAAGGGAAAGCGTCGCTCCCTGCGCCTGGTTGAGGGGAGTGCGTGGGCCCCGCGCTAAAGGTACCAAATTGAGGGGCTGCTGCTTTGTGTAAGGTGAGGTAGAGGACCCCCTTTGGCTGTTTGGGCGTGAGGCTCGGAAATTCGTTGGCTGTGTCAACCCAGGCCTAAAGGCTGAGGCATCAGTGCATGACAGTCGCTTGTGCTCCTGTGCGGGTGCTGTTATGCCATGGATTCCCAGCCTCGGGGCTGCGGTTTCGAGAATTCCTTCCTCTGATGAGATGGACACAGACTAGCTGCTGGGAGCAGGTCTTTTGCTTGGGCTATGGTCAGTACGATGAGAGGAGTAGGAAAAGCGAAGTGCTTTGTACAGCTGGCGACTCGGACGAGTGAAAGCCACAGTCCTCCATCTGACCTGTTCTACTAGCGGTCAGAGCCTCTTAACTGTGTCATAGGCGCCTGTAGGTAGTAGTGGGTGCACCACACTCCCAGCCTTGAGCTGAGGTTTGCCGTAGCAGGTTGGCCGACCAGCCCGAGAGACTATGTCTCGCCCCTTAGGGGCTCCAGGTGAATTCATTTGCATGATGGACGCCCACTGGGTAACGCTTTCGCGCTTGCTGAAGAAAATATGACCTTGGCTCAAGCTTGGCTCAAGGCTGTAGCCTGCACAGTTAGCTGAGCGAGTAGCTGTGAACCTGGGTTTCGGGCCTCAACTGTGTTAAGGTACTGGACCCCCTTTGTTTTTGGCCTATTCGCCCGAGCCATATCGTGTCAGAGCTTTTACCCGGCCGTGTGGCTGTGGTTCCGCATTGCACCCTTCCTTGAGCTACTGAGCAAACCCCTCCAGCTGGGAGGTGGGCACCGCATCCCCTCCAGGTGGGAGGTGGGCGTCACTTCCCCTCCAGCTAGGAGGCGTGAGTGCTCAGACCTTCAGTGCTGTCGTGGCCGCCAGCCTTAGTTTGCCATTGTGGTGCCTTGTTTTCTTGATTTTTTCTTGACTTGACAATTTGCTTGAATTGCTGTGCAACTTTCACCTAGTTTTGGCTGGTCTATCGTGCGGAAGCAGCTCTCCTGAAGGCGAACGGGCTGAGTTGCGATTAACCGCGCCGATCAGATTGGTCATACTACAGTTGCCGCTTCAAAGCACCTTTGCAAGAAGGTTCGTCCTGGACGCTGTTGTGCCACTTCTATCCAGACCCCATCTGTCCCCGCCTCTAGGCTGTGGTGTAACTGCCCCGCCCTTGAGGCTGTGGTTTGCACATCAGAAGTGGCCTTCTCAGGGCCTAGCTGGCAGTTTGAGGTATCGGCCGTAATCTGGCTTAGCACTCCACAGGCAGGCCCACCCACGTGTGGTGTCGTGAGGTCGGCCCAGCCTGGGCTCTCATGGTCTTCGCTTCAGTGATTTGGGGTTCTTTGTGAGGCTTGTTGGCCCTGGTCCCACCCAATAGTCTCTGAGGGACCTTGGGGGTTGCGGTGCATCCTAAACCCGGGCCTCGCAATTTGTGTTGAGGCTGGCTTTTTCCCCTAACCATGCAGATGCACCCAAGCAAGTGCCAGCAGGGTGTCCTTTTTGTTCCGGTGTTTTCTCTTTTGGGGTTTAGGGTGTAGCGCAGAGGCCAAAAATGCAACATGCTGTTGCTGGCATAGGCTTTTGCCGAGGTTTTCTGCCCCAAATCCCCTTTTTAGCACTTTCAGAAAAAGTTGGCCCGCTGGCACCAAAGATCATACGGGTCGGCGTTCCGTGGGAGAATCCGGACAACATGCCAAAAGGCTCATCACCCTTGCAATCTCGCACAGCGAAGAAGAAGGAGTGACTATTGGCCTGCACCTCGCGCACCTTCAATCATATGCCCAGTGAGGAGACGAGATACAGGTCCTGAGCCTGCCTGGAAAGCCCCATGGTGCGCATATCCCATACCTGGTGGTAGGGCGAAGGCAGGCAGTCCAGGCAAAAGGGGAAAGTGACTCAGCCAGCTGCATCCACCGTCAGCGAGCAGACAGCACTGCCAAGTACCTACCCTAAAACCAGCCCTAAACCCAGGGCACCAACGGCAGGAGCAGTCACAAGGTCTGAGGAAAGGCTACTCTCTGCCGCCGGCGCATAGGCCTGCAGGGAAGCCCCAGACAACCCTGCAGAGGGCCAAAAACTTCTGCCTCATCTGAACACGAGGCCATTACCAAACGCATCCTAACTGAAAGGCTTAATGTCCTCCGCGCATGGGCAACTGGCCGAGAACGAAACGCGCTGCAACCATCTAATTAAGGCGAAAATCCAATGGCGAGCAAGGACCACACAGCGCCAGAGTCCTGATTTGGCCCTTCCCTTGAAACAGTCTGGGGTTTTACAGGGGCAGTGGGTTCCCTTCCCTTGCTTGCAGCAGCCAGGGAAGGTCCCTTTACTGTGTGGGTCCATTTGGTTCGTTTTGGCCCTTTCCCAGGGAGCAGTCAGCAGGTCCCTGGGAGCAGTCTTCGGGGTTTCGAAATCTTTCTTGCAGAAAGTCTAGCAGGGCGTTGTTCCCTGCGCCTGCACGTAGTTAGTTGAAGGGAAAGCGTCGCCCCCTGCGCCTGGTTGAGGGGAGTGCGTGGGCCCCGCGCTAAAGGTACCAAATTGAGGGGCTGCTGCTTTGTGTAAGGTGAGGACCCCCTTGGGCTGTTTGGGCGTGAGGCTAGGAAGTTCGTTGGCTGTGTTCAAACCAGGCCTAAAGGCTGTGGAATCAGTGCATGACACTCGCTTGTGCTCCTGTGCGGGTGCTGTCATGCCATGGATTCCCAGCCTCGGGGCTGCGGTTTCGAGAATTCCTTCCTCTGATGTGATGGACACAGACTAGCTGCTGGGAGCAGGTCTTTTGCTTGGGCTATGGTCAGTACGATGAGAGGAGTAGGAAAAGCGAAGTGCTTGTACAGCTGGCGACTCGGACGAGTGAAAGCCACAGTCCTCCATCTGACCTGTTCTACTAGCGGGCAGAACCTCTAAACTGTGTCATAGGCGCCTGTAGGTAGTATGTGGGTGTTTGCCGTAGCAGGTTGGCCGACCAGCCCGAGAGACTATGTCTCGCCCCTTAGGGGCTCCGGGCGAATTCATTTGCATGCAGGACGCCCACTGGGTAACGCTTTCGCGCTTGCTGAAGAAAATATGACATTTCTTTGTGTGCCTAGTTGCTTGCACGTGCATGTGTAGGACATGAGTGCTGTGACATGGCAAGAACATGTTTTGTTTTGGCATGAGCATGTTTGCGTGACATGAAGGTGCTTTGACTTGACATGTTTTGGTTTGCAAGTCCGATGATGAGTTTGAGAAGCACAGAGAAGCTTTTAGCTCTCGGGAGTTGACCTGAGAGTCATCTGGAAGTGCTGAAGCAAAGCTCTGAGGAACAGACTTTGGACGTTACTCACTCCGTGTGCTTTGCCCCGTCGTTCGTACCGTGTCGTGACCGGTTGACACTCGACTGAGGCATTCTGAGAGCATGCTGTATGTTTTGCAACAGACCTGAAGTCCTGAAGCAGTAACCAAGATGTTTTGCATGTTACTTTTGTCTTCTCCTTTGTCTAAACAAAGTTGAGATGTCGTTTGAAGACTTGAAGCCTTTGCTCTTGGAGAGAGCATCTTTGCTGACCAAAGACAGTGTAGCTGAACACTGATGTGTTTGGCTCAAGTGCGAACGGAAAAAGCAGTCTGCGCTAAAGCTCTGCTTTTCACACTTGTGGAAAAGAATAAACCATTAACATCGTCTGCAGCTTGAGTTCCTGCTATTGACGTAGCTGGTCTGATCGAATATGTGGAGAGTACCCACTAACGAAGCCACAGCAAGGCTTATGTCCCATCCGCGCGAATTTACCTTGTTAAAAACCCAGTATTTCTAATTCTGTTAAGTTTAGGAGGATGCCAGCTAAATTTCTTACTTCTTCAGATGAAAAGATTTCAAGTTGTCAATGTCATTAGTTTGTTGTCCTGCAGCGTTGCATCTATGACAGGTAAAGAATGCGTGGCTTTCACCCAAGGGTCTTAAATATTCCCCTGCTGTGGTTGATGTATTCGCAACATCAAAAAAACAAACAATTACTGGACAAATCTTCCCCGCTGATCACAAATGTAATATATTTTCTGCCATTATTGCTGCTAAAGATATTTCCCGAAGCGCTGGTTGCTTGCGATCGGTGATATAGGCCGCGCTTTCTGGAAGTCCGAACTGTAACGAATGTATCGTATTATATTGAGTTTCTGCTATAACTAAATCCATAATTTATATGCTACTGATTAGTTTTCCTAATATTGTTATTTCTTCTGTGAATGTGAATGGTTAATATTTTTTCAATATGTTTTTCTAATTGTTCGCCACCGAGGTGGCGTCCGTTTCTACAGTCCCCCAAATCATTTCATAGAACGAACTATATACTCTTTTTGAAATTATATGTTTTAACTGGACGTTCTCGGGAATTTTCCGTACCGTTGTTTGTTCCCTTGTTTTCTTGACCTTGTTAAGCATTACAACATATTTTATCTTAGAAAACCCCTGAACCCAACCCATCACGGGTATTCGTTCATCAATGCCATGTAATCTGTCAATGTCATGATTTCATACAGGGTTGAAACTATTTGTGTCATAACTTATGGCCGCATTATCCAAACTACTGACGATGTCGCCAGTCATTCTAAATCGCCCGTGTTGTTCCGTCGGTTTAGCTAAACAAAGAATAGGTGCAAGCAAACTTACTACTGGAGCGTCGTAAGTTCTCGTTTGTATAACTTTTATCCTTAAATTCTTTGTTTAATTCCAAAACAACGCTACCGCCCATACTAGTGTATCTACTTGCGGATTCTCTAATAATACTTTCTTTGCCTCTTTATACTTGTCCATGTCTCTAATCCCACCAGTTTTAAGTTTTGTGAAATTTTGTTGCCAGTCCCTCGTAGCAGTTGTGCCACTCACATCCATTTTAGTCCCTTTAACGAAAATTTTATTATCCCGATCATATGCTAATTTAATACCCTGAGTACTTGACATATTGCCGTTAGTGTTGAGCATCTTATTTAGTTGTGCTTCTATTTTGTCATTACATAACAAGATTATCAATTGTTTTTGTCAATTACATTATATATTATTCATATGAGTATCAGACTATTGACTGATAAAAAGTTTTTGTAAATTCAAAATATCGCACCTCCAATAGTCATGGTATAAGCGACTTTCAAATAGAATTGAGAGACAATTTCGAAATACCAGACGGGACAATTGTGCAAGTCCACGAAATCTCAATGCCGAACATTTGGTATTCGATAAACACAGATAATCAAAATCTATATTTCCGAAATCAGATCATGGCACCAGCCACACCGCAAGGCATATGTTGAACATTTTGCCGTATCGAAAGTCCCCATTTTATGATGTGATTTGGTTTGCAGTATTTCATGCACTCACATGTTTCACTTTGAGATTGAGTTGCATCTGAAGGCGTCTTTGAGAGTTCAAAACATTTTCATGGTAGCGGAGCTTGGGCTGACCCAAGCTTCGAGACACGGGGTTCTCGTTCTTTGCAAGGCGAAGTTCGTGTGGAGCCTCTTGACGTTGTCCTGTTGGTTTAGGATTCAGGGACCCGTAGCTTGCAGTTCCCGGGGCCGACCGGACGAGCCATTGCGTGCCTGAGCAAGACGGCGACCCAGGAGTCGACTGAGCTTCTCAAGGAAAGGTTGCATAGCTTCTACGTTGAGCAGTTGATTCGCAGGCCCAAACCTGAGAATAGGTCGCAAGTCTCTTGGGGTAAGATCCTTTACAGGTATCAGGAAGCATTTGAGCAACGTCTTGAGCAACTGCACTCCGTGCCTGAGGTGTGGCAGTTTGGACTTAAGTGCCTTAGCCAGGGAGATCTCAGGGAGGCTTTCATTGTGTACGGGGCTGAAGAGGTTGCTGACAGCTGTGTACCTGAGAGCACACAGCTTGCACATCTGCACCCGCAAGAAGAGAGCTCGTCGTTTGAGAGAGATCTTGAAGCAGCCGACGCAGAGCTTCACTTGTTGTTGCGTGGCACTGATTGTGAGCCTGCCAGCTCTTCAGTGCGTCCCGCGTCTCCAGCAAGCCGGCAAGGCCTGAAGCGTCGCCATAAGTCTCCTCGTGCGAGCCAAACCTTCAACCGTGCATTGAAGCAGTCCGATTCTGTGACTGATTTGGAGTGAGCATTTTTCTGCTTAAACACAGTCCCGATGGAGTCCTCGCAAGGCCAGCAGTTGCCCGTGTTGCCTCAGGAAGCCACAGCCAGTGGCACTGGAAACCCGTTCCTTCCAGGCAGCCCTGCAGCCGGACAGCTTGACATGGCCCAGATGCAAATGCTGATGGCACAAATGGTCGAGACGGCCCAAGCTGCAGCACAGGCTGCTCAAGCAGCCGTTGCCAGGCCCTCAAGTTCGAGCGGTACAGCAGGGTTTGCCGATGCAAATAAGATCCTGAATCGCCCTACGGAGTTTGGTAGTGCTGTGCATGACAATGATGTTGCTCAATGGGCTGAATGGAGTCATAGCTTTCGAACTTGGCTAGTCTTCGCGGATCATGAGTACGAAACGGACCTCAAGATCGTGGAAGAAAACCTCAACACGCCGGTGGATCTGAGCACAGCCGACGCAGCCCGCGTCGCGAGATCCCAGCGGTTGTTTGCAATCCTTGCCAGTGTTCTGCGTGCAAAGCCTAAAGCAATCCTTCGCCAAGTGCCTGACAAGAGTGGCCTGGAGGTTTGGAGAGTCCTGACAAACACGTTTGCACCACGAACCAAGTTCCGAGGTTTAGCCCTTCTGAACGCCTTGATGAGCCTGCCAACCTTCACGAAAGACCGAAGCCTTCGTGAACAGATTCAGGGGTTAGAAAGGGTAGCTGAGGAAGAGGTCACCAACAACTCGCCAGGTGAGCACGTGATGCTAGGGACACTGGTCCGTTGCCTGCCTCATGCGCTGAGGCAACATGTGCAGCTGCAAATGTCTGAAGCTAGCACATACCAAAGCATCAGGGATTACGTCCTGGGCTATGAGGTGACAACCACGTCCTGGACCTCAGCGAAGATGCGCCAGGCTTTGGGTGTGGTGCCCATGGCGTCAAGTGCCGGGCAAGAGCAATCGCCAGTGCCCATGGAAGTGGATGCGTTCATTCGCAAAGACAAGGAGAAGAAGCGTCCCAAAGGCAAAGGGAAGGAGAGACATCCCAAAGGCAAAGGCAAGGAGAGGCATCCCAAAGGCAAAGGCAAGGAGAGGCAGCCCAAAGGCAAAGGTTCCCACCAAGAAGGCCCAGGCACAGGTAAAGGCCAGCGTGCAAAGGGAGCATGTCATAACTGCGGTAAGAAGGGTCATTATGCCAGTGAATGTTGGAGTGCGCCGCGTGTCCAAGCAGTCCAGAATGCACCATCTGGGCACCCTTCCGACACCGCAACGACTGTGAGCACGCTCGGACCTTCAGTTTCTCAAGTTGCGCCAAGCACTGCAACCACCCAGCATCGTGTTGCTCGTGTTGCGATTGACATGACAGGCCCGGAGTTCAACATGTGCCAAGAGGGTCGCATCAATGCAGTGCTCATGTGTGATGGGCAATCCCACCAGGGCGACCCTGACCCAAGTTGGTTGAGCTTTGTGAGTTTGTGCCAATCGGTTGCCAATGCAGCGGTGACTTCACCTAAGCCAGCCGAGTTGCAGCCTGTTGTTCAGAGCACCAGCGTTGAGATGTTTGACATGTCATATGCAGATGAAGATGGCGCCTGGACCGTGCCTGAGGGCGAACTGCGTGGTATCAACTTGATGCCTAGCGACAGGCCTGCCTGTGCAGCTGCGTGTTTGAGCACCCATGCGAGCAACTTTGCCGCCGAATGCAGCGCCGTGCGCAAGTGTGAAGTCAGCAAACATGTCCCGGCGAGGATAAGGCACGCATTGATGACTCAGAAGAGTGCTGGTGCGCGCAGTGACCTCTGGCCTGCCAGGAACCACTATCGAGCTAGTGATAGACTCAGGCTCAGACGAGTCGTGCCTGCCTGAATCCTGGCGCCATGTTGGGGTTGCTGGGGGCACCACGAACAACAGCTATCGTGATGCTCAGGGAAGTGTGATTTCTGGATCGCAGATGAGGACGGCAGTGCTTGACATAGATGGGGTTCAGTTCAAGGAAAGGTGGTTGTTAGGGAGTGTGACGCAACCGTTGTTTAGTGTGGGGAAACTCCTCAAACGGGGTTGGAATCTGATACATACCGACAATACCCCTTTCTTGACAAGCCCGGACAATGCAATCCGTGTACCGTTACACTATCGCCACAATTCTTTGCACGCCACGGGAACAATCATGAATGTATCAGCGTGTACTGATCGAGAGGGCGACAGAGCTGTAATGGCGCTGACGGGCGGGGATGTTTGGTTAAGCCTGCCGGATAATTTTGTCGAGGTCCAACCCGGCATCTTTGCCCGTAGAGATTACACCACAAACTGCCTTGATGTGACAGTCCCACTTGGGCACAAAGGGGTGGCATACAGGACGACACTGCAGCAGAGACCCACAGGCTGGCAAGTGATCGAGGTCAACAGCCTTGTGGAAAATCTTGATCAGGCAGATTGCGAAATTGCCCCTCCGGTGAACCGACAGACCATCACTATCGGTTCTGTGCTCCCGTGAACATCGACAGCCTGTTCTCTCGTGTGCCCAATGCCATGCCTTCAGCAGCACCGCCCGATGATGATTTTCCCGATGTGCCAGATGATGCGATGAATTTTGAAGTGCATGATGAGCACGATGAAAATGTTGCTGCTGGTGATGATGGTGGAGGCGTTGGACCACTTGTTCAAGCCGAGGATGTGCCAGCTCAAGGGCATGTAATCGTGAATGGCATAGAGCTTCACCTGGGTTGTACCCTCAGCACCCTCAGAACGGCATGCCAAGTCCTTGGGATAGGTAAGTCAGGGGGCAAGAAGACTGTCCTCCAGAGGATAGAGCAGCACCTGAAGACGCAGGAGCTGCTGCAGCAGCACGAGTTCCAGACAGATGGGCGTGAGCCGTTGCGTGAGCAAAAGTTCGTGGAAGCACCCATGGCTGAGGAGCAGAGGCGCCACGAGTTGAGTCACATGCCCTATGCAAGTTCAGAGCTAAAGCAGATAAGCACGTGCGTGTAAAGCCAGATGTGCGTGAGGATTCCGTGTGCTGCACGGATTTTGCATATACTGGTAGGCGCACTCCTGCTCAGTTTGAAGGTCACACGCAAGAGAAACTTGTGGTGCTGGTGTTGAAGGGTTCCCACACTGGTGCAGTCCATGCCATTCCGACACCTGCCAAGGGTGGCACAATCGCCTTCAAGTACCTTGTTGCCGAAACTTGCAGATTCTTGAACTACTGTGGTCACCAAACATGCACCATAAGGTCAGACTCAGAGCCGGCCTGCCTGGCCCTGCAACGAGGCATCAAGGCCTTCCGGAGCAAAATGGGCCTCCAGACCCATCTTGAGCAGACGGAGGCGAGTGACCATCAGGGCAACGAGGCCGAGCAGCGCATAGACGGCATCAGACAACTGGCAGGTTGCATCTTGGACCAATTTGAAGAGCGGGCAGAGACCGCCATCGGGTCCAGCCACCCGATGCACGCCTATGCTTGGCGCCACGCCGCGTGGTTGCACACGCGGATGTCTAGGCAAAATGATCTAAGTGCTTTTCACGTGATCAATGGGCGGCCATACCTAGGCAAATTGGTGTGTTTTGGGGAGACAGTGTTTGCACGTGTCAAAAGTTCCATTAAAGGGAAAGCTAGATGGTGCAAAATGCTTTGGCTAGGGAAACTTCCGGTTTCAGATCTGCATTTTGGAGTCACTGAAGGGGGTTACATGCTATCTTCCAGATCCATCCGCAGGTTGCCTAAGCAGTATCTAGCGACAATGTGTGCCAGTCTGGTAGACATGCCGTGGACGCAAGCGTCGTTCCTTGCAGGACAAGTTGGCCAGGCCCGCAAACAGAAGACTCAGGCAGAGGCGTTGAGCGCAGGCGGGGAAGAGGCAAGTGAGGCAGCACGTGAGCAAGTGGCAGAAGTGCCGTCGCAGCAGGGAGCTTCAGAGCGTCCCATGTCATTTCCGGAACACCTGTTGCCATGCTTGCAGAACTTGTGCCACCACCACCACGCATGCCAGCTGCATACACACCAGAGCCGCCTACACCCATGAGCTCAACACCGCTTCAGCCGCCACAGGCTGAAACACCCATAGGGGTCGCCCCCCTAGATTCTCCTATGGCGAGCATGGACCAAGGTGAGGACATGTTACCACCAGGAGTCGTGAGGCCTGCCGCCGAACACGCAGGCGGGGATGCGCCAGCCCGGAAGAAGCTGCGGCTTGATGCTTTGCAAGTTAGTGCACATGATGCAGAAATGTTCCATCTTGATGAATCCATTGAGTTGGTAGACGAAAGTGCAGAGCAATTTCTTGATTGCGAAGATCAGGAAGACAATCAAAGTGAGTGGGCAGAACAGCCTGGTTCTGACCTTGACATCCCGCCAATCTTGATCAAGCCTTTCAGTGAAATCGAGCCGCAGTGCAGTGCATCTGAGCAAGCAGAAATTGATGCTGCAGCAGATGCATTCGAGCTTGCACGCCTCCTGGGCAGCAGTGTGCTTGAGCAAATGCAATCGTGGCAGCCGGGCGACAGGACACTGTCATCCAAATATGTACGCAGCTGGCGTGCTAAAACTTTGGGTGGCGAAAAGAAGTGGTTGAGGAGGTCAAGGTTGGTTGCAAGAGAGTTTGCGCACCTGGACCCAGAGAGACAGCATCTCTTTGCACCGACCACGACGCAGTGCATGCTACGCATCATACCAGCCCTCTTCGTTCGCCACTTCCACGAAGGATGGGCGTTGATGAGCCTTGATGTTTCAGACGCCTTTCTCCAATGCAAGCAAGAGCATGAAACCCTGACCAAAGTGAATGGTCAATGGTACAGGCTGCTACGCATGTTGCCGGGGCAGAGAGACGGGTCGGCTACCTGGTTCCGGGATTTCATGCAGGAGATCAAAACGGCTGTGGAGGCAGAGCCTCTGGCAGAGCAGCCCGTCTTGTTCAGAATTCCAAAGCCAGCTGGGGCAGGCATGGTGCACGTCGACGACATGCTGTGCACAGGACCTGTGAAGCGCTTGGAGGACCTAGAGAGGCACCTGAAAAGCAAATTCAAAGTTTCGGTTGATTGGATCCGTTCAGTAGGAGAAGAAGTAACTTTTCTGAAGAGGCGCCATGTCCTTGTAAGCCCTGAGCTTTTGGTTGTAGAGCCTGACGTTAAGTACTTGGACAAACTTCTTCAAGTAACGGGTTTATCAGGTGCAAAGGCGAGGTCCAAGGCGGCACCGTTCCCAACTGGGGGACTGCCAACCGATTCCGAGCCAGACCCAGAGCTTGATCCGGAGACAGCGACGCGCTACAGATCTGCCTTGGGGATACTCATGTATCTGAGCGTCGATTTGCTGGCATCTCAGTTTGGGATCCGGTATCTCGCGACCCGCGCACACAAGCCTACTCAAGGGTGCTGGAAACTGCTAAGGCATCTCACGAGCTATGTGAGTTCCCATCGGTCACATGTGATCGGACTGTCAAAGCCCACCTTGGGAAAGGGGCTGGTGTGCAACCGTGTGTCTGAGCACAAAACTTCAGTGCTCGAAATGTTCTCAGACAGCGACTGGAGTGGAGACAAACGCACACGCCGCAGCGTGTCCGCTTGTTGCGTGGTATTGGATTGCCAACTGCTGTATTCAAGCTCTCACACGCAAAAGGTTATAAGCCTGTCGTCGTGTGAAGCCGAGTATAACTCGCTTGTTGCAGGCAGCGCCACCGCCATCCTGTTGCAGAACTGCGTATGCCACGTGTGCCCAGACCTTGATGTGAAGTTGTCGTGCCTATGCGACAATGCTGCCGCCAGATCCCTTGGCAATCGGCAAGGGGTAGGACGAACGCGGCACATAGACGGGAAGTTGCTGTGGCTGCAGCAAAAGACACAGGAGAAACTTCTTGAAGTGATTCCCGTAGGCACGCGAGACAACGTGTCGGACTTGCCGACGAAAGCACTTAAGCCTGAGAGGATTGAGTTCCTGCTTGGAAGGCTGAACGTGCGCTGCAAGGACAATGGGTTTCAGGTTGTCAGCGAGTCAGAACTGCTTGACCACGAATCGCGACGAAAGATTTGCAGAGTAGTCAAGAAGGGATCAGTGAACGTGCAACAGGTTCTTCAGGTTCTTGCGTTAATCCTTCAGCTTGATAGCATTGCTGGTGTCAATCCAGATGAGCCCAATACCAGTGCAGACGCCTTGGGCCGGGACACTGGCGATGAGACTGGAGACTGGCGATGAGACTGGAGGTGGCTACGAGAGCATGCTGTGGAGTTTTCTTGAAAGAGTGCTACATGCGATTTTCTTGATCCATGACTTCATGGTTAATCACCCGCAAGCAAGCCTGATACTTGCCCAAAGCACGATCCTTGTGATGATATGCATCTGTTTCTGCTGCCGACGAAGCAGAGCGTCGCAACTCCGTGAAACTGCTGAGACAGGAGCAGCAAGTGCACCCACGGTGAGCGTGCATATAAAGGTTGGTGGGGTTTCGGTTCCTGGGGATAGGATAAGTCCCCTAACCTTAACTTGCAGCAGCAAGCCACCGAAGAAGACACAAGCGATGATGAACCAGACCCGACAGCTGCACCGTCAACTGCAGTGCCGGGTGCTACGCAGCCGAGTGCGAGCACATCTTGGAGTGAGGTTGAGGCAAATCTTAATGCTTGGTTGCGTGAGAATGCTTTGCCGATCCTTGAGCAGTGCGATGCACCACCACAAACACCAGACCACATGTCAGTCAGGGACCCGCAAGGGCATCGCATCGTGTTTGTGACCGCGAGCCGTGGATATGCATTCCACCGTGTGTGGGAGTGTCCGCAGCTGAAGTGTGCGAAGCGGATACTCAGGTACAGCAAGCGTGAAGCCATGAGGCGAGGCTATCAGCCATGCAAAGTATGTGGGGTGTGATTCAGTGTTTTCTTTCCACTTGGAAATGTTCATGATGCTGCGCAGTGGCCGCATGTATATAGCTTTATGTACATAGCTTGTGATGCTCATGAAACTTCACTTGCCAGTCCGTGTGGAACTTGAAATCCAGCAATCTCTCTACAGCTTTCTCACACCAATTTGGTGTCAATCCTGTTGTGACAACCAGACATCGACTGTGATGGGTGTGGAGCACCCTGAACCCGCAGAGGGCAATCGTGCCCTGATGGTAACTAGGCCATCTCAATCTTGGACGAGATCTTGAAAAGACCTTGTGTGCTTGCGCTTGGGCCATACAAGCATCTACATCTCTGTCCTTACCAGCCGGTGGGAAGAGATTCTGCATAGGCCGTAGCTGTACAGTGCTGCGTAGTTGTAGCTAAGCCAAAGACCGTTGAGGCAGAGCTTAGAAGACGCCAACACTTTTGGAGTGCAATCCTGAACTAAGTATGTTGTTGTTTCCTGTGGGGCATCGGCAAATGTGAAGTAGACGAAGCAAGCATTCCGCCAGCTCAATGCAGCATCGAGGCGGGCTGTTGAACATTTTGCCGTATCGAAAGTCCCCATTTTATGATGTGATTTGGTTTGCAGTATTTCATGCACTCACATGTTTCACTTTGAGATTGAGTTGCATCTGAAGGCGTCTTTGAGAGTTCAAAACATTTTCAGGGTAACATATAGGCGTATAGAAATACCAGTCGAAAATTACAGCGGTTACACACCTCCTGAATTAGCAAATGCAATACAGACACAACTTCATTTGTCTTTGAAATATATCATGATTTTTGAAAGGCTGTATTCTTGGAACAAAGTATCCGATCTACCAATGAAGGTAATCTCAGTGCAGCTTGGTTGGTGGAATTAGCAATGCGTGCCGGACGAGCCACCCCATCGTATTTCTGCAAGGGAAGTCTCTTATCTTCTGGATAAACGGTTCCTGTACGTTCCTGAAGAGCAGGCGGAACCATCGTGTTATGATACGTTGCAAAAACATCTTCGAGATTCTCAGTGGGAATGCTTTGGAGGGATTGCTCCGCGGGGCTGCTTTGTGGGCTTATGGCGTGCCTTGTAGGCTTTGTGTGCTTCAGCACTCGCGTGAAAAAAAAGCAAGGAGGTCGGAACCCATATCTCCGCATTCAATGCGCTCACCGAGCCCTTTATGGAGGAGGTGAGTTGCAGTTGCCACTCTCGAGGTTGGACGCTCCAAAATTGAAGTTTTCTCGATTGTGCTAGTAGTTGCAACGTTGAAGTCTGAAGCTTGGCGCCAAAAGGTGGTTGAACGAGGGAAAACTAGTAGCACTTTCGGGGTATAAGCACGCCGTGGATCATGTAGCGCCCTTTGCATCGCCTTGCAGTCCGGGTTGGGGCTTGGAGGTCTTGGGATTTTGGGTAGTGGTGTTTCTGATCGAGTTCCTGAAGCCAATCGCTTGCGGTGTTGTGTTGGTTCCCCTTCAAGGGCATCACATGCAGCCATACAGCAGTCCAATCTTCGACGTTGACCCGTCAAGGTGGGCAGCACAATTGATAAGATAAACAACCTTGCACTTAACCTCAAGTCAAGTACTTCAGAATCTTTGACAACGCCAAGCTTTTCACCTCACCGAACTTTCGTGTTGGAAATTTGTCCCAGTCCTGAATTCCAACTGCCATGGCCACGTTTGGCAAGATGAGGCACGGACCTGCGCGAACAGCCGCTGCAGGGCTTGTTGGCAGTGGGTTCAAAGCTTCAAAGATTTCAGGGGCTTAGTTCGACAAATGATTCATCCGCAGCTTAGCCTTGAGTATTCAGGCCGCAACCCCAAGACGCTAGGCGTTCCCCGTCAGAAATTATTGTTGCGTCGCAGCTGCTTCTTTCAGTGCAGAGTAATGGGTTCCCTAGTCCGGTTACCAAGCTTGTGAAGCCTGATCGAAACAACACCACCATGCCTCAAACATCGCACCTGCAAGACTTGTACTTTGCACACCACTGCAGACCCAGCAATAACAGACCGTACAAGTTCCCGCAGATGGATTTCGGAACAATGAAGCTGGCCGCACTGCCATTTCAGCTCTCCTCGAATTTGGACTTTGCTTTGTCTGCTGCATGTTGGCAGGAGAACCCTTTTAGACCCGTGAGGCTAACATGTCGATGGATCACAGGTTGAAACCTTCAAGATCCGACAGAGCTTGAAGTTTTTTACTTTACACGTTACCGTAACATACGTACTCTGACCGCTTCTCGGCGGCACAAAAGCTGCTGTCGTGCCGAACTCTTCGGGTCACGACATGTCGGCACGAATCGCCAGGCCCGGTTGCACTAGTGGGATGTTAGGTTCCATTTAGCAAATGCAGGTATGTTCGACGTGTGGGGATTTGTGATTTTCAGAATTGCGTGCGGGGCTTGAGATATCAAATTGGGACTGGGTGGATGAGTTGAAGGCGCTTGGTTTTGCTTATGCAGCAGTTTAGCAAGCTCGTGGTTGCCTCATGCTTTCATTCGCTGGCATGGCTTGTTTTAACGCACGAACTGCGCATAGTTGCAAGGGGCCTAAGCGCATGTCATGTAGAGCCCGCACGACAATTCAGAGGTATGTGGAATGGGGCAGTGGGTCGTGTCAGGTTGCAGGCTAATGAATGGATGTTTTTTTCGCTGACCAGTGAGGTTTCACAAACCAAGCCAGTTCGAACATGCTGGGGCCATAAGAGTCATAAGCCCTAAGCGCTAGAAATACCCAATTCCCTCTCGTTAATGCTCAGCCATTCTCTACCCTGCAAGGCTTCTCTCTTGCAGCCACCAGGACACTACACATCGTGCAATCATCGGTTTCGGGTGTTGAAATTCTTCACGCATGTTCGTGCGTTAGGATGTTTCAGAGTTCAGGGGGTCGGGACGTATCCGGGATGTTTGAGGACTGGGGGCTCCTCTTGGCTCGGGCTCAGGACATCGAGAAGGAGGCTTTGTGAGTAATCAGTGCACCCAACATCTCGGAGGCTGGATCTCAACAGCGAGATGTTGAAGTAAATAGGAATTGCCGGACAGGACCCAACGGCCCTAGAGTGCAGACGTGGTTCAAAGGTTTCTGGGTCCCTCAGGAGTGTGCCCTGCACTCCTTGCGGGAGATGGCGCTGGCCTGTGAGGCATTGGCCAGGTTTACTTTGTTCTCGCGATCAACTTTGCGTTCCCCAAACAAATCGAGAGGCCACAAGGAACCCTAAATCAAGTAGAAGGCTCAGGAGTGATAAGAGGAGGACACTTAACACTTAAGAGACTACTAGGGTAGAAAAGATTAAGAGAGGAACGCAGCGGGAGAGGGTTTGGAGACTGCCTGCCCGGCACTCCCTCTAAAAAGCTTTTCCAGAAGCTAGCATAGTAGAGGGCATTACTCGAATCAATATCCAGTGCTCGGGGCATGGCTGGACTCTTGGCCCGAGGTGTGTTCGCTTGATGTTCACTTGTTCGAGGTTGTTTGTTTGGGCTTGTCGGGCAGGGGTGTCGAATGAGAGTATCCTTGTGTCCTGATCTGACTTCTGTTGTCTTTTTCCCAAATTTGGCAGGAGGAGCCCCAGCAGTTCTTGGATGCCATTGAGGCTCGTTGGAAGTGGGGTGTCCGTGGCCTGGCATACCGAAAACACGGCGGAGCAGCCGCTGAACATTCTCCTTGCGTCTCTTCCCCCATCTTTTCGTTTCGCCCTCATTGCTCTGCTTTGCCGCTGCTACCCCGACCGTGGTGGCTGTTCCCGCATCCTTCGTTCACTGCTGTTTCCCCCTCTGCACTCGCATGCATGGCCTTGGTTTTGATTAGGATTACGAATTTCTGTATGTCGTGGCTATGTCACTTCGTGGGCTGCAGTGGCTTTCAGGTCTTCGAGCCTGAGAGTAAAGCGTCTACGAATGCACTGGGACAATGGACTTCAATGGACCCCTATAATCCGATCCAGGCAGCAGCCTTCGCGATGGATGTCAAGACTGCCAGCCGCAGTTACCGATCCCCGAAAGAATTCTTGAGGATGCGCGTGTTGGGCCTGAAGCCAGAAGCTTTACCTATCTGCTCAAAGATGTGAGCTTTTTCGCGCTGGAACTTTCAGCTGCAGGTGACAATGATGTTTTGAAGGTTTCGTACTGGCATTAGATAGGGGACCAGTGCCCAGTGCCTCCTTTGCACGAATCCGTTGCATCAATGCTTGAACCAAACCCGGCCCCATGAGCCATGCTAAGCCCTAAGCGGCCCAAAAGCTTGATTTTACGGAGCCCGAAACATCACGATGCCACCTCTAGACTACGACGCCTCTTTTCCCCAATGCTCTGAAGACAGCACCCAGGACAGAGTTTCACTGAGAACTATCGCGCCACTTGCCCAGCAAACAGAAGACCGACGACCTGGGGCAGGGGACAGTTTGAGTTAGTGCACCCTCAGTTCGTGTTGCAAAGTGTTGTAAACTTCATGCCATTCGAGAATTTGAGAGATTACAGTAGACTTGAACCTCAGAGTGTCTTTTGAAATTGAGGTTCGATGAAGGTTAACTGGAGACTCGCAGAAATATTGTTGCACATGCATGAGTCCTACACAACAAGTGTTACCTGTCGTGATTTACTTGAATACTTTGATGTTTTGCAAACGCAAGCATCCATAAACGGGACCGCCAGCTTTCAAAAGTGGATTGCGCATTTTGGGTTGAACTGTTTGCGCTCGGCATGGCTTTCAGAGCACGTAAACTTCAAACCTCTAGGCCGTAGAATGCCTAAAATGTAACGGAGCCAGACGTGGCTCTGTACGAGAAGGTGCTCTTTCAGCAGTCTGCACGTCTCTATCGACTTGAGTTCTGGCCGCTCGGTTGTTAGCCTGCATGTGCAGTATCATTTGGGCTTCCATGATGTTTCGAAATGTCGCTGCAGGTCGTGGAGTCTTCGTTGCACGTTTGAGGTCTTGGGTTCAGGGCTTTTGTAACCCAACGCCCGAATCTTCTCCATCCTGTTGGTGCTCTTTTTCAGCAAATGTGCCTTGCAGCTTTGGGAGTGATGGAGCGGCTGCTGAGGGTCTGCCCTTGCAGATGCTAGATGCGTCCGCGTCCATCATCAACTCATGTAGTACAGCAAAACAGGTTCCACGTATATGGGGGTTCGTTTGGACTGTGGCTTGCAGTGCGACACTTTCGCCCTGCTTCTGGGAATCGGAAATTGGAATAAAGGATTCCGAGGGTTTGCAGGAACAATGCCTGGAGACAATGCCTTGAATTAGGTGGAAGGGTTGGCTGGACAGTTGCTTCAGCAACAGAAGGATGCCCACCGACTGCTGTTGACAAACATAGTATGCAGGCGAGCCTGCCTAAATGACTTCGAGTCCATCGCAGTCAATGGTGAGGCAGAGGAGAATGCTGGCTCCTGTCATGTACTCTTTCTCTGGCTGAGAGCTGAAGTGCATGCATCTGAGGGTCTCCACATGCCATTTCTCTACCGAAACGACTCCTGAACAGGACGCAGATGGTCCGGATACTGAGACACAGTAGTCACTGGAGTCAGTGACTACCACTGATTACCAGAAACACGTTCGCAGGCATGAATCATTGTGGGAAGTCTTGTTCTACAGAAGTCATGTAGGCTCCACACAAGGCACTTGGCAGAGCAATCAATGAGCTCGAGTTTTCTTCGCTTGCATCGAAACCCAAACACATCCATCAGACGACCGTGCACATCCTGTTGTCATGAAAAGGGGAGTACCTCAGCGAAATACCGGTGAACATTCAGAAATACTTGCCATTTTACAGCCAAATTGATCAGCTGAACCGCTCTAGACATCTTTAGATGTTAGACTGCTCTGAACCCTCGACCCAACGGCGGATAGCACCTGCTTAAGTTTTACGTCGTTACTTCTCGCAGGTCCACAGCTTCTCTGCAGCAACTCGAGGGAAAGCCAGGCACAAAGCAGAGTTGGGCCTCTCTCTTTAGATTTGGATTGTTGTTACAAGATGGGCTTTTAGTATCGTGCGGGAGCTTCGGCAACTGGAAACTACCTTCGTCGGTTCCGTGAAGAGACTGGACTGTCGCCAACAATGCAACCTTTACAAGTGAATTCCGATGTTGCCTTTTAAGGGGTAGGCTCTTCGTCATTCCAATATGCCGGGTCGTTGCAGGCAACTCCGTGCCAGCCGCGAGGAATTGACGAATGCGTTGTCGCTTGGATCGCCATGCGCCAGAATCCTGAGATAGCCTGAAGCGGATCATTGAAGTGGTTCTCATCAAAGGCGAGAGCCACACACTACCGGCAAGAGTGAGAGCCACACACTACCGGCAAGAGTTCCTAACAGCAGCCATAGCGCCTGTGTGCGATTGTGCACAAATCTGTGCTGCTGTGTACTGTTGCAGCTGAGGAGAGAGTGGCACACAGCTGCAACAGCTAGCCGACTTGCAGGAGATTTTCGAGCGTTCGGTTTCTAGCATCGGTATCATTGTCTCAAAGATGCCCAATACAGGGCGCTTTGATGCCACCTCTAATACCCACAGAATATTCCTGTCCGGTGAGCATGGCATGCACAGGGATTTCGAGCGCCTTCAGTCTCAAACGCACAATAGGACCTCAACCCTTTTTTTGAGAACCAAAATTGGAAAGCTGGAGCGCAAGCGAACTCAGCCCCACGGTACCACAAAGACTGCCAGCCCGAACATCGGCGTGTTTTGGAGCGAGAAGCAGCATGGGTGCTGGACAAGTTAGAGTGGAGGCAGTCGTCCCTCCATCTGCTTTTGGATATTTCGCTTCGCTTCAGCAGCCACTAACCACTCGGCAAGCTGAAAGGTCTACATTGACATGAATGCGAGGCATCCCTTTTTTTCGAAGACAAACAAATGCCTGGCAAGACATATGATGCCTCAACAAGCATTTACCTTCTCTCTGTCCCTGTTTCGTTTGAAAAACAAGAAGCCTTGCAAGACCTACCAAGATGTAGCATGTTTTCATCATCGCCAATTGTTTGATTGCAACTGGTGAGCTTCCCAACCCTTTGTTCACGACAATCCATGAGTGAATGCCTGGCAATGGTCGAGTCCCCGGTTTGTTCGTTTTTCCGGATCATCTGAAAATTGTCGTTTGGTCGGCAGAACACTACTGCCTTGCAGTGGCTTCGCACCCGACAAACTTGGCCGAAGTTGAGCGGGAACACAGCCAAAAGCGAGTCTGTAGCTGAGCCCCGAGGGTTGAGACCTGACATCCTGAGCCAGCGAACAACATCGCAACCTTACAGCAGGCGCACAGTCCATCCTAAGACCGACCGTGCATCTAGCACCCAGAACTTTGCGGTGGGCACGTACCGGACCAGGCACTGCACAACCACTGCGTATGCTCATGGTGCCCATAGCAGAGACGTAGGGGACCAGCGACATGTCTTGCGAGACTTACCCGCCACTAAGAACAGCAAAGTGATCTTGTCCACAAGCGGCTGGCACGATGGACAGAACTGTTATGATATTGGACATTTTTTTGCATTTCGAACCTTTCTTTTGGATCGGGAAACTTGTTATTCCGATAAAGCCTTGAGGAGGCTCGTGCTGAGTGCCAGCCAGTTGCGCTGAGAGATGCAACGTGCAGACATAAGGCTGCTGACGATCTTTGGAGAGCTTTGGTTGCAAAGTGCAAAGATCGGGCGTGTCAGGAAAGGTCTAACGAAAATCAAAAACGGCACCAAAAAGAGAATCCACCCTTTCGGAGGTGCAGGTGTTGCCCGGTCCAGGTTTTGGAGACAGAGCCGGCAAAGGGATGAGGGTCGTCGAGAAGCATACCTTTCACACCCAAGCCTGCTCTATCTTGGCCTATTCCGGTGCTGCTATTCCCAAGCCGTCCCAAGCCCCGGAGGATGGAAGCGATGGTTCCCGGTCACAAGCCACGGCATCTTCAGGCACAAAGTTTTGCAAGGGACGCAGGAATGTGACTGTCCGGAAAGTCTAGGGTGTCGCGATGTTAGGGGTTATTGGGTTTTCCAGGCCGATGTGGCAATTTTACAAGACAATCGGACACTAGAAGAAGTAGCTGCTTCTTTTAGCATGTGTCGTAGATCGATGTGGTCTTGCATGAGTTGGCATGCGCTACATTCTACATGCTACTCGTATGTGCACAATTCTTCCAGCCGTGGGGAGAGGTCTCGAGGACCAAGCTTGCCATCTTACTACTTGAATCATGCCGTAATGCTTGAATATACCGCTTTTGGCATTTCTGAAAAATGGCTGACAGAAAAGGACTTAATGCATGACAGGAGACTGTCAGGGGCAGAGAACGATGGCGGCTCCATATGGCTCCTCTCGTACCGGGTCATATCGGCAAGTTCCATGTCAGACTTCGAAGCCGCGTTTCGTCCGGACTCGCGTCACAAATCAACGGCTCGCCTGGGAAGAAAACGACCTAGCAATGAAGCCTACGTCACGCAGTCACAGAGAGCCGGCTCAAGTTTTCTTGGGTGGCTGGTGATCAATCTTGTGTGATTTCTGCTTTGTGCTTGAGTGGTGAGTACTGTAGCGATGGTCCTCCAACAGATAGGCTTTCAGCTAAGATTATGCAGCACATGCCTTACAAAGCTGAACGAACTCACTTGTCAAGCAGTGCCGCAACAATAGTTGTCTCCTGCACGGGGCTGTTCAGGCTGAGGATGAGAGGCTTTCGAGAGTAATGACATATCTTTCGGTAGCAACATGTTTAGCTGGCTCTGTTTCGCCCCCCCCCCCCACTTTTCTGATTCGGGGCACTAGAGTACTTTGGAAAACCTGCGCGGCTTTATGTCTCAATTCTGGCATCCCAGGCCCTACATCAAACGCCATGAATCCTGAACCCAAACCCAGCATTTGCCAGCATCCCCAAACCCTACAACGGCATACTCAGCAAATCCCAAGCAAGGCGCGTGGCGGAATCTCTTCGCGAGTTCGATCGATCGTGGGTGAATTTCGAAGTGAGCCACACGGTCGCACTCCCTTGACAGTCCTACGCCAAGCAGCACCAACAGGTTTCACAGGTCAGAAGTCGGCCTAGACGTTTTTTGCATGTCAATATTGTTTCTGAATTCTTTGCTTCTCAGATCTCAGGGTGGGTGTTCTTTTCATGGTTTGGAGGCCCAGAGTCTAAATTGCGCGAACGTCCTTTTACGAGCTTGTTAGACTGTTTGCTCTACAAGTGCTGAGGCTATGTGGCAGAGCTCATTGCCATCGAAGCTCATGCCAGGAAGCCGGTGGAGCTTGCGATCGCTCTGGACAGCTCCGAACAACCCCTAACGACTAACACGCCAGGCTTTCATCGATGCTTGCCATTTTTGCAGTGGCCTTGACATATATGTTGTCAGCCAGTGGACAGTCAAGGGCATTCCAAAGTTCTTCCTTTGATGCAGAGTAGCAACTCTGCATCCAGAATTAGTCTAAAGGTACTTGATTCAACTTCAACTTGCAGAGTCTCAGAATCTTTGAGAAAATATAATCCTGAAAACCCAGTGAAGCCAAGCGAAGCCCTGCACGTGGAGCACCTTGAGTCCTAATTTCAATCAGCCACTACCAGAATCAGGAGCTGCAGCTCTCCAGCCTTGAGGGTGCAAAGCGGATTCTGCGAAGGAGGGAAGCTTGCTTTGCGCTTCTGGGGCTCCAAACTTTGGAGATTCGGATTTGTTGGGAGAAGGGCGGTTCTATTTAAGGTGTGCCCTCCGTCTAGATGCAGAACCGGATCACTTGATTCTCCCCGCCTGTCTTGTCTCCATCTTGTCCTTTGGATGACACCCGCGGTCGCGAAGCAGCTGGAACGGCATGAACGGGCCAGGCTTTCGCTGCACGACCGGAGGCTGATCCTAGCCGTCACTTCTCTTTGGCCTTCGATGACATCGCTGCGTGATGCAGTAGACTCAGCAGCGACAAGGCTGGGGAATCCGAGCAGGGCGAGGGCACATGGACTCCGGCTTGGCCGAAGTGGCGGTACACCATCGCCGCGAAGAAACTGGCGAACCTGAGGCTCGGAAGTTCGGAGAGGAAAGGGGGGTCCACAGTGGCCATGGCAGAGGTCGCAAGAAGCCAGCCCGTCAGATTCCGGGTTATCAGTTGATGATCCTTGACGCAGGGTGCCAGAGGACATGTGGAGCGACATGTGGAGGGACTTGGGAGCCTTTAGGACGCCTTGTGCAGATGCTTTCCAGTGAGGAGTGGCAGCCCGGTGCTTGCAAAGGTCTTGGCATGCTCGTTGGACAGATGTTCACAGACTTGGCGTCTATAATGCATTAGGAGCATATCGGTCAGAAGTTTCTTTGCGACCAGAAGACATTGACGGGACGTACGCGTCTCTCCTGTGAGGAGCCACAGCTCTGAAAGGTCGGATGCCACAGATCGCAGGAGGCCTCAGGGTTTCGGGGGCTTGGGCTTTTTGATGACTGCTTCGAAACTGCATCGAAGATTTTAGGGCTTTGACGAAGTTGGGCTCGGTGTGTTTGTTGGGGTTGGAGCGGCTTTGAGTTACAGCGCAGATGGCATGCGTTGTTGCACGTTCGTGCCTGTCTCCATAGCTGCTGGTCCCGCATGTCACGTCATTCATCCAATGAAGATCTTGGAAGTTGCAGACCTTTCGTTAGCCTCAAGTCCACCTTACCGTCGAACCTGCCCAAGTTCTCCAACCGTCAGCTCAGAACTTTCAAACTTCCAAAGCACCAAGAAGTCCCGAAACACCAAGACGCAACATGATCAAAAGGGATGTGCATGAGGCGACGGCCTTCGCTCTCTTCAGATGAAAGCCTCCAGAGCCGGTGCCGGGTTCGGTGCCGGGTTCGGTGGAGTCTGTGCTGAGCGGCTGTTAGACACTGTTCGTGGCATGCTTCGAAGGACGGTTCTTTCTTGCCAAAGCCACGTGTCTGTTATGGTCAAACCGGACCTGCATCACTATGCGAACAGGTTGTGGGAACATTGCAGGGCTCAGTCAGGAGCCCTACATCTGTATAGTGCATTGGGGCTCAACCATGTCTCAAGGTGCTCCGAAGAGTCGCGGCGCCCTCCACTGTCACCACAGACGCTCGATGATAAGCTATCAGTTAGCGTGTTTTTGAGCGGCGTCACACGTGCCTTACCTTGGTTGCAAGTGAGTGCACAAGGAGAGGCCAGGAGAGGTTGAATGGCTTCAGCGTTCAGCCACGAAGCAAAAAGCTTTGCTCATGAGTTTTCTCTCATGTTCGATCTCAAAGCCGAGGTCCGCCACACCCAAGTCAGAGAAAGGCAAGGCCTGGAGCAGAGTTTCAATGGCTCGGCTTCCAGCGAGTGAAATCGGTCTGGTCACATGAAGGTCTACGGACCGGATAAAGGAAGGAGCATCATGCACAAAGTTTATGACACTGATACAATGTTGGCCGTAGGTGACATCTACGAGTTTGCCAAGACCGCCTGCAGCAAGAGTTCTTCGAAGGCCACATGTGCTGGAAGACATGTTTTGCGGATCACAGGAGCGTGGAATGACTTATGGGTCTTTGTGGGTGCAGAAACGTGGAACGCATCTGAACGAATGTATAGATGTATGCACTTGCTGTTTAAGAGGTATTTACCTGTTTCATAGCGGAGAAGGAAGGGTATAGGTTCTCAATGAATAGTCCAAAGCCAAACACTTCCGCTGTGTGTACTAGATTCATGATTGTGTGCTGCTTCGATGTAGAGCAAGTCTGGGGAAGACCCAAAATGCCCGCAGCAATATAATATCTTCGATAGTGCTTTGGTCCGGGAGAAGGCAGGAGAAATGCAAAAGCTTTCAAGAGAACCGATGGTGTTCTTGCAGAGAAGTCCAAGGACTGTAGACGAAGTAGATGGGCCCTAGTGCACGCAAGTTCTACTGTGGTCCTTTTTAGGCGTTCTATCGAGAATCATACTTCGCAGAGAACCCCACGACAATCAGAGCTACGCTTCCATGAAGCAGGAAGGGTCTGATACCTTGCTAGCAGCAAAGATTCTCGGAATGCGCACATTTCAGAGTTCCTGTTTGAGGAGAGCCACCGCGTGCTGCGGCGGCTTGCAGAGCAGGCGGATTCTGGATGGAATTGAATTTGCTGAGGATGGTTCTCCTCCCTTGTTGTAGGGTTGCTATTCTCCTCAGCGGGGTCTCCTGCCATGAGCCCCTGACCTGGGCTTCCAACCGTGATCCTGCAGAGAAGTATTGGAGTGTCCTGCAAAGAACCTCACAGAAATGCCACCGAGTATCCTGGAGTGCCAGAGAATCCGGCAGAGTATCCCCACAGTGCTCCCGGAGAAAGTGAATCCCGCTGAGAATCCCCAAGATGATCCCTGTAGTGCCCGTCCATTGCTTGGTCTTTTCGAAGTACTTCTTGTTTGAGTAGGGAGAGGTCTTGCTTGAGGACAAGAACATAGAGGTGGAGGAAGGAAGGACAGGGAAGAAAGGAAGACAGACAGTAAGACAGCAAGACGGAAATTAGTTGAGACACACGGTGACATCGGCTCCTGCGGCGCCTCGGACAAAATCCCAGCCTGCCATGCAGTCCCTCGCTCACGGTTGTAAAAGCTGTTGAGCCCTTCGCCCACTCAAACCCTCTCGCGGGTGGCCCCCTTCAGCAGCAGGCATCTCTTCAGAGCTCGCCGGGCGAAAGCATATGCATGGGCCATGCAGGCGTCTCTTCAGACGTGGTGCTTGACATCCCTAACGCTCCACAAAGACCGACGGGGCCGACCGACTCGGCTTTTGTGCTCTCCGACTTGCCAACGAGTGCAGTGACAAAGGACCCACGGGAAGTGCCAGGACGAGCCTTCGTCACTGCTAGCCGCAATGGGCAGCTTCGCCTGAAAGGAGCCCTTCGCCGCGGCCGATTGCGTAGCGCTTCAGAGAGAATGCTGGCACAGACTGCGTTGGACGGCAAGAGCGAGCTGGGCTGAGTTTGCAGAACTGCCGGTCTTCGCCAGCCTTGCTGACTGCCTCGTGCCGCCCACCCCGACCACCCGCGGGCACCCGCGGGCACATGCGGGCACATCGAGGAACTCGAATAAAATTCCACCAGAAGGGTGGAGTTTGTATGAGAGGGCGGTTGATTTGGAATGCTCATGGCGCCAGGCGAGTGCATAGCAGAAGGCAAACCGCCCAAAAAAGAAGTTTTATTCAATTGCGCACCCAATCCTGGTGAACTGAAGCTCCGCTCCTTCAAAAGCCTTCATGGTTCTGAGGGTGAATGCGGTCAACTTTTTGGCTTGGCAGTTCGTGGCATGTAGCCTCTGAGTACAACACTTGGCAGATGCACTGTTACTGTGCTGTGTCGAAAGTTCGCCACGGTGCACACATGGCATTTGCTTGTTTTTGCATGATTATAGGTTTATTTTTCAGTTTGCATGATTGTGGGTTTATTTGTCAGTCTCATGTATTCGGTTTCTTTAGGTACGACGCTTGCGATATGACGCTGTAGACTGAACATGGTGTTACAGAGTACTTTAAATCTGGAGGGTGCCCCAGATCCCCTCAACGGTCAGGAAATTTGGAAGGCTTTGCCCAAAAAGAGCGTGAAAGTAAGGCGAAGCCCAGTGAAGCCGCAAAACGTCTACACCCTGAGTGCCGGAACCTCCTTCAATGTGGCCTCGAGGTGGCAGTGCTCAATGCACGCGCAAACACCCAAGGCAAAGGAAGGGGCGATCTGACCATGGAGGCACCTGCGAAAAACTCTGGTAGTGGCGAGTGACGGCTAGTGGCGAGTGTTTGGGATGAAGGGCCTTAGGTCCAGGATTGGTTGCGGTCCTATGAACACAGAGGATTCCACTGTATCATGTCTCTTGAGGACGACACAAAGGTCATGTTGTGTTAGGTCTATCTTCGCAAGATTAGGAGATGACGTGTGGTCTTGTGACTTGAACTGTGCTGTTGTGTGTGTGCTCTCTCTTTGACGGGTCCAGTATGGGATGTGCTTGGCACATGCAAATCTGAAACTCTGTCGTCGGGCAGCTATAAGCTTCGTGAATTGTTGTAGCCTCAAATTGGCCAAATCCCTACTCTAGCGCTACAAGTCTAAACCCACATGTATTGGAGAACCCTTTTCGAGGTCCTCGTGACGGCCGCCGATCTCTTCCTCGGCGGCGAGGTGCGCCTGCTGGGTCATCAGTGTATTCGTCACTTGAAGGTTTGTGATGCTTACGTGCTCAAAGGCTACAGGTGTTTTTGCTGCCCTGGCTTCTGAAGTGTGCAAAGATTTAGTGTGGCACATGGCCCACCAGGCGTGCGGCTCGGCAGAAGCAGCCGCGCGCCACTTCTTGGCAGCCAAGGCGGGGTGTGAAAGAGGATGGCTTGAGTGGTGCGGGCTTGTGTGTCGGGTGGATCTGAAAAGAGCTGAGAGCAGAACATGCCACCAGCAAGATTGAGTGTGGGATCCAGGGTGTTGGCTGGTCAAGAACAGCCACAGCATGTCGGCCAATAGCTAGGGCATGGGCGACATTGGGCGACCAACATTGACACTCTGAGCTCCACCCGAAAGCGATGCCCCCAAGATCCTGTAGATCCCTCGCCCTGTCCTCAGAGAACAGGTCTTGGACGGTTTCATGGGCCTCCGGAGCTACTTCGCTTCCATAGGCAATGATGTCATGGAGGCGACGGAGAGGACTTCAAGCTATAGCAGCAAAAGGGACCTTCTTCCGAACCACGCTTTGCAGTTTTGAAGGTTAGGAAGCGTAGGTTCGCCGAGTTGATGTTGCTCAAAAGAGGTTGCTGAAGAAGTATGTCGAAGGTGGTCAATGGGTCTGGAGGTAGAGCCTCATACAATGTGCATGACTCTTTCTAGGTCCCGAGCTACTTTCGGCAATGCATGTAGACCTCTTCAGAAAAGTCCAGCCAGGTGGACCCCCAGCTGAGCAAGAATCCACGCCTCGTCAAAGCGTTGGTAGTCTGGGAGGAGGTGCCTTGGATTCGATCGACGATAGGCTGGTCTTTGATTTATTGAATCGATGGTATCTTCTGGGCATGCAGTAATCTCATGGGACCCACTGCAGAGTTGATCGTAATTGTCAATGCATGAGGGACAACAGTATCCATGCATAAACACTTCCTTGTGCAATGTGCATCAACTGACTTTGTCTGCCCACTCATCCTCGAATGATTCGTGTGAGAGAGTTCATGAGACACTTGTCGTTCCATTGCATGTAGCTTGTCTTGGCAGTGGTTAAGGGTTCTTTGGCTTCTCTTGTTCCTTGGCTGCTTAGCCTCCAGCGTATTCCAGCGTTCTGGTCAGCAAGAAACCCGGATATCCTTTAAAGCACAGCCGGCCCTAACATCGCGAGCGAAGCTCAAGGCCTGGGAACTCGGCGAGCGGATCTTGCTGTGCCCAGAAATGCTCCAGGCGTTCTGAACGAGCTGCTGTTTGTGCTTGACAGCACCGTGCTTTGGGCACCAGCCTTGTCTGAGCAAGTGCCACAAAAAGGTCATGCTGTGAGATACCTGGAGGAAATTTGACGTGTGGGTTCAAGGCTTCATGCTTTTGGCTTTTAGGCCGGGCCGTTGTGTGCCAGGAATCTGGTGTTAGATTAGGATTCTTCATGAGCTGCGACCTTGCTGGTGGAGGCACTTTGTGGTACTGCTGGGCTTTGCGCTGAGGCCATGCATCCAGATCTCCATATTTTCCGTGCACGAGTTTGAATTCAGAAGCTAGGGTACTTATTGGGTAGGGGCTTCATGGTCTGTGTATGGTGGGTTGAAGATTGTTGGTCATTGTGAAATTGACAGGGGTGGCTTGGTAGGCGGGCCATTGGCAGCACGCCCTAGCAACCACAAATCCTCAAAGCTCGAACCCTTACGATGACTCCCAAACCTGGCTTGAGTCAGACTGGCGCTTTGAGCCTCCCTGAAGCCCGACATCCTAAGAGTCGGAGCCGCAGAGGCCTTGCAGGTCAATCCGGAGCTCCGTTCGCACGTGATAGACCAGGACTTCGCACAGGGTCTTTTTGATGGTCAGTGTAGGTGCAGGTTTTCGAGCGTTGCACGCAGCATTGCATGAACTGAATTTCTCGCGTCTAGCCCAATGCCTGAAGCACTTTTGGCGTCAACCACTAGGGCGTCTTAAAACTTCAGCACATGAAACAATGGAGCTGCGCTTCAACATGGATGTTTCCGGTTGCAGCTCTCGCACAAAGGCACACTTGTATTCAGGCAGGGGTCCGGTGATTGACTGAATTTACGTCTTTTTCATCCGCTGTGATTCTATTTGGATGGATTCCTCGGTGAAGTGTTTAGGAGCCGAGTGTGCACGTTACAACACAAGGCTTCTCACGGTTCCTTCTCTGAAGTGGCTTTCTGGAAGTTAAACTTCGGAATTATTCGTGGCACATGTTATGGTGTTACGGCATGCAGATCAAAGGTCCTTGGTTACATGTCCCGCTACTGGTACTTGCCCTGTGGCATTCAGGATTTGTATCGGGTTCTTCACCTTGCATACCTTGCCGATCTGTCCAGGATGCAGAGCTCTTCATGATTCTCCCCAGGACGGAGCTGATGTGAATGTTTGGCAAGATTATGTTTGTTGTTGCTAGGCTTTGCGAGGCTAAGCCGAGCACCTTGCCAAGCTGTCAAGTCCTCTCGCCAACCCTCCATCTGAACTTTGGAATGCAGAGTTGAACCCTCCAAGCTTTTAGGTCTCCGCCCCAGGCTGGTAATTTTAAGCGACTTTGGTGGTCCTGGAGACTGCCAGGCAGGACGAGCTCGGGTCATAGACCACACTTGAAAGGGATCTTGGAGAATCGATTGGGAAGAACACCACCCTGCCACCCTCTCCCCTGTGTTCTTGTGGTTTTGCTGTCGAAGACCGATGCGAGCGTAGACATGCACACACATGCTCCTCATTTTGGGTGTGTGTCACAGCTGAAGAGGTGCTCCGCTTCTATTTGCCCCAGCACTTTACAGACGAGCTTGCCAACGATCTCCAGGCGAAGACCAGGGTTGACGACAATGGTATGAAAGGCAAGCATGTTCTATGGCACTATTCTGGTACAGGTTTATGCAGTGACATTCTCCCAATCCAATCTAGCATCGCAAGTTGAAGTATATGTATTGTCACGACCTTCCTGGCCATAGCAAAGCCCCGAACACCAATGCCAGCCTCCAGAGCGAAATGGTGAACGGTCTGCAGAATCATCATTAGGTGGATTTGCAATGGCCGAAGCCCAACTCCAAACAACAGAGATGAGCAACCTAAAGCAAAACCATAAGACTAGCATAATTGAAAATTCATCGTCGCCGAAGTCCAAAAACTTTGCATTGTCCGTTCGTTCAAGGCTGCGATACAACCGATCTCAGTTTGCAGCCGCATGCAATGACAGCGCTGGGTCAGCGATTTAGGCAAGCGGTACTTTGGTTTCAGCCGAACATCTGGAGCTAGAGCTGGCAATGCTGGGAGCGCCTGAAACACGCAGCCATGCCGAAGAAGTTGTCAGAATCGTGCGAATACCGATGATGACATCGTACTCATCATACTCTGACTTTTTTCCAACTCCAACCTAAATGTCATAACCCAACTTGCACATGCACGCGACATGGAATCAACATCTCACCGATGCCAAACTCGTTGCCGAAATTTCCGCAAGCACTTGCCGACCTTGTCGTACATTGGAGCATGAAGCCGACACGGACCCAGACAGTGATTTAAGCAGCACAAAGCTCTTGCAAAGCCACGCCGAGAATCTTTGTCCGCCAGGCGTTGAAGGAGGAGTTTGATGGTATCCGTGCATGCTCTCCTGAGAATTCGTTGAGTCGGACGCATGGCAGTTTTGGATTTTGGTTTGACTGAGGTTTCCGGCTCCGGGGTCTCGAACTTGCCGAAGGTGTCTGACACAGCATCCGGTGAGCCTGAGTAGAAAACGCTCGGTCCGGACCGGAGTCTCAAAACTCCGCGGTCATGAAATCCACGAGCTCGACGAAGAGGAATCACGCAACCCCAAACCCAAAAGAGTACAAACACGAGGGAACCAGTTGCATTGAAATTGTGCTTTTTTCAAGACCCGAAGACCCTCCATACTCCATCAAGTCTCAGCCCGAAGCCAAAGTAAATCCAAACTCCTCAACCCAACCCCACATGTTCACCGAATTCGAAGTCTCAAGGACAGCTTTGGTGCGCCACGCTGTCCTTGGCTTTGGCCCGGCGGCCGAGTTCGATGGTGACCAGCCATTGAACTTGGCGACTAGAGCTTCCCTTGGATGCTCAGGATGACCACAACTTTCGATTTCCAAATTTTCCCCTTCTTGAGCCTCATAGGTCCCTCTACCAAGTGCCAAGTGCCAAGTGCCACGTGCGCGTCCTGCCCAAGGCACCCCGAGCCCCTCTACTCTGAAATCTTACGCGCGATATTCTGATCCACAAGTTGAACTTTTAGCCCTCAGTTCTGAGCTCTGAAACTTGAGCGAGCCTATGAGAGCCCCAAACCCTACACCTGAAATCGCTCGCTTGGGTGAGGCTTCTTGCGACGCCTCGAGCGCTTCAGCCACACGGCACTGGTTGGACTTCCAAGCTCCTTAAAACATCCCCTATCCCCATTCGTTTCCGTTGTCCGTTTCATTTACATTCATTTGTGTTTTTCCTGAGGACTCGTGTTGAATCAACTTTGCTGGGGGTTTTGGGTGGCTTCGAGTGCAAAGGCATGGAGCTTCAGCGCAACCGGCCGTCAGATTGGAATCAATGCTGCCTAGCTTCTCGCCAGATTAATGTCGGCTTCATTGCTTTCGGCAGAAGTCATTTGAATTGAAAGTCATCGGTGCAACCGACGCTGGATAGCACCCTCCTATCTGCCAATCTGTGCGCGCGCTGGTTTTCTGTTTTGGCCGTTGTGGGGTTCGGTTCTGAGAATGTTCTCAATCGCTTTTCAAGGGGAGTGTCGTGCGGAGCTGCCCAAGAGCCTCTCTTGCCCATGCCAGTGTCAAGTTCTGGACCGACTGGTTGGGGAGTTAAAATTTGGGCCCTTGTATGCGGAAAAGCTTTTCAGGTTTGTTTCTGATGCGATATGTATCTACTCCCTATCCTCCTCAACTTTCCAAGTAACTTTAGCTACCCGGCAAGCCTTTCCAAGACCTCGTTGTGGCAGCTTGGATGAAAGGTGCTTCTGCAGTGCATTGAAGCGGTGATGCTGTGAGCCCACCCTCGCTGCTTTGGGTTTGAGCCCAGGGTTGAATTGCGCGAGCGAAATCCGTCAAACAAACTTTTGCAGGGTCTTGCAGGCTCTTCCCGGGAAGCTCCGAAATTAGAATTGTTTTGTGGCACACGGGGCTTGGCAGGGCCCACACCATCGTGTGCCAAAGCCTCGGGGTTCATTGAAGTTAGGAGGTCAAACCAGCCCAATGACGAGCCGACAACAGCAGGAGTGCTCAGGCAACACGCTGAAACACAGACGGACATTTCCACAACCAGGGCCATTCAGGTCTGACAGGGCTTGAGGGTTTTCAAATCGTGATCTGTGTCTGAGTCTCTGTTACTGCTTTCCGAAAGAAGTCTTTGACGCGTCCTGCGCCAGCTGACTAAAGATGTTTCTTGAGCAGCAACAAAGGGTATTACAGCATACAGGTAGCTGGAATTGGCCCTTGCTAAGGGCTGTTGACGGGTGATTTGCTGCAAGATCTTGCCGTTGAACCAGACCCCACGGTTACCTGGGACCCTCCTCGGTCGCTCGGTCTGGGTCTTGTTCCAGTTTGTTCCACTTTGTTCCACTTTGTTCCAGTTTGTTCCAGTTTGTTCCAGTTTGTTCCAGTTTGTTCCAGTTTGTTCCAGTTTGTTCCAGTTTCCCGAAGTCCCGTGCGCCAGAGAAGTTGAGCCCGTTATCTTCGACCGCCTGGCAAATCATCCTGGAATTTCGACATTGCTGAAACGCTGACATCCGCCAGCACAGCGTGAGCGTGTAGCTCCAAGGCTTGTTCGAAGTCGGTTGCCAGCTTTGGGTGAGATGTTATTTTTGGCGATTGCTGGTGGATGCGCTCAGTGATGTAGGACCGAGGGCTTCATGCCCACAAGCACGGTTTGGGCTTCTGCTAAGACGTTCCTACGCTGGAGGTTGCCTTTGTGTTTGGCCCCCTTACCTTATGAGTGCCAAGCCGTCCGAGCTTGTGACCCGAGTGGGCGCTGAAGTCTAATTACACATTGCACTGCACGTGTGTGCGGGCTCGGCGAATCCTGGCAAGAACCTGGCAACTTCTTCTGGCCAGAAGGCAAGAACGAGCGAAAAGCCCTCAACCCAAACACTGGACCATGAGCTGCATTCAGAGGCACTTCTGGCTTTTTGACCATGAACTGAGTGTGTTATCAGATGTTGGGGCGAACAATCCTAAACCCGACTTGAAGGATCTTTCCCTTGAGTCTCCGAGCCTGCAAGTCTGCAAGTTTTGGAGTATAGAATCACAGGCTGCAGCCTGCCAACCTTAGCCTCGGCTTATTCCTCTTTCGCTGAGGCAAGAAGTCGCAGCAGAGTTTGGTGTTTAGAGTGGCCTCTTCAAAAGAGGGACCCGCAGCTCTGGAGGATCCTCAGGATCAGAAACGTTGAGAAGGCCAAGAAGTCTTTCAAGAGAAACACAATGCCTTGCTCACTTCCCGACGAACGCCTGCGCTCGTCTACATTCATCTACGCAGAACTACACTTGTCTACGTTTGCCTGTGCGAGTCAGGTGGATGTCAGTATCCGAGTTTCGAGCCTGGACGGCCTGGCCCCACATTTTTGACCTTAAAGCAGAAGGCCTGAGAGCATCAAGTTGGGTCCTGAAGTAGAAGTAAAGTTGACAGGTGGCCGCTGGGTCTGAAATGAGCAGTCCAGGGCATTCTACTGTGCCACGAGTCACCCGTCCAACCTGCAAACGATGCAGTGATGCTCTGCGCCACTTGGATCAAGCACGTCGAATTTGTTTCCCTTGCGCTTGTTTGTCACATTCGTATCATTTTTCTACTCAGAAGCGCCATGGCTTCGAACTTGGACTCGTGCAACTGCGGGCGGATGCGAGTCGGCAGGCGACCTGTGAAAGCAACCGAGTTCAACCTCAAAGACCGTAGGCCGTAGGCGCATTAAAAACTCCCCAGGAAGCTCTAGGAAGTGAACATGCGAGCAACCCTCAGCTTCACACCGCGACCCGAAAGAAGCCCCGAAAGAACCCCGGCTCGAAATGCTTCTCTAGACTGCTTCATGTGCCCAGGAAGTGGGGTGTAGAGGACTTGCGAGATGATACCCTTGGGGGGGGGGGAGACCTTCATAGAAGGCTTTGTTTTTGGCTGGGGTATGTCTGGGGGGAGGAGCTTGAGAAAGAAGATTTGCAAAGGCAGGCACCCGGCTTGCAGGGAGGCGCAGCCCGGAGACAAGAACCCTTCGCCAATTGCTTTAGAAATGCTTGCACTCGACGATACTCTACGATCCACACGCCTCTGGGGCCTTGTGAGGGTTTGCAAACCGGGGATTTGCAAAAGTTTGCAATGTATGGAGCCACCCCGAAGCTAAAGCTAAAACATAAGCGCTTCAAACGCAGTAAACACCAGAAACGGGAACTACGAATGAACACAAACTTACCGTCACAAGCCTTCACAAAACTGTCACAACCCGTCAGAAACCTTGGGGAGAATCAATAAAGCAACGCTCCCCTGGCTTCAAAAACACATCCCAAAGCAAAAGAACGCCCTTAAAAGGGCCTCCCTAGAAGGCAACATATGCTTTGGGAGGCTTCTGGGCAGCAGCCGAAGTCCGGACGGCGCACTGGAACATCTCTTGGAGCTTCCGCTGAACTTCACTACACTACGCCACGCTACTCTCTCTCTCTCTCTTTCTCTCTCTTTTTCTCTCTCTTTCTCTCTTCTCTCTTTCTCTGTCTTTGTCTCTCTCTCTCTCTCTGTTTTTTCTTTTTCTCTCTCTTTATCTCTCTCTCCCTCTCTCTCTCTCTCTGTCTTTCTCTCTCTTTCTTTCTCACCTCGGGGATTGCTCTAAACACCAGAAGGTGAAGCCTGAATCCGCAAACCATCTTGATGCCTTGCTCTGCTGAGGAAGCCAGCCTTCAGCAGGAAGTGCCTGGAAGCTGATGTGAGACTTGTGATGTGATCACCGGGCCAATCCCCACCAAGCCACACACGCCCACCACACATCACAAACCGTACGCTGCACCGTACACTGCGCATCCTGTTGTAGCCCCAAAGCCCCAAAGCCCCAAAGCCCCAAAGCCCCAAAGCCCCAAAGCCCCAAAGCCCCAAAGCCCCAAAGCCCCAAAGCCCCAAAGCCCCAAAGCCCCAAAGCCCCAAAGCCCCAAAGCCAAAGCCCCAAAGCCCCAAAGCCCCAAAGCCCCAAAGCCCCCCCAAAGCCCCAAAGCCCCAAAGCCCCAAGCCCCAAGCCCAAAGCCCCAAAAAGCCCCCCCAAAAAGCCCCCCAAGCCCCAAGCCCAAAGCCCCAAAGCCCCAAAGCCCGCCCCCCCCCCAAAGCCCCAAAGCCCCAAAGCCCCAAAGCCCCAAAGCCCCAAAGCCCCAAAGCCCAAAGCCCCAAAGCCCAAAGCCCCAAAGCCCCAAAGCCCCAAAAGCCCCAAAGCCCAAGCCCCAAAGCCCAAAGCCCCAAGCCCCAAAGCCCCCCCAAGCCCCAAAAAGCCCCAAAAAGCCCCAAAGCCCCAAAGCCCCAAAAACCCCAAAGCCCCAAAGCCCCAAAGCCCAAAGCCCCAAAGCCCCAAAGCCCCAAAGCCCCAAAGCCCCAAAGCCCCAAAGCCCAAAGCCCCAAAGCCCCAAAGCCCCAAAGCCCCAAAGCCCCAAAGCCCCAAAGCCCCAAAGCCCCAAAGCCCCAAAGCCCCAAAGCCCCAAAGCCTAGCCACAAAGGCCAACCCGCAAAAGTTTTTGGATGCACTGGAGCTGCTGTGACCTGGTCTTTTCAAAAGCATTTTTTGTCTACGTGTTTTGGACTTCCTAAGCTAAGGGTCCAAGGGTGCAAATAACGCCTTCTTTGACTTTCAGGCGACATCCAAGGTCGGTAGTTCAGCAAGTGGAGTTCGCCGCCGCTTGTCAGCAGTGTGGGATTTGGTTGGAAGGTTCAGTTTCGTTGGGTGGGGAACGAGGGGTTCCGTGATGCATGGGGCGTTTTGCGAAGGGGAGCTTCAATTGGTATTCGCAGTCTTGCTTTCTTGCTTCGGGCTCCCATCGGCTCTCCCATGCTCCCCCTCACAGTAGCATAGATTGAAGTCAGTTTGCAAAAGCTGATAGGAGCTTGCATCAGCTTGCATCAGCTTGCATCAGCTTGCATCAGCTTGCATCAGCTTGCATCAGCTTGCATCAGCTTGCATCAGCTTGCATAAGCCTGGTAGACTGCAGCTGAGGACCGGCGTTATCGACAAAGCTTCACCGAAAACTACCGGGTCCTCTTTCAGAAGTCGAAGCCCTTCGTCAGAAGAGTTTAGGGTCCAAACTCCAGGTTTCCAGGCTCAGGAAAGTTCAGGTTCGCTGAGTCTGAAACCCGCTCCTTAGGGGTTTTGGCTGAGGAACGCGTATTCGCGCCGAGAGTTAGGACAGTTAGGATTTCAGGGGTTGAGATGTTTCATTTTCGGAACTTCAAAAATAGCTACAGACGTAGCTCCACGATGTCGTCCAGTCCCCAAACCGACACAGGAGCCATCACATATATTGTTTTTTTGTTGCACAGGTGTACTTGAAAAGAGACTTGTCAGGCATCTGTACCGCCTGGAGCTTTGGGAAGCATGCCAAGATAACTTCGAGTCCGTGGCCGTGAACGGCCTTTTGGCGGATTGCAGTTGGAGAGCGCAGGCTCCTAAATGCGATGAAGGTTCGACACTGTTATTGCAGTTAGTGCCTATACATGGGATGTTGAGGCTTCGGGTTCGCAGTGTGCTCAACACTCCTTCTTATCGACACTTTCAGACGGCCATTTGCAATGACGTGCTTTACTTCAAGTGTCGCAAAGTGCCGCAATATCTGCTTCTTCCGATAGCACTCTGCTTCAACACCCCATCTGCTTCAGATGCTAAGTTTCTGGCTGCTGCCGTCAGGTTTCATGCTTTAGGGTAGAGGAATGTAGAGGAGCTGATGTCTGAAACCGAATTCCAAAAGCTTGTTGCCAAAGCCAAATCCCAAATCCCAAAACTGCTTAAACTCCACTATTACACTCCAACAGAAGGCCTAATCCCATATCCCAGCACAACAAACAGAGCCCAGGCCGCATCTACATCATCAACGCCGGCACACGCTTGAAGGCGAAACTGAGAGTTCTTAGGTAATAACCTGACAGCCAGAGCCAGAGCCAACCACCCGCAGTCAAGCTAGCCCCACCTCGATCCTCGATGCCGGACACCTTGGCAACTTTTCAAATTCCGAAATCTTGTTTGGGGTCCAGTGTCCAAGGCGTTCAAACACCTGTGTCTGATCCTCCAAAGCATTCCAAACCGCGTCAGAACACTGTCTCAGCTTCTAGCTTAAAGCCTATCTGAAGGCAGCACATGTGCGCCGTTGCCATCAGCAGCTGCTGACGAAACTGGTCACTTGCTTTTCATGGGTCCTTTGCAAGATAGTAGATTGTAGACTTCAGGAGCTTTGTGTACACAGGCTCCCCTAACACTGAATCCCAAATTCCTAGCTCCAATTTTTGAACCCCCCATGAAATCAGTATGGTTCACTCCTAACTTCGGAGCCGCTGTTAAAAAGTTGTTGTTCTGTTTTGGTTTCTTGGCTACTCGCAAAGGCTTTTCGCAAAGGCCACGCGGGCTCTCTTCACAGCGTTGGAGCTATTTATACCAGAGAGCGTGGCTTAGGAGTCACCAGCCCGAATGTGGACACGCGACGCGTAGTTGGCACGTTGTTGGCTCGTGCGCAATACTTGCGCTGCTGGACATTCAAAGTATGGAAGCATTGTATAAGGGACGCTTTCCAGTACGGTCCTCAATTTGAAGCAGTGTCAGAAGCGGTTGTGAGTTTTCTATACGATCATAGCACACAGGATGATGTCTAACCTTTTTGTCGCGAGAGAGGCTCGCTTACACATTGGCGCCCATACACATGGCAGTTGCACGGATCATGACCTCGACATGCTTATGCAAGTGATTGTTGGCACTTTAAAGACAACATGATGCCAAAACGTGGCATCCGCACGACACTGGACACTCCGAATGCTTTCAGACCCACAACTGTTAAACGGGAACCGCCGCTCTGCATTCTGGAAATAGGGGGGCGAAACAGCGACCACATGGAAAGCGATGGTTAAGTTTGAGCTCGTTTCGGGTGCATTCAGACCCAAAGGCTTAATCTCCCATCACATCCCATCACATGTCGTGCCCCCTGACAAGGCACACTTATTGCAGCCAAACGCTCCAAACCCTCTAGGACACTCGCAACAGCACGGAGTCTTTGCTTAGGGCCTTGCAAGAGGCCTCGGAGGACTTTAACGTCTGGAACTTTAACTAGGTAAGAGTACCAGGAGTTTAGCAGCTTGCTGTGAACTTTGACCGGCTCCATTTCCCTCCCCTCAAGGGCCAGTGGCGGCCATCTGGCAGCCAGCGGCTGCTGCTGGGTCTGCAGGTAAAGGAATGTGGTCGGGGAGATTGTTTGGAGCGGGGGTCAACCAAGCCACTTCTGAGTCATATCACCATGGATATCCATGGACAACGTCAATGGACAACGTCAATGCATGCGGGGCTTACCAAATCTGAGAGATGCCCCCCCCACCTTCCCCCAAAGAAAAGACAGCATTCAAGTGTACCTAAGTATACCTAAGTATCTTGTGCTTGTTCTGAGGACCTATGTTCACAGTTTCTTCGGCTCAGGCTCACAGCCGTTCATCGCAAAGAACGGGATGCATAACGCAGTGTGTTGCAGCCACGGCTAAACGTCAGAGCATTCGCCGAAAGCCTCAACATCGAATTGTGCGAATGCATGCTGGGTGTATTTTCGCACCGGCATGGGTCATTTTAGCAGATTTTAGCACGCCCTGGGTTGGCACGAAGCTCAAGCAAAAAACCATCACGGAACTCGTCGGGCAACATTCCGACTTGGGCACATTAGAAGAAAGTGGCAGCTTGCTTCGCTTGACAGCGAAACATGGAGTAGCGGGCCACATTTGGATCCAGAGACGACGAGTATGACATAGTTGGATTGTGAAGGCCGCAAAGTATGGGTGACGCTTGCGTTTTTGACGTGTCATGCGCCGTTGAAGGCAAGGTTGACAACCTCGTTGGGGGGGCGGTCGATCCTAGTCTGCGCGATCAGCTTTAAACTCATGAATTTTCAGCTTTTCCAAGATGTCATGAACTCCAAACCATGAGCCAAAAACAGTCTGACCAATTTGAGCTCAACCTTCCCCAGATCCGAAGAATTAACAGCCCAAAGACCCAAATAAGCAAACCCACAAAAGCCCCGAAAACCTACGCCAAGTCTCAGGCTGGAGCAGCTGTCGCCCTTGCTCGCCAGGTTCGACCAAGTCTGGACAGACTTCGAGGCGCCCTTTATTTGATCGTGGTTAGTGATACAAGTTACAGTAGGACTGTGGTCTTGCAGCGGGTTTGCTGGTTTGAATGGCCCTCAGGGCAGCTACGTGGTTGAGCTGATGTCGATCGAAGTGGAGGCACGGAAGCCCATGGAGAGGGCGGCACCTAGCTGGCATCTATTGAAGGCAGAGGGGTGCGATCGTAGGTGCAGGGTCAGGCTACAGTTGCCTTTGGAGCGACAATCGTTGCTCGCCATTGCTTGACCAGACCGAAGAGCCTCGAGCTCAGGTAAAGCTGGAACGCCAGCTACAATTTTTCGATGTGGCTTCAATCTCCTCTCGGCCCAAGACACGGAGGCCGCCACAGAGGAATGTCGTGTGTAGAAGTTTTGGTACAGCTACCCAACTAATCATGGCGAGCAGCTTCACTGTCCCAGCATCGGAGCAGTGTTGTACTCGCGTTCGCTTCATGGTCTAACACGATGTTCTTGACTTGACGGGGTGAAACAGATTGAATGCTGTCCAGGGTTATAACATGTCGTCGTTTCCAAGAGCTTCAACAGGAGTTAGCTTGCAGACCGGTATTCTCTGCAGGAACATTAAGCCAACTGCTCTGCTAAAGGTCCCCAGACGTCTCTGAGGAGGCCGGACACAGGGGGAGCGCTCTGCAAGCACAGGTAATGGGGGCAAGCTTGCATAGCTGCGTAGAGTTTCGTGCGTCACAACCTGTATGAATGCCAGTAATGTGTCTGCCCAATGATCGTAACGATGGGATAAGGGCTTGAGAAGATGGAGCGTTTTTATACATCCCAGTTCGACCTGATCACGCTAACTGCTAGATTTCCCCAAAATGGGAGCCGTTCGGCTGTCGCCCCCGGTCTCGCCAAACCTTTGCAACTGCAAGTTGGGCTTCAACCCGCAAAATTGGTAGAGCTATAAGGATATATGATGATATATGCACACAAGTTGCGGGCTTAAACGGGATCTATCAACCATGCCTGAAATTGAACACAGTGTAAACACGGTGCCTGGTGCGAACACAGGTCCAGTTGTCCCCAGCTGTGCGGCGCCTTTCGCTGGCCTCCTCGGATTCTGCATCGGCGGAGAGCGTGCCAGGGCCCTGGAGGCTTTGACTGAAGAAACCCACGTTTTTCTAGACAGAACCCTCAGGCCCTATGGAAAGCTTAAGATCCCAAGGACTTCTCTCTAACAACATCAGAGAGTCTGAGGCTTAGCTCCTGCTGGGAGCCTCGCTCGCGGCCGACGTCGGAGGAGCTTGTCGGGTTCAGGGCTTTAAGTGTTGTTATTTGGCTTGAGACACATGGTTCACAGCACCTTCCGGCCCAGCATTTCCTGCATTACATCGGCCAGTGTTTATGGAATCACAGCTGTTTCCGACATTAGTGACATTAGTTCGAGGCCACCCCGAGATGCATATGCTTGTGTGGAATCCACGCGTTTCTTACCCTTGTTCTTTGGGGATGTGGCAAAGCTTAAAGCACAGATGACCCTGGAAGCCTATATCGTTTACCAAGCCCCGTTGCCAGGCTTTTGGAGGCGACGTTGTCTCCCTTGGCCCTGCGAGCTCTATGGCTTCTAGCGAACGTGGAGGCACTACACGTAGGTTGCATGCAGTGCCTCAGGCCTAAGAATTGGATAAGCATGAGCATTTGGTCTGCCCATGCCTCCTGCAAGGCATCCAGCTCCGGCAGATGCGTGTAACGGTGTGAAACGCAATGCACATGCCAAATTTCCTATGCTTTGCAAAACTCCCAATCCTGTCCTGCCATGTCCTGCCACCTGCAGACAGGCGATGTTCCTGCCATGGCCCGGGCGATTCGGGACCAGTCCGAGGACCGCTGGATCGCAACCAAGCCGGGTTTTTGGTGCAATTGATGATCGGGCAGTGAGGCATGCGTTGATCCAGGCCACACCCACAAGAACCCTAACAAGTTAAAACTTATTTTGTTGCACACCATGTGCTCCATTCTCAGATGTGAAGCTGCCAATTCCAGCTTGTCCTGGCGAGGAGGCGCGAGATCTCCTAACAGCTCTGTGCCAAGAGGTGGGCTTCAGGGTTGAGCTTTGCAACCTGACGCTGGTCGCCGGTTCTGTCAAGACCCGGAGGCCCAATAGACCCAGCCTCGGTAGAAGCGAGAGACTCGGCTTGGCAAATCTGAACCTATAGGAGTCTTTGCGAGAGCGTCTCAGGAGATTGCATACAAAATCACCAGCTTCCAATCGCAATTTTGCCTAAGAAGCCTCAGCCCAAACTCAACTCCAAACCCTTTGGACTCAATCTTTTGATACGTTGTGATACTTGAATCTTGCTGAACCCATCTGAACCTGTCTGAACCCGACTGAACCGGGCTGAACCCGAAGCCCTTCCAGGTCTCTGGGCTGAATGCATGCGCGAATCTGCATGGGCACGGGCGCGACGACATGACCGAAGAGGCCCCCCAAAGGTTGAGACACTATCATTCTGCAAGTGACCAGGCTAAGGCCTCACGTAGCTGCATCAAGTTGCATCAAGTTACATCCCAAATCGGAATCCCCAAAGCTCCAGGAATTGCTAAACAAGGAAACGCCTGCAAGCACCTCTGAACGCTCGGAATCCCCGAACCAGAAAAGACCCACCCAAAATGCCTGTCCCAAACCTGGAGACCCTTTCCGGTCTCCAAAGCTAACGGCTAACGGCACAAGAACATTGACACCTGATTTTAGACTCGACAGTCAAACTTCGTAAAACTCAATATATTTCGGCCGTTCCTTTTTTCCCAGGTCCTCGTTGCCGCTGCCTCGTTGCTTCTTCGTGGAGGCTCAGATGCTGAGGCTACCGTGCGGCGATTCTTGGCCTCCAAGGCGAACTGGGCGGAACGCAACGACCTCCCCCCTGTAGAACGAACCCACCCGTTCACGCACCCACGCACCCATGCATGATTGATCCAAACGATTTGTGCGAGCATGCAGTACCCACCCATACATCCATGCCCGCGCGCAGACCGCAGAGAAAAGGGGCGCAGCAGGTCTTGGAGAGCTTTGCGGCAGTGCGCAGTTACTTGGCTTCGATCTCCAATTTCGTCATGGAGGTGGGGGCATGGGAGGGGGCAAGCCTTTGGTCGAGGGCAACTGCGGGTTTGTGCTTAGCAGGATTCTTTACGGCCCCCCCCCCCCCCCCCCCCCCCTCCTGGATGTGTCGGTCCGAGTCATCGGTCTGAGTCTGTCTTGAAGACTTTGCCGGCTTTGTAGACCCGTCCTGGGATCAGCAAGAAGTAGTTTCAAGGACATGTCTTGCTCCAAGCTCCTGCAACCTTGACCTCCTCTACCAGGGGCGATGACATCCTACTTATCTTGAACCTTGCCGACCCAAGCCTCAAAGCAACCTCGCCGAAGCGATGTTTGTGTGTGTGTGTGTGTGGGTGTGTTGGTTGACCTTTTGTGCACAAAGCGCCCAATTTGAAGCCTCAGAGTACCACAACTCCATAGTTCACGTTCGTCAATTTTGCCCCTACTCGGGATGTGGAGTCTATTGGCAAGCCCGCGCCAGCCTGCAAGTGTGTTCCACTCTCCTTATTTGGAACTTGCAATGGCAATTTAAGTCTGTTGAACCTTGAAGCTTATGTTAGCACCCGTATCTTGAAGCCCTTTGGCCTCGACCTCTCAGTAGAACTGTAAGCTGAAACAGAGAGAAAGCTCAGAGTTGCGAGCTTGAAAAAGCTTAAGACTCCCACAGTCCAACCCGCGTACCAGGACCCTGAACCTTGCAGCTCACAAGAGGTGGACCCGCAGCTGGCTTGCAATGCGCAGCTTGTCAAGGCACTGAGCAGCTGGGAGGAGGCCTGGCATGGGGCATTGGGGCTTTGCAGTTTCTGTAGCATAAAAACTTCAAGAACCCCGCTGAAGAGACGCTCATGTCCGGGTAAACAGCCAGCTTGTGCGGTGTCATGCAGCATTGCTCGCAACCCAGTCATCAAAGTCTGAGAAGAAACAAGAGGGATTTTGGGGAAAATTTGGCATCTGTGGGGTTTGTTGGCTGCTTCATTGTCTAGTGCCAGGCTTGCGACGTTTGGCCTCGAGGTCGCTAAACGCCAAACACGCTATTTTCAGAACCTGGAGCTCTCTGTGCTCGTAAGTTAGACACTATGCAGGAACCCAACATTGATGGCAGCTAAAACCCAGCAAGATGATGGATGACGGTCGTATGTCTTGGAGCCCGGGCTTCACTTCTTGTAGACTCTCGGCACACAGTTCAACCGAGTGTCACAGTAGGGTGTTAAACCAGGCAGGCGCACGGTTGTATTGAGTTCGGGAGCTCCAAGAACAGTTGCTGAACTAGAACTAGAAGTATCAAGTAAAAGATGTGGACCAACCTCAAAGTAGATGTTCTAAACGTGCCGAACATCAGTTGGGCACTTGGCGACCTCAGCGCGAAATATTTGGACAGGCAAGTTAAGTTAAAAATCTGGTACACCCGACAAAAGCCTGAAGCAAAGCACAGATGCACCAGGCCTGGGAACTGGGTGAGCGGTTGCTCCTCAACGAAGGCATGCTCCAGGCGCGTGCGGCCTTTCCTGATTCCCCCCCCTCCCTGACCCTTCCCCCCCTTCCTCCCCTTCCTCCCGGCCCCTTCCTCCCAGTCCCCCCTCCTCCCTTCCCGCCCTTTCCCGCTTCCTCCGACGAATGTGCTGCAGGCCCTCAGCACACCAGCGGCGCTCTGCGCTGCCCCTGGAGCGCCCGACACGCTGCTACAGATGCTCGAAGACCAGGCAGGGGCTGGGGTGCTAGGTTTATAGCTGCAAAACGTCGGCGCCAGGCTAACCCTTGATAAAATAAGCGTGAAGCGACGTAGGCATCCTAATAGCAACTGGTGAGTGTATCTAAGGCAGTACAGGCCATGTTGGTGACAATGGGAAAGATTGTGTTGGCATTCGTGTGAAACCGAGGCAAGTGGCACCGGCAGTAAGTTTAAAGTTTCGTCTTGGGAGCTTAGGGCTTGACCGTTTTAGGTTAGCTACCAGAAAAATCTGCTGCACCTCGCCTGGTCCCCACCAAACAAGGATTACTGTACACATTTTAAGTTTTAGGGTTATCATTGCAGCCTGTGCCACGGATGAATGTTCGCCAGGCCATTGTGGTCTTTCTGCATTGCACGTGAGGCATCAATCCCCTCTTCTACACCTGCTCAAGCCCAGCCAATTACACTTGGGCAAAACTCAGCCAAGCTCACCGGTCAAAACTCATACAAGGCGAGAACTTGACTTCAAACTGCGGCGCCGAAGCGGGCCGCCAAGCAACAGAGCCCAACTTTTTGCGACAAGGGTCTGAAAGTGCTGCTGAGCTCGAAAAAACATGCTCAAGCCAACTAGCGGAGCATGGTGTCCACGAGGCGTGGTACTGCACATGCTCCCATCTTCGGATTTCAGACGGAGTCCAGGGGTTGAGGAAAGCGTCGCTCTGCAAAACAAGTGTTCACAAAGCGAGCATTAGGATTTAAGGGAAAGAGGCTCGCAAATAACTAAAAGACCACGTCGCCTCTGGCACCCATTCCACGTCTTCTGGCATAGGATGGTTAGTCTCTGCAGGCAGCGGCCCCTGTCATGCGAAAACTCGTCTTGTGACTTGCCGCTTTGTCGGAGAGCACATGGTCAGACCCAGTCGAACACAGGCCAAATGGTCCAAGCATCAGCCAGGCCCCTCCCCAAACCCACCCCAAATCCAACCCCAGCCCTGCGGGTATAGATGTCCGTTTTCGTTTGCGCATGAAAACGCTGTTTGGGGCTGCAGATTATGTGACAAACGGTTTTGACTTAAAGGCAGGGAAAATCCATGTGAGAGGCCTACCACAAGCCTGGCCGCGCCCGCCCCAAAGACTCGACACGTCGCGCCACGAAGAGAGAGCGCGAGGAGACGACACGATGCGCGACATGAGGACACGATGCGAAGACACGAGATACACAGGACATGTACTTGCACTGGCATTGATGACAAGAAAGTTGAAAGGGCATGGTTCCTAAATCCGAGAAGCCGTTTCGCCTTGTCACATGGGTGGCAGGATGCCGAACTCTTCTTGGTACTGCCGAGGCGGCTTTGATGTCTTTGGTTGAGACACACAGTCACCTCTTTGTACAAGATTCCAACAATTCCAAGGAGTCTGTAAAGTCGACTGTTGAGGCCAAGGCATGTCGAATTGTTCCAGTTGATTCGACACGTGAGAGGGCATGGCATGATTGATATTCTGACTTCCGGATTCAGGGTCTTATTCGATGGGTTAGGTTCTTTCGGACGATGCCAGCACACATGCACGGTGCTGTTGACCCTTACTATACTGAAGGTTTTGCAGTTAGACAAGGATGCAGCGTTGGTGCCTGGAGTCTGCTCCGCATGGACCAAGCATGCCAAAGAAGCATTTGCTAGGGGTCGGGGTCTGTGCAGTTTTTTCGTACATCCGGGTGTTTGTGTTGAAGCGCTCTCAAGGTTAGGGCAGCTCAATGTTGGAAGACTTTGAATAGTGACAGTAGTTCAGAGTACCATTCAGATCAGGATCAGGTTATAGGACTCTTGGTACCAGCGCTGTTCAAATTGCGACTCTCCAGACACAACTGCAGACGAACTTTGGCTGCATCGTCATCACCCGCTAGTTTGTGCGGCATGGATCTTTGTGAAGAAGCTCGAAAAGAATGGCAGACTTGGCGTGTTAACTTTACATTCCCATCCGCTTTTGGGAGGCTTGTCCTTCTTTGCAGCCTTTCGGATGAGAGGAATGCAGAGGCGCCACTTTTCGTCCGAAACCTGCGTCTAGTCGTGAAACATGTCGGCAGCTTCTTCCGCTTCAGTACCTAAGCCATAAGTAGACGTGCGATGGAATCCTTCTTGCAGGAAAACTGATGCAAACATGTGAACCTGTTATGCCTTTGAGGTATGGCTTAAGCCAGATGATGTCAGCGCTTGAACTTTGCGAGAGCCCTAAGCTCTGGACCTAAGCCTAAATCCGAAACTTCAAAACTCGAAGGTGCTGCGCAACATCTTACCTGGGCTCTTCGTCGATGCCAGGTTCGGCGAAAGGCTACAGGACACTTGTGGGAGACTTGCTCAAAGGCATTCGAGGGACCCGGGCTGCGTAAAGGGATGTGGAAAACGGAACGTAAGAGGACCTGTGTGAGCTTGTCGGTGATGCTGAGGATTGTTGCGCTTGTCAGCAGGGCTGGCTGCTGGCCGTGAAGCACCGACCATCGTATTTTACGTGGTGCAATTCTTGCTCAGTCACGAATTAAATTAACAGCGCCCACTTCTTTTGTCCCGCGAACCCTGAACTCTTAATACTCACAGCTTCTTCGATCTCTTGCAGCCCTTGCATGTCCGAATCGCCCAATTCGCTTCAGAATGAGCATGCTGCTCTTCCAATGCTTTGCCGACATCTGTGCCTCGACTGTTCCTCAGTGTCGCCCGCAAATCGTTCGTCACGACTTTGCTCACAGCACTGTCTGGGATCTACGTTGGCAAGTGCGGGATTGCAGGAACGAGATCCCCTTCAAGAAACCAGACCGAATTCTAAGTCATGAGATCTGAAAGGCTACCGCCTCTCTTAACCAAGCTGGAAAGGGCTGGCCACGCTATGGAGAGAATCTAGCAGCTTCCCCTGAACAACCAATTCAACCAAACATAGCAAGTAATAAAATGGGTTACTTCAAACTCATATGTTAATCTATTGGACTATACATACCTCGAATTTTTAAACTCAAACAGACTACACACGTATTTCAATCAGTTTTACACATGTCCTCGGCCTCCTTGCCGTCACATAAAGCTTTGCCTGTGAACTAAAGGATTGTTATGAGCTCTTTAAGCTGGATAGGCCTAAACGTCATGAGCTTGCAAGGTTGCGTGTTTCTACAAGGTTTCCAGTGAATCCTCCTACATTGTGGCTTCCCAAGCGCCAAGCGCCTACTTTCGGCATTTACGGCATTTAAGAGCTGTAGCGCTTGAAGAAAGCTTTCGTCGTTCAAGACGAAGCATATAGGCACCGTCAGAACAGTCATTGCAACAAGCCTTAAGCATCTTCAATTGCCCGGATGATGCGCGCTGGGATGGGGCCCGACGCAGGAAATGAACTCTGGAGAGTATGCGGCTGACATCGTAGTGGGAGTGGCAAGCCTTTCTGTACCACTTCAATCCGTTTGACAAGCTCGGCATTGTATTGCCGTGAGGATTCTGGACAGCCGACATCGTCCGAACACTAAAGTGCACAAAGCTGCCATGCTCGTGACCGGGCAACACACGTGAAAGGGCTTGAGCACATGCACGCTGGAACCCAATGCCCACGGTTTCGTTAGCAGCTAACTGTTCCCAGATCCGAACCTGCCGCGCCACACGCCAGATTAAGCCATGACCAGCTGCAGGAGCTCCAGGCCCGACTCCAAGAGCTCCAGGCCGAGGCTGAAGAGAGCTTTGGCAAACTTTGGCAAACTTTGGCTCGGAGCATCGGGAGTCTTTCATGCTGCCACCCTGACGCGCTGAGGGTTGCCACGCTCCCGAAGTCTCATACTATGTCCACGTAAACCCACATGCTCGCAGAGCCCAGGAATTTGGTGGTTCCTCTGGCGCTGCACCAGTCGCCTGGGCAGGAGGAGCCGGGCAGCAAAGATTTCCGAAGATATTCTTTAGTGTTTTTGAAGCGAGTCACTTGCCTGTAGCTTGTACCGACCGAGGGTTTAGATCACGTATGAAAAGCATTCCGCCTGGGGAAGGCACGATAGACCTTCGACGGAAAGGCAGCTACCACCCAACCATAGTGCAAAAGTGAAGGGTGTTCGAATTTTGGGGAACACATCCGTACTGCACTGTAGTGGTGGCCATTTTCGTGATGTATCTGAACTTGCAAGTTTCTCACCGGGAGTAAACGCACTTCGTTCTTACCTCTGCGCACTTCTACTTCGAGTCCTGAATCATTGCACCCCAAGTTCTGACAACAACGCTGTATGGGCCAGTTGCTGAAGAGTGCGCCAGTCAAGGTAAAGTAAGTATGTGGCTCAGAGAAGCTTGGTTAAATCTCCATTGACGTCAGGCTGCATTTTGGGTTGTCTTTTTTGTCAAGGCCCCTCCCAACCTTCACGTGACAGTCACTACACGGCTTCATCGTGCAGAATTCAAAATACATCGCCGTTCAGTTGCGAGATTTTGCAAGTGCACAGGATCACCATGGCAGCTTCCTGCGAACGCTGGAGGGTTTGAGACTTTCGGCTAAAGACGGCCCATTTTTTGCTTTGCTGGTTCACTTCGCTTGAGCTGGATGTTGGTTTTGAATGCTCGGTTTGGAGCCAATGGAGCCTCGCAGCAACATAGTGGATCCGATTCACGTATGCAGGCTCGGAGCACACTATTTCGGAAGTCAGCCACATAGCGATAACAAAAAAGCAGGCATGTCTACAAGCTTCGGGCTTGTTGAGGAGCGATTTTTAGCCGTACAACGCGTTCAGACGTGTGGAAAACAGGGTGAACATCAGGGAAAGCAGCAGGGCTCTACCGGGCAAAGCAACAGGCCTTTCTAGTTGTGCCATGTTGTGCCTGACCGGCTGTAAGGCTTGCCGTTGTGCCTGGCCCTACTGCCAGTGGCATGTAGTCTTGTGGGGCCAGCAGGGAAAGGATCCATGCCCTACGGTCCCACCTGTGGCATCTTGGGCTTCGGGGCTTCGGGGCTTAGTGTTTAGGGCTCTACCGGGCAAAACGGATCAAAAGGTTCGCCGGGGGCAACATCAGCAAGTCATCGAGCAATTGTGTGAGCTCTCACCCTTGGGGCCCTTTTGGCGCATACCCGCATGCCTTCTTCGCCCAGGCATGGAGTTGCAGCGCAGCAAGCCGTCGGAGTGGAATCAATATTGCATGGTTTTGCTTCAATGCATTGAGGTCGCGCGGGCTCAAAGCCTGCCTTGAATGCGCATTTCTCAAGACTTCAGGTCAACCCCCACCTGATCGACAGACAGGCAGGCAGACAAAGACATGTAGACGGGAGTGACAGACGGAGAGACAGATGGACAGATAAACAGATAGACAGATCCACAGATCGACAGATCGACAGGTTGACAGATCGACAGATGGCCAGAGAGGCAGAGAGGCAGAGAGGCAGAGAGGCAGAGTGGCAGAGCGGCTGAGACGCAGAGAGGCAGACAAATAGAGGGACACAGACACAGACACAGACACAGACACAGACACAGACACAGACACAGACACAGACGGAGATGGAGACTACACCTTCCAATCCCAAGAGCCCCAAAGCCTATAGCGAAAGTCCCAGATGATGAAAAGAAACCGACCCCTGAGCCTTCCTACACATTGGACCGAAGAATTGAGAAGTCCTGGACATCCACTGGTTCTCAGTACGGCGGAGATCTGGCTTGAGGGTCCGTTGAGGGTTTTCTTGTGGCCCCTCCACCACCAGCGAAGACAATGCGATTGGCTGATGGGAATTTTGACAACTTTGAGTAGACCGGCCAGCCGTAGACAAAAGATTGCACTGAAAGGCAGCAGGTGATCTAAAATTTCGGGTTGGCGGGGTGAGTTTGGGCAGATGGACAGGTTTCATTGGCAGGCTGAGAGCCAAGGAGTCGCATGAAATCCCCAAGGAGGATTCCCAACAGATGCGGAACGTCAAAACACGAACTGGCGCGATCTACATGTCAACGACCACCTCTATCCTGTATCTTAGTGGCCCGAAAAGAGTGTTCAGTAGTGGGCTGGCACCAGCTCCGAAGTCCTATGGAGGTGATGGCCGCATGGGCCCATGCATTGCATGAAGCGTCGGGTGGGTTCTAAGTATGCCAGCGAATGGGAGCACCCCTCAAACAAAAGTAGCGATTTATCAGGTTTATCGATACAGTGCATCCTGAGGATTCAGACTGACGGGTCGCACGGATCGGGGTCAGGCACTGGGTTGGTCCGTTTGTGCAGAAGGCGCAGTTGCGGAATCCATCTTGGGCACCTTGCAATCACTGTGAGAAAGGGCGGGAAGGCATACACATCAATGTATATTGTGATGCCAATATCGCACAGCACCTTGACATTTGTCATTTGCTGGCTTTCTTTGTCGGTCACAATATCGCTCTTCGCAATTGTCCGCCTCTCGGATCCTGGATAGAGACCAGCAGAACCATGGCTTCTGTCATGAGGACGAAAGTTGTGTCTGGATTGCTGCATATGTTTGTTTGCAGTTTTGCTCATGGAACTGACTCCCTCGCTCTGAAACGACAGCCAAGAACCTTGGCATAAACTATGTAGTGGTGGTGCAGTCTAGAATGGCCGGGTGGGACAGCAATCGTAGCAGCATCAGAAGCAGCTTCGATGCTTGTAGCAGAAACGGCGGGAGTTCTATGGCACATTGCATGCTGTCCTGAGAACGTAGTTATACAGGCTTGTCGGAGAGTAGAGACAAAAAGGTACCTGGCCAGAGCTCTTGACGCCCGAAAAAGAAATGTAGGCATTTCGGTTCCCCACGACCGCAATCACGTTGCAGCGAGTGCGTGCCGACTGCACAGTGCCGAATTGAGTTGTCCAGGAACTCGAATTGCCTCTCAGGCTTGTTTTCGACAGGATTTTGTGAGCCGCTGATGTTCGGGAAGATTTTAGCAATCCCGAACCTCGAAGCATGACCCGAACCTGTCTTGCGTTCGACATTTTCCGACGGAAGCCAAGCCCCTCGGCTGTATTTGACACGTCCGGCATATCTAGGAAGTTCGAGCCATGAAAATGGTTTGGCGTTTAGTCCAGCAGCTGGGCTTCCGTCAGCTTGTCGCGAATTGCAGCATGGAGCTTTCGTTTTGTAGCTTCTGGCTTTAGACCGTCGATTTCGTTCATGGTACCGCCGGGAACCAGCACAGTCCATCTTTCGAGACCCCATCGTTTGGCAAAGTTTTTTTGAGCACTGCAGCCTCCTCGTAGGTGGTTTGTGACAGTCCACAGTGCCACAGGCTGTAGCTTCGACGTGCGGGTAACCAGTCTCTCGTGGAACGCGGCAGGAAAGGCGCTCAACTTGCCTCAAAATGGACCCACCTGTGCATGCTAGTTCCTTTTCCTTCTGGACGCCGGCCCAGAAAGAACTGCAAGACTCCCCGAATGACATCTCAGCCATCCGTGTGCCACACCATGAGGTTGCACCACCATAGCTTCCATAACTGCACTCGCTCAGTTGTGTCATTGCCTGGACAAGCAGTACAAGCGTTTAAGGTTGAGGCGAAGAGGCTGGGGGTGTAGCATTGCCAGAAGGTTGACCATTCAGTAGCTGAAGGAAAGAAGATTCACGTAATGTGAAGGGCCCTCACTGCACCCAAACTCCTGGCATCTCCTTTGCTTGCTTTGAGAGCTCAAATTCATCCTAAATTCATTGTTGGGCTTCTTCGACTTGCCGGTCCAAGCTCGTTTGGGTTGCCACGTGGTTATGAAGTTGGATTGAAGGCTTGGGTGTTGCGAGTTGCGTGATTCTTTTCCTGGGGTTTGGGTGGTCCAGCACATGTTGGATTTGTTTCAACTTTCGGGCAAGGGGTGCTGTTGGGTCAAAGAGGGGGCTCCAAAGTTGCCCCTCGCAGAGAGGGCCAGAAATCTGCAGACTCTGTTTACCTTAGCATTCGTTTGGGGACGTTGTGAGATCTCTCTTGCTGCATGTTTTCACACTTTAGTACAAGAGATCAAGATTGTCCGATTTGAACGGTATGGACAAGTACTTCTCGTGATGATAACGGGGCCATGCTGCTTGCGCTCCATGTTTCCGAGAAGTTCAATCCAGTATGGAATCTGGGTACCACCGTCTGCTCTAAACCAGAATCCGGTTTCCAAAGCCCAAGGAGCCCAAGGAGAGGTAGGGTTCGTCCACTGTGTCAGAGCTCTGCCATGCAGTCTTGCTGTTGGGATACGGAAATAGAGGTTTTCCTACAAAGGTATAGAAGATAAAGGTTTTCCTAACTTCTAGAGACAACCGAGGTTTCCTTTGAAACATGTGGAGAGAAAGTTGAGGCTTTCCTATTGAAGCATAGAGAAAATCGAGTTTTTTTAGTAGCATCATGAGGAATGGGACAGAAAAAGGGCTTTAAACAAAAAGGGTTGAACCATTTTCTGCTTCGATGCCAACTGCTTCTTGGACCCTGGTGCTTCGGGGTCAGAGGGTCAGAACCACACAGCAACACGGGGACGAAGACGGCATGAAACATGCACTGCGGCAACAAATTGTTCCATATAAGATGTTCTTGGCAAGGATGTCTCTTTTAGAAATTCAGCTTTGAAAGAAAATTCGCCAGGCAGCCATGCAGAACAAGTGAACCTATCCCTGAAACCAATGCGCTGTGTTGGGATTTTGCTATACTTCCGTGCACGTTATACTTTGGCTTGCAGAGCATAGAGGTCAGATGCGGGTCACAAAATTTTGGTAAATGACAGTCTTGGGTAGGGCCCGCACTCCAGTTTATGGCCCGAAATCCCCTTCAGCAAGGAGCTCCCGCTAGGTTTCTTATCAAAGTAACAAGTTCCTTGAGTTTCAACACGGCCGAGCACCCCTCTTGAGTTGATCCTTAAAACTCGAGCTTCAACCCAGGAACCCAGGAACCCAGGAACCCTCGAACCTTTTGAGCCTTGAGGCTGAATTTCTTTAAGCCCCTCTTTCGTCGCTTGCGCGCCCCTCAGCCATGGTCCGGCGCCGCAGATTGTCTGGGTGCCTTGGTTCGGCGCTGCTTCTGGCTCCTTGGCAGTGTGAGAACCGTTCACCTCATTGGCTAACAGGGGGTGATGGTAGAAAAGCCGCGTTCTTGCTTGAGGATGCAGGCTTCCAAGCTGGCCGTAGGGCCGCAGGGAGAACATTCTGGTTTCAGATCTGATCTAATCATGGAAAGTGTGCATGTCCACATGGTCACCGTGCCGAATCTGCACGTGCATTTATCATTCGTTCCCAGATGGCGCCTACGACAACCTTCTTTGCGCCCAGTGCGGCGCCAGCACGAAGCTCAGGCCGTGGCTGCAGGGTGTGCCATAGGACAATCATGGGACCTGTGACAGCCATGATTGTATGCTGGCTTGTGTAGTTTTTCAGGTCTTGAGCTGGCGGGGATGCGCGGTGCTTTCAGAAAGTTAGTCAGCTGATTGAAGGAATCGTGGCACAATGGTTTTGGGGGTCGGTGGGAAACGTCGTGTATAATTTGTTCTTGTTGAGCTGGATTTGTGTTGGCTCTCAGTATTTCGCGTTTTGATCCAGGTGTTTTTGTTCCTTCACCCCTGCATCGCCTGCAGCGTCACGAGCCTGGTCCTGAGGTAGAACCGCCGGAAGTGCTTCCGAAGTCTCACTTGGCAGGCGCGGTGCTTGAGGTGATCTGGGTGTTTTGATATGATTTGATGGTCAGAGACAGGGTCCACAGCAAGCACGCGCAACTGCAGTTGAGCTCGTGATGTCATGGCTCTGCTCAACATGCAATGTAGTATGACAAGGACTCTGAAGCAAACAACGCATTGACTGTTCTCGATGAAAGCATGGAGTGTCGGGCAAACTCCAACCAGGCCAGTGTGCTTCCAGCTTTGTCTAGATGGGTGCAATGGGACAGGCGAAACACCATCTCCAGCGATCTACCTTGGGTCATCGCTGCTTGCTTGCTTGCTTGCTTGCTTGCTTGTCCGCATGCAATCTTCAATGTCCGGAATCAGCACGGGGTACAAACGGGTCCTTCTGGCCCATCATGTGCGCCCGGCGGCCAGCATCATAGGGGGTACGAGTAGGTGGCAACTCTGGCTTGAGCCGCAGTCGCTCCCACCCAACTTTTCATTCCCACTCTGCCTAGTTTTTTCTTTCCAGACAAAACGCTCGAGGGCGCCTTCACCCTGTGAAACCAGCACTTCGTTCTCTAGGTTAGCTCATGAATTTCGAAGTCTTTGGGGGATGCCCACTGCAACCAGGAGCCCTGCAGAGGGCCATGGGACGAAACGAGGCGCGGGCTTTTGTCAATTTGTAGCTTACGCATTCAAGGCTTGTGCGCAGCTTAGGGCTAGTTGCGGCTAGTTGGTTTAGACTGTCTGGAGTGTCGACAGTGTCGTGGAGGGTTTTGCTGTTGGAAGGTGTGGAAGGTGTTAGGATGGAATCTTTTTGAGAAACAGCTTCCTCGTGGTTGTTGATGTTAGGGATGTGCTCGGAAAGTGCTTGTGCGTGGGATTGCAAGGGATGCAAGGGCTATGGGTCGGGTCCGCGTGACTCTTCGGCCTCAAGCGCTTTGTCGGCAGAGTCTCTCAGAGCTCTCCCTTTTTGCTTTTCAGATTCTTTTCTCTCGAGCCCAGGCCCGGTGTCAGTCCAAAACAACCGGCATCGCATTCGTTTCCTCGTACAGATTTCGAGCATCCCCCTCAAGATATGAATCAAGATTCCAATTGAGTTCATGAGACCTCACATGGCCTATCATGGCCTCGTCCGCACCAATCGGGTCATTGTGGGGTTCTGTGCAAAACGTGCGGTCCTAGGTGTACAGATCTGAGACGCTCTTCTTCCATCGTACCGATGAGACGCAAGCCCCTTGTCTGAGCAATCCCCTGACAAGCCACTACAACTATTTACAACCTGACAGCCGGTAGAGCTTACCTGGACATCATAAAATCCGATCCTAAACGTGCATACCGTCCCTCGGATCGGGCAATGTGCGCCCTGTTTTAAATGGAGTAGGTTGAAGTTCGTCTGCGGCTTGCAGTTGAGCAGTCTAAGCAGCAGCACCTGACTCTTAGGTTATGGAGTTCCATGCTAGACAAAAGGCCTTCATCGTCTTGTATTCTTGTTTTACTGGTAATACGCCGAGTGGTTCAGGCCCTTTCATGCTCCAGCTTCAGTACCCCTCGACTACAAGATTGACAAACCTGGGGTCCGCAGCAGCATCTGCATGAGGGTGCATTCGCGGCACGGCTGCGGACCGGGCATGCAGTGCAGCACGTACCCTCGACCCCCCATACGTGCTCCGGGCTGCAGCCTGCTGGAGTCCAGGGGGCATGCAATGCAGTGCACATGCATTGAGCTTTGGGACCCTAGTGCAAGCTGGACAGGGGATGCAGGGTGCGTGCAGGGGTGACGGCAGCATAAAACGTGTTCTCGCAACAGCAGCAACATAGAAGTACGATGCCGTAATTATGTATGGAAAGTGGTATCAAGAGCATAAGGGATAAAGTGATTGGCGGTCAGGGAATTTGTAAGGGTTTTGTTCATGCAGGGTTCATGCAACACCTTTCGCCTTCCCCTCGTCTCCATTCATTCGAAGTCGGTGTGGGTGGTGAATGCCGGGCTGTCGGAGCTTGTCTCCCTCGTCTCCCTTGCCAGGCCTGCCTGTCCTCCCTGTCCTGTCTGGAGGGCAGGTTGCCTTGAAGATCAGACCTGTCCTTTTTCGCTCGCTCTCTCTCTCTCTCTCTCTCTCTCTCTCTCTCTCTCTCTCTCTCTTGTTTTAACTACATGTGCGACAGAGGACAGGTTGACTTTCCTAGTTGGTTTGGGCCAGGCAGTTTGCTTAGGTTTGTTTCCCTTTATGTGGGCTTGGTAAGATAGATGGGCTAACTTATTGCAATACGTGAGCAGAGGGTAGACTTCTGGCTGATACTGGGGGTTTTTTTGCTAATGTCCAAGATCACCAAATTGTAAGGTTATTTAGTTTAGGGATTATCACTGAGCTCGCTAACGCCATCTCTCTTTCCTTCGTATTCTCTTTTTGAGCATGAAATGCGCATCATCACGTTGCAACCATATTCAGTTGTCCTATGCGCTGAACTGAAGGCAAGCTCGCTCTCAGGGCTTTGCGTTCTGTACCGTTCTCCGCCCACGGCAAGCATGTGGAGTACTTGTCGTCTTCTGAACGGTTTTCAATTGTCTGGAGGCAGCAAAGCCCCAGGGCTGTGGGTTGTCAAAAGCGGCTTTGAATTCTTTTGAGGGGCATGAAGCAGTTTTTAGTCAGCTGGGTCGAGGTGCAGCAGGGCTTGGCCGGAAGTGAGGAACTCGAAGCCTTAAGTTGTCTCAACTTGCCTTAAAGCCTTAAAACTGGACTTCCCTTCACTGTTTTTCGCAGACCCCCTTTTGCCAGCCTTTGGCCTCCTCACGTAGCTCCGGGACATACAGTTTTGCTTTGTGTCGGATTGGGTCAGACGGAGGAGTTGACAATTTGGCTCTGGGGCTCGATCTAGATAGCCAGACGGATTCTTCTCAATCCAAGGACAGGCACTTTGCCCTGATCCTTGGCTACATCGACCAGACACCAGTTCACAAGGTTGATTTTCGGGATTGATGGAAGGGGTCTTCCTAGAAACTAAGGCCTTGACGAGTCCCATCAACACGGCATTCAAGTCCCGTTAGACCTCGCGATCAGAGCAATAACTTCGGGTGGCAATGGTCCTACATTGCACACCGCTGAGGCTGCGAATACCTGCGCTGCCGACCAAGAAGGCGGACGGGACGCCGCTGCCTGAGGTTTGTGATGGGCTGAGGGCGTGCAAAGCCCCCTGTGAGGCCCAAACCTGCCCAAACCCACAAAACCAAGAGGCTCGATAGATGCTATGAACATAGTCCGCTCAGATTACGTGCGATTCACGACACGATTCGCGGAGCTCACGCTGAAAAGCACACTCTGTTCTTCGAATGAGATTGCGGAATGGTCCATAAGATCTACTTTGGCCAAAATCACAGCGGTGACACGGAAGCCACGCCAAGGGTCGATTCCTTCGGAACGGTATGGAGAGATTCCTGAGGGCCTCGGTATTCCATCGGCCTGCAAGTCCATCCCACGAAAGCCCTTCGTGCAGAGCTGCGGCCGCCTCGATAGAGCGGCCGACATCCTGCAGGCCCAAAGACATCGCCAAGCGAAGTCAAGATGCAGTTTGGCGCAACTACAGCTTCAGTGCGAAGCTCGCGGATGCTTCGCAAGCGCTTCACGCACGCTTCACGGAACGCTTCGCGGAACGCCAAACGCTTCGCAAAACGCTTCGCCAAACGCCTCGTGAATGCCTTGCGGACGCGCATGTGAGAATTTTGGTCTTTCGGCATTTACAACGGAAACCCTGTTGCTGCGCATTTTAAGCAGAACTTCATGGTTTAGAGCTTCTGAAGGCTGCGCGCCCCTGATGTACCATATGGACTCCGAATTTTGATGCACTGAGGGTGTTTCATGTACTTAGCCAGGATGTTTACTTAACGTGCAGTACAACTTCAGAGCTCAAACCCGTACAGTGTGGATGGAGATGACGTCTCATATCAACAGGGAGACCTTTCCAATGGTTAGAAAGTCAGTTGGGAAGTGGACAGCAGTGCAAAGGGTTCTGCGCCGGCTCGATCGCTTGAAGCACTGACGGATCCTTCCAAGCCATACAGTGCCCGTGCAGATTCATGCACATGTTCCTCGAATGTCGGCCGAGGAACTTCATCCCAGCAACTTGTGCTGCAATTCCCATTTGTTGCAGGGTCTCTGCAGCCCAGCAGCTTCTTAACAACCAGCTCCAAGATAAACTCTGCATAAGTTTTGTTTTGCAAAGGTCATCATTGCAAGGCGCATTGGGGGTCACCAGCAGTTGCCACGATTGACTGCCAGGGGGTCAGGGCAGTGGACCAGTCGACCTCCGGCTTGGGCTGGACTAGGGCGCAAGTCAAACATGCATCAGGCCGTAAAGCTCAGAGTTCAAGGCTGTGGGAATGAGGCCAGGAGGCTGTGGAGGCACAGCTTCAACCTTCGGTTTGAGGACTCCACGGGTTGGAAGGTTTGGGTGCAACTGAGACCGAGCCATTCGAGTACTTCGAAGGCGTTGGCCGGTCACGCAAGGCACGCCCCCGTGTTACAACACAGAACACAGAATACCTTGTAGGAGCATGGTCACAACAACGATAGTGAAAACATATTGTGCTGCTGCAGCTTATGTGGCACCCTCGCGCAGAGAACGATGTTTCGCATACCGCTTGGAAGGTTGCTCAAATTGATGGTTGGTCTCCGAAGATACGTGCTTCAAGGTGTCAGTATCAACAGGCAACACTCAGACCAAGCAAGACCCCATCACTGCAGCAAATCACAAGCTTCCCATCTGAGTGTGAAGACATGTTGGGTGCATTGAGTCCTTCCACTTCAAGGAAAACTGTGGCGCTGCAAGAGAGCCCTCCTCAAAAAACCTAGGCTGGGAGGGCTCTGCGTGCTTAGAAAGGATCCTCTTGTTTCTTCTCTGGAACCTTACCTAGCAGAAGACAGGCTCACCCTGTGTTTCAGGAAGGATGCTTATCTTTTTAAACCATGAGGGCACAGGTCTGAAGAGAAAATGGACGACTTCCCCAACCCAAATGAAGGCAAGCTCCCTTGCGAGAAAGAAGTGCAGGGGCTCTGTGACACCCAGTAGGGCAGTCTAGCAGGAGCCTAAGAACTCAGTCTCTTGTCAATACGTGTGACACATAGAAAACTCCTCGGCTTTGCTAGCAGAAGGAAAGGAGGAGATCCACACGGAGGACCACTGCGAAGCAAGAGATCCCATCCACTTGTCTTTGACCGCCATCTTGCATCTTAACCAAAATGCAAGGAGACCACTTAACTTACACATTTTTGACAAGTGTGGATGATATTTTCTGTTGTCCGTTTTCAGAAACTGAAAGCTCTTCTGAAGTATGCGAAGTCCCTAAGATATTTGAGCAGACTCGCCTCACCCAGGGCATGCTGAAACTTTTTCATCTATCAAACTATTTCAGCCAGGCCACCAGAACTATCCGAACAAATCTAACCCCACCCAAAATAAGCTTCACCCACCTGCATGCCGAAAAAGAATGACCCGCTGTTTCTTATGTTGGAATTAAGGCTTCCCCAGCTCTTTCTTGTTCTTCTTCTGTTCTCCGCTTCTATGACGACGTGGACAAAAGCAGGTAAGCAAGATGGGTGCCCAAGCCGCTCGTGTCTTCTCCTTTTTCTCTTTGATTCCTGCCTTGAAAAAGAAGGACCAAAAGGCCAAAAGAAGACAGGAACGGGGGAGAGGTCCACAGGGCAACTTCTTTTTTCTTGTCTCTTATCATCTCCTTCCCAGTCCTTTTGCTCCTCCTCTGTTTCATCTTCCAGTTTTTGGAGAAACAAAAAGAGACACGGCGAAGGGGATGAGGCAGGAGATTCCTGTTCATTTTTTCGCTCCCTTTCCGTTTTCTCTTGTTTACGAGTATGCCGAAGAACACCGAAGGGGAGAACACAGAAACAGTCTGGTCCCTAGTCGGACGTAGAAGATAGATACACCGAGGTGTGAGTCTCAGCTTTCGGTACGACTTCAGGGCTCGCTTGCGCCGCCATTTGCGCAGGAGGCGGAAGATCAGGCAGCCCGACAAGCTCTCAGCGTGATCCGAAAGGCGGGCTGCACACAGCCCACAACTTTTTGCCAAATGTTACCGCGCAGAAAGTAGATTGTTGTTTGATGAGTTGAAGTTTTCATGTTCCAGCTGTTGCGTTCTACGTTCAGTTCACTTCAAACGCAAGCGCAATTTTCGTGTCATGTTGACCGTCACATTTCGTTCGCACCTTATGGTGTGCTTGTATGAGCATATGCGCAACAACCGTGCTCTCTGTATAAATCGATCTGCCTCCGAGACACTTATGAGCCGGCACATGCCATTCAAATCAAGTCCGTTCGCTCAGCGACACAGCGAGGATGACCGCGCAATGGCATTCAACCTTTATGAAGTAGTCCGGAAAACAACAAAAGCGACACAACTAAATCGGAAGAAAACCACGCAATTCAGAACGCAGAGTGCCAACACATTCAACAGACGGTGGCTCCGAGAAGCGATAGGCATGGCATCCTTTCCTCAACCAAGTTTGTGAGTGCATCCTTCATGCTACCTCTGCTCGGCAACAGACAGCGCGATGTTAACCATGTTCCTTTGTCGAGCACTTCGGGAATGCTCGAGCCTATCTGTGCAAGCTGTCGCCACTCCGTTTTCTGATGTTGATGTAAGGCTGCTTTCTGAACTGTCTAGCGGTGCCCTTTCATGGAGGGGTGTAATCCTGGAAACACTTGCAGCATGTTGACGGTTTAGGGGGTTCACGGTATGCGTGATAGCAAAACAAAATGGCTCTCTGATCCGAAGCTTTGGAAGCGCTATTGATTGCCGACAGCTGTATGAAAAACCGAGCTCTTTGCTGCCGTGTTCATGCAAAAAGTATGCTGTCCGTATGCGAATCTGGACAAAAAGCAATCCTGGTCACATGTTTGCATTCGCTTATATCTGCGTGTCGCCTTGTCTAGGTGTACTTTTTGTGTTCTGGGCAGGCAGACTCTGAGATTACACGCTGGCTGTCTTGGTCAGCTTCCACCTCGAAGCAGGCGTGGAAAGTGAGTTAAAATGAGTCTTGTACACTTTGGCAAAGGGAGTGCAAGGTGTCCGTCTTCCAACGGCTGTGTGACAACATGTAATACCTGTTTCGAAAATGAACGGAAAGATCCACAGGTTGTCAGGATGGGTCGCGTGTCTTCGCTCTGACCAATACTCTGCAGACGAATGTCGAGCTTGTTGTGAGAAAACACCCCCCCCCCAATGTCACTCATGTCGCAGGGTGACTTGCCATGACAATGTTCCAATCTCATTTCACAAAGTGTCACCAGATCATAGACTCTCAGCGGTTCCTGTGCTGAAGCAGGTAAAATGTGAACATAATTTGATCGCTAACGCGAGGCCGCCTCGGCAAGGGTACCGAGGCGGCAGGAAGGGGTAGTGGGGGTGAGGGGGGGGAAGGCGGCATGCCCGTCCCGCAACAAGCGCAGGGCGGGTGGGGGTGGGTGGGGGTGGGGGGGCGGGTGGGTTTCTTTTTTGGGGGGGGGGGGGCGGCATGGCTTAGGGCTTAGGGCTTAGGGCTTAGGGCTTAGGGCTTAGGGCTTAGGGCGTTTAGGGATTAGGGCTTAGGGAGGAGGGCTTAGTGTTTAGGGCTGGAGGGTTAGGGCTAGGGCTTAGGGCTTTGGCTAGGGTGAGGGTTAGGGCTTAGGGATTAGGGATTTAGGGCTTAGGGTTAGGGCTTGGGGGCTTGGGGATGGCTTGGGGCTTGGGGCTGGGGGGAGCTTGGGGCTTGGGGGGCTGGGGTTGGGATTGGGGCTTCGGGGTGGCTTGGGGCGTGGGGTTGGGGCGGGGGCTTGGGGTGGGGGGCTTGGGGCTTGGGGATTGGGGCTTGGGGGTTTAGGGTTTGGGGCTTGGGGCTTGGGGCTTGGGGCTTGGGGCTTGGGGCTGGGGCTTGGGGCTTGGGGCTTGGGGCTTGGGGCTTGGGGCTTGGGGCTTGGGGCTTGGGGCTTGGGGCTTGGGGCTTGGGGCTTGGGGCTTGGGGATTGGGGATTGGGGATTGGGGATTGGGGGGCTTGGGGCTTAGGGCTTAGGGCTTAGGGCTTAGGGGTTCGGCCTTAGGGCTTAGGGCTTAGGGCTTCGGGCTTAGGGCTTGGGGCTTCGGCCTTAGGGCTTAGGGCTTAGGGCTTCGGGCTTAGGGCTTAGGGCTTAGGGGGGCTTAGGGGGGCTTAGGGGGGCTTAGGGGGGCTTAGTAGGGCTTAGTAGGGCTTAGTAGGGCTTAGTAGGGCTTAGTAGGGCTTAGTAGGGCTTAGTAGGGCTTAGTGGGGCTTAGTGGGGCTTAGTGGGGCTTAGTGGGGCTTAGTGGGGCTTAGTGGGGCTTAGTGGGGC
>CAJNDS010000037.1:177812-191627 GCA_905221605.1 Symbiodinium natans
GGGGCTGCTTCGGGCTTCGGGGCTGCTTCGGGCTTCGTCGGGCTGCTCGGGCTGCTTCGGGCTTCGTCGGGCTGCTTCGGGCTGCTTCGGGCTTCGGGCTGCTTCGGGCTGCTTCGGGCTGCTTCGGGCTGCTTCGGGCTGCTTCGGGCTGGTTCGGGCTGGTTCGGGCTGCTTCGGGCTGCTTCGGGCTGCTTCGGGCTGCTTCGGGCTGCTTCGGGCTGCTTCGGGCTGCTTCGGGCTGCTTCGGGCTGCTTCGGGCTGCTTCGGGCTGCTTCGGGCTGCTTCGGGCTGCTTCGGGCTGCTTCGGGCTGCTTCGGGCTGGTTCGGGCTGGTTCGGGCTGCTTCGGGCTGCTTCGGGCTGCTTCGGGCTGCTTCGGGCTGCTTCGGGCTGCTTCGGGCTGCTTCGGGCTGCTTCGGGCTGCTTCGGGCTGCTTGGGCTGCTTCGGGCTGCTTGGGCTGCTTCGGGCTGCTTCGGGCTGCTTCGGCTGCTTCGGCTGCTTCGGGCTTCGGGCTTCGGGCTTCGGGCTTCGGGCTTCGGGCTTCGGGCTTCGGGCTTCGGGCTTCGGGCTTCGGGCTTCGGTCGGGCTTCGGGCTTCGGTCGAGCTTCGGGCTTCGGGCTTCGGGCTTCGGGCTTCGGGCTTCGGGCTTCGGGCTTCGGGCTTCTTCGGCGCTTAGGGCGGGCTTAGGGTTTAGGGCTTAGGGCTTAGGTAGGGCTTAGGTTTTGGGCTTCGGGCCTAGCTATAGGGCTTAGGGCCCAAGGCTTGCTTACTAGGGCGTAGGGCTGAGGGCTCAGGGCTTAGCTACAAGGCTTCGGGCCTGGCTATGGCTTGGGGGAGGGGGGGGGGGGGGGCGGGCACCGCGGCGCCCTGGGAGGGGTTCTTGGTGGTTGCCTCGACTTGGATCGAAACGCCTTCAGGCCTCCGGACTGCAGCCTTTAGGGTTTAGAGTTTAGGGCTTCTGGTACTTAAGGCTGAGGGCTTGCTTTAGTTTGGGTTTGCCTGAGAGTTTGGGTTGTAGTATAGGATACAGAGTCCTGCAGACGAGATCTGAGCGACGGAAGAGTGCCAGGCGCTAGAGCTGGCTTCAGCTCAGATTGCAGCACCTCGTGGTGGGCTGAGTTTTGGGCGCGACCAGCATTCAAAATCGAGGCAGCGGTTGATTTCCTTTTTTCCATCAACATGGGAAGTCAAACAAATATCATGACGCTGGCTGGTTGGATTCTTGAACACAGGCTCTGTTGTAGAGGGTTCGGGCTTCACGTGCGCGGGTCCACAAGTTGAACTGCCAAACCTACTTAGCCATCCATATGCATGCCAGGCCGTGGATAATTTTTCTTCATTGCAAAACTTGCGGTAGCGCCACTCCATTCGCCCAAGGTGCTACTGATGGTTCTTCTCGGCAGCTCTTGGCCAAGCTGGTTGACACTATTGCGGTAGTATTTCGGATGAGCTGCCTTTGGCGCAAGCGGTGTTTTAGAACCTCTACTTGCAGCTTTGGTCAGCATCAGAATCTGGGCTGGAGGCTCCCCCCCATCTCCCCCCCCACCCCACCCAACAATCAAAGCTTCACAACAGCTCAGCAGCAATTCATGACCGAAAGCCGAAAGCTCACCCCAAATCCACTGAGGTGGATGCATCGGGCACTCCGGAGGTTTCTCAGACGGCGGGCGCTCCGGAAGTCAGATGCCTGGCACATCTGGCACGGGGGGATGTGGCATTCTGACATGTTTGCGCGCGTTCTTGGTACACAGGCTCGTTTGTGCTTGTTTTGTACATTGCCTGTGCCGGCCCACTTTGGCCTCTGGCTCTCTTTGTCAGTCGCAGCATGCATAGCTATTCAACTACTCCATGTCACGAAGCATGACATACCTGTCCAAAGCAGTTCGAAGTCCAAACCCTCCGAGGAGACACCTTTCTACATGCGACGCTCAGCGAATGGAGTTATTGGAGTTGGCAGACGTCTCTCTCGGTTGAGTTCTGGGTTTTACGTAGAGCCAAAGCACAAAGTACGGAGGCTGCGCTCAGAGGTACAGAGCAGAGCAGAGGTCTTATGCACCAAGCCTGATATCAGTACTCTCCTTTGCTCGCCTCCCCGTCTTTTTGCAGAGTCCCTCTACACCTACGAGTAAGCCAAAAGAATACGTTTGCTCCGTTACTCTCCAGTACCTGTGGCTTACTCTGATACGTTGATATGCCCCTCTCTGCCCCCAACTGCCACCGTCTGAGAGATCGTGAGTTCCCGTATGGAGAGGACCTTGTTAGCACACAAGGTTCGTGAGCGGGATTTGGCAGAGCTTGAGCTGTAGCTTTCATTCAGTCCGGCTGAAATTTACCCACAGATGCTGAAGTGGGATTGGCTTAGTTGGTCTGTGCCTGGTTCAACCTTCAGTCTGGTTGCATAAGGCAAGGATGAGTATTCCGGAGCCTACCACGTCGTGCTAGCGGTGCCCTGGAAGGTGGGGGCCATGCTCATGGTCTGGGCTTGCAGAGGTCAGTGATTCTTGTTTGTTGTTCCGCGTGTATTGTTCTGTGTGCTTTGTTGTTTTTGCGATGTTCAACTGTGGGATGCCCTAGCCAATTCTAAATAGAAGCCGCAAGAGACCACAATGAGAAGCTACACGTAGAGGCTTGCCCCAGGACTGCCAGATGCGACAAGCAACAAGCTATCATGGCATTTCTTGAAACTCGAGACACATCAGACACTAAGTTCCAAATGCCATTCTCTTCGGCATGGTTCCCTGCCAGGAGACGCCCAGCGACCCGCAGAGGAACGCGGGTGCCTGAAATAGTGGGGAATAACCCCATCGTCACATCGTCGAAACAATGAAGAGGTTACCTCTCGGACTGTGAAAACCGAAGACAGACCCAGGATATCGCATGTGGACCACAGACATTAACTAGGTTGTTAGCTGTGGCATCCAGGGTTCAAGACCTACAAAACACTGTCAGCTTTTGACCTCAAGACAATATGGGTCGGATGTGGGCATGTTGGCAGGTAGCCCAGCTGAGATTATCCCAGAGGAGCGGAACCAGAAGGTGTACATACGCGGCTAGGTGAGCGCGCGGCAAGAGGCTTCTCGACCAGTTTGGACCCACCAGACGGGGTGGGTGGGGCAAGATGCGCGCAAGAAGCCAATTTACATCTGGCAGACATGGTCAAAGATCTGAAAGAGGGAGCCCAGACAGAAGGACTGTGATGGACCTTAAAACATTGTGCGTGAGATCAAGGACCCCAAGGAACAAAGCCGTTTTGTGCCACTACACGGTGTTTGCTGACTCCTCTACGCGGAAGCACGTCCTTCTCCCTGGCACGTGGAGCTTCTTGAAGCCTCGTCGAGTGTGTGCAGGAATTGCAGCAAACCCAGCGAATCCTCGCGAGCATGATTTGAAGCGTGTTTGGAGGCACAGAAAGGTCTTCGGAACGTTTCAAGAGGCCCAAGCAGCAGCTGAAGCGGCAGTTGCTTCGCCTGCAAGCCTGATGGAAATCAAAACCCCAAAAGCACCAGCTCGGATTCCACCAGTAAACCAATTTATAGAATGTGACAATGAGAGTGACCAGAGCAGCCAGCCCTGAAAAGTTCAGGAAGACATTGAACCCTATAGGCCCCACATCCAAGCTTAAACCCAAACCCATGAACTCTTGAAGCAAGGAGGCCTGCAGTTTCAACAAATCGGTTTCATCCGTGACCGATAACATTTTTTTCCAGCCTGAGCGGGTCTCGCTATCAAGCCCCAAACATTGCGCTTTCAGTTCCAGGAGGAGGAAGAACTTCTTTGAAGGCACTGGCTTGGAGCCACTCCTGGCCAAGGCGAGCTTAGTGGTGACAACGAGTGTTCTGGTTACTGCCTAAACATCTGAGCAGCTTTGTGGTCGCAATCTGCACGAAGCTGTGTTGCACCTCTGTAGAGCCTACTGAATAGGTGCAGCTGTTGGCTATACTGGTCTGCTGTGTGACCTCGAGTCTTCTTTCCTGCTTCTGGTTTGTTCATGGGGTTCTTTGAGAACAAGAACTCGACTTTGAAGTGGTTTCGTGCAACGTCGTGCTTGCAGGGTTACTGTAGTACTGTAGGGTACTGGTACCAGTTTCCTCTGCACAGTGCTTGATGTGCTGCCCCTTGTGACTGCCAAGCCTCAATGACATGCCAGGAAAGTGCAGCTGAAGCAGCGTCGCTTGGCGGTCTATCACGCAAGAGTCAGAAGCTGTACAGCATGTGATCTTGAAATAATGGATTTGTGACGGGTACTCAGCTTTGAGATAGTTCAGCTGTTTTGTTGTGATTGCAGGCCCTCAGGTCTTCGCTTGAGTGGGTTGGACTCGCCAAGTTTTGGGGGAAAAAGAAAGGTCTTCAACTGGCCCCAGGCCTGTGCAAGTGCCACGTGGTGTGAAACATCACAGGAAGTAAGCCTGCGAAGCTGTTGGTAGAAAGATCACGACCTTTATATGGTCATGTGTGGGGGCCAGACGAAGAAGTGTTGACTGTAAATCAATGTTTAATTGCAATGATATTTGGCTGCATTCTGGCTGGTACTTGTAGTAATTCGCAACAACGACTTTGCACATCTGATGATGTGTGACGGCGCGCCTTGAAACTTTGACATTCTACGCGCTCCCATGCACGGTGCTTTGCCTGTTATAGCCGACATCTTGAACTGGGGGGACGGCTGGGTGAGTTGAACCTAGTCCTCAACTCGTGCAACCCCTAGCCAACAATTGATTTCCGAGTTCTCAGAACCAGCTTCCAGGTTCGAGGTTCTGGGACCCCTAGTGGGGGTGCACCTCTGCCGCAGAGAGTGCTTGTCTTTTGGAGGCTTCACCCGAGGCACTCAACTTGACAGTATTTACAGTTGCCTGCAGAATCCCATCGAGGCCTGTCGTAAAGACTGTTGGCTGTTAGGACCCAGGCCTGGGTTCCAAGCACCTGAACCCAAAAAGATAGATGGGCTGAGCGTGGTATAAACATTGCAAACTAAACCACATCTAAACCATATCTCCCTTGGATACTCGCTTGTCTTTAGGAGGCCAGGCGGCTTCAATCAACTTTATTGCAGGTGCAAGGGTTGGCGGAGGATGATTCCTTGCACATGGAGTAACCCTTTACCTGAAGAAGTTCAGTTTAACGTGAACAATTGAAGGCTAACATGTGTTGCATTCGTACGGGAGCATTAGCTGAAGTATAGCTGAAGCGAAGCTCGAGAAACCGCAGAGCAAAGCTAGAAAAAGCTCTTTTCATGGACCGTTGCCTTAGTGACCGTGGCAAGGAATCGAAGCGATGAGCCGGTTGCTGGATGCGCATTTGGCCCCGTTGGGTTTCAGGATTCAGGGCCTCTAGGGTTCTGAGTAGCATAGGCCTTGCTGCAACTCGTGTTCAGACGCAAGAGACGTACGAATAGCATGCCGGCGCGAGTCTCGCTTCTGGAGGGTTCTCGATGATTTCGGGACGTGGCTGAGATGATCAGGGAGACTCTTACCTCAGCAAAGGGGCTTGAAAGTGCATGCTCGGTTTGATAAGCAGCACGAAAGAGTACTAGCTTGGACCTCTTGTTTGAACAAACTCGGTTTCAGTAGCCTCCGCAGGAAAACTCAGCTTGCCTGATTGCAAGTACCTAGCTAATGGCAGAGTCAGTCTTGCAACTTGCATGGCCTTGGGGCAATGCAAGCTCTGTCCGGGGTTGAGGGCTCAGGTCCAGATTTGATTCGCTTAGCCTCGGTCTTCTCAGCACTCTGCGATTAGCTGTACTGCAGCCCCAAACCGAGGCGCGTCGTCGGGTCAACAAGCCTCTTCGGGAAGTTTTATCCAATGATCAGGCTTGTCTGGACGGAGAGTGACAGCCTTGCGCATTTTTTTCTGATTGAAATTGCAAGATGTTCGTTTTGAGTGGTGGGGGGCAGCTTCTTTTTGCGCTAACTCACGGCCAGCAGTTCTGTGCCAGCGTATTGCCAAAACGGAGGTTCCTGCAAAGATCCGACTGCACCAACTGGCGGAGCAAGTCCTGCGCAGGATCTCCCTGATTTCATCTAACGTGCTGTGTCGACGGAGCTTGTACAACATTTCAAGTTGCTTCCAGGCGTTTCGAGGCAGATTGCACTTCTCGGGCACGCATACAATTCCCTGATTTAACATTCAGGCAACTACCGCATATGCATGTTGCTGTTGCACGTCGGGGTCACGGAGTCCCCGTGGAGTACTTTGGGGCCAGGGCCTGGTCATTTAGCGAGAGCCTCTTCAGTGAGAGCCTCTTGAACCCCAGCGCGGATTTCTCAGATTGTGAAGGCTTCACGCTCAGAATCTTCAAAAAGTTTTTTTTTTGCAGCAGTCCTGTTGCGCTGCCATTGCTTATGGGTGGTAGCCTTGAGACAAGATGAGCAAGTGCTTCGACAGGACGGGTCGCAAGTTTCACCGACGCCGTGACCTCGTGCCTCAAACCAAGCAGTGGGTTAGGCCCTGTTTGGGTTCGGGATGCTCAGGGTGAGGAGTAGAGGAAGATCACCGCTAACTTAAAAAAGATTGCAGGAGGGTAAGGGGGGTTAATGATTGCAACAATCCTGCAGTCATATCCGCTTTGGAATTTGATATGACTGCGAGCGGGCGAAGCCGTTACCGAAAACAATCCCTGGAATTTGCTATGACTGCGAGCAGGCGAAGCCGTTACCGAAAACAGCCCCTGGAATTTGCTATGACTGCGAGCGGGCGAAGCCGTTACCGAAAACAGTCCCTGGAATTTGCTATGACGTCGAGTGGGCGAAGCTGTTGCCGAAAACAGTCCCTGGAATTTGCTATGACGTCGAGCGGGCGAAGCCATTACCGTAAACAGTCCGGAATTGGCTATGACAGCGAAGCCGTTACCGAAAACAGTCCGGAATTGGCTATGACTGCGAGTGGGCGAAGCCGTTACCGAAAACAGTCCCCTGGAATTGGCTATGACTGCGAGCGGGCGAAGCCATTGCCAACAACTGTCCCTGGAATTTGCTTGATTGCAAGCGGGCGAAGCCGTTCCCGGAAACAGTCTCTGGAATTGGCTATGATTGCGAGCGGGCGAAGCCCGTTACCGAAAACAGTCCCTGGAATTTGCTATGACTGCGAACGGGCGAACCCCGGGAATTTGCTATGACTGCGAACGGGCGAAGCCGTTGCCGAAAACAGTCCCTGGAATTTGCTATGACTGCGAGCGGGCGAAGCCGTTACCGAAAACAGTCCCTGGAATTTGCTATGTCGTCGAGCGGGCGAAGCTGTTACCGAAAACATTCCCTGGATTTGCTATGGCTGCGAGCGGGCGAAGCCGTTACCGAAAATAGTCCCGGGAATTTGCTATGACTGCGAGCGGGCGAAGCCGGTACCGAAAACAGTCCCCTGGAATTTGCTGTGACTGCGAGCGGGCGAAGCCGTTACCGAAAACAGTCCCCTGGAAGTTGCTATGACTGCGAGCGGGCGAAGCCGTTACCGAAAACAGTCCCTGGAATTTGCTTTGGCTGCGAGTGGGCGAAGCCGTTACCGAAAACAGTCCCTGGAATTTGCTATGACTGCGAGCGGGCGAAGCCGGTACCGAAAACAGTCCGGAATTGGCTATGACAGCGAAGCCGTTACCGAAAACAGTCCGGAATTTGCTATGACTGCGAGTGAGCGAAGCCGTTACCGAAAACAGTCCCCTGGAATTGGCTATGACTGCGAGCGGGCGAAGCCGTTGCCGACAACTGTCCCTGGAATTTGCTTGATTGCAAGCGGGCGCAGCCGTTTCGGAAACAGTCTCTGGAATTGGCTATGACTGCGAGCGGGCGAAGCCGTTACCGAAAACAGTCCCTGGAATTTGCTATGACTGCGAACGGGCGAAGCCGTTGCCGAAAACAGTCCCTGGAATTTGCTGACTGCGAGCGGGCGACGCCGTTACCGAAAACAGTCCCCTGGAATTTGCTATGACTGCGAGCGGGCGAAGCCGTCACCGAAAACAGTGTGCTGGAATTTGCTATGACTGCGAGCGGGCGAAGCCGTTACCGAAAATAGTCCCGGGAATTTTTCTATGACTGCGGACGGGCGAAGCCGTTATCGAAAACAGTCCCCTGGAATTTGCTATGACTGCGAGCGGGCGAAGCCGTTACCGAAAACAGTCCCTGGAGTTTGCTATGATTGCGAGCAGGCGAAGCCGTTACCGAAAACAGTCCCTGGAATTTGCTGACTGCGAGCGGGCGACGCCGTTACCGAAAACAGTCCCCTGGAATTTGCTATGACTGCGAGCGGGCGAAGCCGTCACCGAAAACAGTGTGCTGGAATTTGCTATGACTGCGAGCGGGCGAAGCCGTTACCGAAAATAGTCCCGGGAATTTTTCTATGACTGCGGACGGGCGAAGCCGTTATCGAAAACAGTCCCCTGGAATTTGCTATGACTGCGAGCGGGCGAAGCCGTTACCGAAAACAGTCCCTGGAGTTTGCTATGATTGCGAGCAGGCGAAGCCGTTACCGAAAACAGTCCCTGGAATTTGCTGACTGCGAGCGGGCGACGCCGTTGTCCCCTGGAATTTGCTATGACTGCGAGCGGGCGAAGCCGTTATCGAAAACAGCCCCTAGAATTTGCTATGACTGCGAGCGGGCGAAGCCGTTACCGAAAACAGGCCCTGGAATTTGCTATGACTCCGAGCGGGCGAAGCCGTTACCGAAAACAGTCCCTGGAATTTGCTATGCCGTCGAGCGGGCGAAGCCGTTACCGAAAACATTCCCCTGGAATTTGCGATGACTGCGAGCGGGCGTTGCCGTTTCCGAAACGGTCCCTAGAATTTGCTGACTGCGAGCGGGCGAAGCCGTTACCGAAAGCAGTGTGCGGGACTTTGCTATGACTGCGAGCGGGCGAAGCCGTTATTACTGAAAACGGTCCCTGGAATTTGCTATGACTGTGAGCGGGCGAAGCCGTTACCGAACACAGTCCGATGGAATTTGCAAAGGGGGGGTATGCGCAGCCATACCCTCAAGGCAGGAAATGATTGCATGAGGGGGGGGTTTATAGGGGATAATGATTGCAAGAGGGGGGGGTTAAAATTTTCAGTGAGGGGTGATGGAGGAAGATTAGGTGATGAAGAGGTTCTTCGAGTCATCGGCCACATGGAACAAAGTGACAAAGTGCAGGATCACTGGATAGGAGCTTGCAGTGCATCAACCCTGCTTGATGTTGGTTTACTGTTTGACAATTTGGGTTTAACAGGTCAGAGCTGGCCACTTCATTCCACTTCAAGGTTTACAGCTCTATCCTCCTTTTTGATGTTTTTCCGTTCTGAGCTTGCGAACACGAATGCAGGTCGACTCCTTACTAGCCTCTTTGAGCCTCTCAGGTCTACACCACAAAGCCAGTCATGGACAAGGTGGACAACGACAGCGACGACAGCGACGACAGCGAGTCTTTGCTTCAGTGGCTTTCGATTGGGTTTCCATTCCGATTCGGCGCACTGTCACAGGGCCATGGATCGCCAGAAGTAGTTGACCCCAGCTGGCCAACCAAGTTATATATCACTTGTCATGAGAGGCCCCTCACACTAGCGTGACTTGCTGCAGATGTTGATATTCACGTGGTCTGCTAGTGCAGACATTCAAGTTCAGGGGTTGCTTGGGCGTTGTGCCATTTGCTAGGTTTGGCTTAGCACCGACTTCAAGGGGCAAAAGCGTCGGAGTGTCCACGTCCTTTTCTTGATGATTGACCGAGGAGCCTCGTTCCAAGGTGTGGTTCAACACGACGGAGGCTGCGCTCTGTGGGTGGCCCGAGTTTCGAACAATTATGGGGCGATCAAGGTCACTAGTTACTTGTGTTTGGCATCCCCACCTTAAATTTCAGACTGGTCGGCCTTTGGTCGAAACCATGGAAGGCCAAAAGCGGTGTACAACCTCGGCGTTCAAAGAGTTTAGGGGAAGACCAAGAAGCCTCAAGCGCTGTACGCGTATGTCGTGCTAGATGCCTCTTCGTCATGTACGATTGCACCTGAACCCCGCCCAAAAGAAATTGGAAAGTTCCGCGCGCTGCAGAAGCAACACGTTGATTTCCGAAAAAAAAGTCATAGAGAGGAGGCCTGGCCTCCCGGTTTTCACAGGTAACTCTCACCATGCCATCCCTCGAGCTGGACTCGCTGGGCCCTGAAGTCTGCGCTCGGTTCACTGTGCGGGTACAGCGATTTTAGGGGTTAATTAGAGGCAATTGCTTTTTGGGAGTTAGCTGGGCCCAAGATGTTAGGATGTTTTTCAAGGTTGCTAGCTCCTTTCAGTGAGACATCGTTGAATGCCCATGTCCTCAGACCATTCACCTTGGCCTGGCAGGTTTTCCGTACAGAGCAAGAGGCATTCTTTTATTCTTTGTCTGTATATAGAAAGTTTTGTGTGCATGAAGCCTTTGAAAGCTTGAGCGGCTTAGCCCGGACTCCAGAGAAGCTCAAAACTCGCGAAGACACCAAACTTGACTACACTTAGTGACGATCACCACAAAGCGCCAAAAGGCTCGACAACACTTCAAAAGCAATCCCGAGATCAACGCTCCAGGGAACCTCTCCGGTTCAGCATTCGCGTCCCTTCCTGGAAGCGGGCTCGGAAAGAGGTGCGACCCAAAAACGATGCTGGGGGTTTGTCGGGTTAGCTTGCCCTGCATACTACAAGCCATGCGCCTCACTCAAAGCCCTTGAGAAAGTTAGTGCTTTGCCTTTGTCTCTTGGCCAACCGTATATCTGAGCCAGAAGCATCAGCACACATTCATAGATGCTAGCGCTGCAGCCTCCAGGGACCCAGAAAACGGTTGAGGCCTCAGCTAGACAGAGTGGGTTCGCAGCTGCAGGCTGTGCGGACGTGGTGCTTCAGAGTTTCAATGGTTTTGTGAGCTTCAAGGCGTGGGCACGTCAACCGTGTGCGCCCCATTTTTCGCTTCAGACCTCATTCTTTCTCCCAGGCGCCTTCCTCAGGTGCGCGAGCGCTACTGGGATGAAAAGGCAACTTTTGCAGGATTCCAGTCTTCCGGGCTTGGCTGGATTATTCAGCTTCGGGAATCGTTGTTCATGTTCCATGTCATTGTTTATTGCCGCGGAAGCTTTCCACACATCGACATGACATATGCCAACGCACCTGAGAAGAGAGAAGTTGAGAACCCAAACGCCACTCCGAGATCCCATCTTGAGCTGCAAAGACATCCATGTTGAGCTTCGGTGTCCCAGGCCGCTTAAGAAATTGCAAAAACAATCAAAAAAACAGGCTGTTTTGACGAAGAGCCTTGCAGGCTGAGGAGCGCAAAGCCTTCCTTGCGGCTCAGCAGGCTCGCCTTTGAAAGAAGGAGCAGTACAAAAGGTTTAGGGGGTGCCCGCACCTTAGACACAACAGGACGATGGGAATCGCAGGTTCAGACTTCGAGATAGCAGGTTCCCACGCTCGCTTTGGTTTTCATGCGCAGAGGAACACACGCTGGACACCCTGGCTGAAGAGTCACAGCTTTCCGACATGACACCAAGGTCACTAAGTCAGGTCTAATTGGGGTCCACGCGCACAAAAATCTGGACACTAAATGTTTTGTAACGTGGTTTTCGCTTGGGTTTTCAGGGTTAGGGTTTCTGAAGTGCTTTGTCTAGCTCAACGGCAAATGTAGCACAGCACATTGCATAGGTCAAAACTTCATTGAAACTGTGGTTTTTGCACATGCGAGGAGTTTTTGGCCGCAAACCTAGAATGATCGCCCCCTAAGAAACCAGCACCTTCTGCTACTTGCGCCCTTCCCGAAACCACTGTGACAAGGAAGCCAGGAAGCCTGAAATCAATCAACTTCGGGCTTATGGTTGCAGTTGAGGGTTTCGCAGCTAAAAGCTAAGCCCGTCGGTCGTGGATGCTCTGGGATGTGGATGCACTGGCACCATGGATGTTCTCAAGGTTCGGCCGTGGATGTTCCAGAAGTGCAAGCAGGAAAGCATGAAACGGTCATGATGCTTTGGCGAGTTCAAGAAGGAAAGCAGGAAACAACCATGTTGTTTACGTGCCTGCTGCCTTTTAGGGACATGTTGGGCTCTTTGCTCGAGGTTTAGGCCGCATTCATCATAGGGAGGTGGATGCTTCTACGTTTAAAGTATAAAGTGCTGTGTTTCCTTGCAAAAGAGTTCGATTCGAAGTCGGCTGATTGGAAGAAGGTTTGTTTAAATGGACATGCCGGCCTGAGTGCCTGTGTTGTTTGTCCTGCCTTAGTTTGGAAGTGCCATGAAGCAAGTTTTGGATGTCCGTGTTGCTTTAAGACACGGCAGGGTGCAGCTTCCTCCCAAATGCTCGAGGCCACAGTATCACCAACAATCCTCAAGCCAAAGTAAAAAGATTAGACTGCGTCTGTAAAGTAGCCGCAAGCTCGAGTTTAAGCATGGCCAACTTGGAGCTGAAGAAATGTGTCCATGGACCCGTTGAGTTCGTGGCATACTTCTCCCCAAATCCTTCCAAATCCGTAGGCGGTTGACCTCTTGATGGTGCTGTTCGCATCTGCTTTGTGAGAACTTTATCGTGAAATTGATTTCGACACTGTGCAGGCTGTGGCTGAAGTGGCCCTCGAGGACTTCCCTTGCAACATGTTTCGCTGCCACAAAATCCCAGCACAACCTTGGAACACAGCCTTGTGCAGGGCAGATACAACTTGTTGCCTTTCTCATAGCCGCGCTTGAGAAGACCTTAAACGCACTCCTAGCGGCCCGGCCCAAAGTGGCTGGCAATTCCCGAAGATCCTGGCATAACACAACGACTTGTTCCGTGACTATCCCCTTGTGCACCAAGCCCTTTTTAAGGGCTTAAAAGGCACTGTGCAACACTGGCAACACTGGCGGCTGTCGCCCACAGCCGGCCACACCCCAAGGACTTAGCGGTGCAATGCGGTGCAAGGTGGTTCGCTTCCTGGAGAGGGCGTGTGAGCGATTTTGCTTTAAGCATCGTTTACATGCGATTACTTTCTTAGCAGTCGGGGTCCTTTGTCAATCTACGATCGAAGGAGCAGTACAGGCTCGTAAATTACGATTATTGTCCAGTACTGGACATTGCATACCTCTGCAATGCCGGACCCCTCAGACATCGGAATTGAACTTGGGGATGATGCTGCCGGCAGAAGAATATCTCTTCGGCATCTGCTCCTAAAACTTTTGCTCCTTCTTCTACTTCTTCTGTTTTTCCTCCGCTGTCTTTATACACCAGACACACACACACAGAGACACACACACACACACAGACACAGACACAGACACAGACACACAGACACACAGACACACAGACACACAGACACACAGACACACAGACACACAGACACACAGACACACAGACACACAGACACACAGACACACAGACACAGACACACAGACACACAGACACACAGACACACAGACACACAGACACAGACACACAGACACACAGACACAGACACAGACACAGACACAGACACAGACACACAGACACACAGACACACAGACACACAGACACACAGACACACAGACACACAGACACACAGACACACAGACACACAGACACACAGACACACAGACACACAGACACACAGACACACAGACACACAGACACACAGACACACAGACACACAGACACACAGACACACAGACACACAGAGACACAGACACACAGACAGAGACACACAGACAGAGACACACAGACAGAGACACACAGACAGAGACACACAGACAGAGACACACAGACAGAGACACACAGACAGAGACACACAGACAGAGACACACAGACAGAGACACACAGAGAGAGACACACAGAGACACACAGAGACACACAGAGACACACAGAGACACACAGAGACACACAGAGACACACAGAGACACACAGAGACACA
>CAJNDS010000037.1:191727-238530 GCA_905221605.1 Symbiodinium natans
ACACACACACACACACACCCACACACCCACCCACCCACCCACCCACCCACCCACCCACCCACCCACCCACCCACGCACACACGCACACACGCACACACGCACACGCACGCACGCACGCATGCATGCACGCACGCACCAGACAAATCCCAGCAACGCCCAGAAGGTCCACGCTGCATTCCTGCGCGCCGAAACCTCTAACTGCAACATCGTACAGACTGAGCAAACGACCCTCATGTACTTGAGTCTTGAATCCAGGAGCTGCTCTCAAAGCCTTTGCCAGTCTTTGAGGACAGGTTCGCGGTTGGTTTGTAGGACTCGTGAACTGGGATTTGTCAGTTTGCCCCCTTCATTCCGGGGTGGATCTGTAATTAGTGGGTAAACCCCTCGTCGGACTCCCCCAACAGAATTGTCATGTTTCGTGTTCGACAGCATCAAACTTTCAACACAAATGACTGACACTGAGTGGTTGGAGTGGGTAGGGGTGCCGGAGGTTTGATTGGCGTGGTTGTTGGGATGCGGGGGGGGGGGGCCGTGGTGTTAGTTGGTGCGTGGTGGTTGGTGCGTGGTGGTTAGTCTGTGGTGGTTGGTGTGTGGTTGTGGTTGTGGCTGCGTGGCTGCGTGGCTGGCTGGCTGGCTGGCTGCGTGGCTGGCTGGCTGGCTGGCTGCGTGGCTGGCTGGCTGGCTGCGTGGCTGGCTGGCTGGCCGCGTGGCTGGCTGGCTGGCTGCGTGGCTGGCTGGCTGGCTGCGTGGCTGGCTGGGCTGGCTGCGTGGCTGGCTGCGTGGCTGGCTGGGCTGGGTGCGTGGCTGGCTGGGCTGGCTGTGTGGCTGGCTGGGCTGGCTGCGTGGCTGGCTGGGCTGGCTGCGTGGCTGGCTGGGCTGGCCGTGTGGCTGGCTGCGCTGGCTGCGCTGGCTGCGTGGCTGGCTGCGCTGCCTGCGTCTCTGGCTGCGCTGGCTGCGTGGCTGGCTGGGCTGGCTGCGTGGCTGCTGCGTGGCTGGCTGGGCTGGCTGCGGGCTGGCTGCGTGGCTGGCTGCATTGCTGGCTGGGCTGGCTGCGTGGTTGGCTGGGCTGGCTGCGTGGTTGGCTGGGCTGGCTGCATGTGGCTGGCTGGGCTGGCTGCGTGGCTGGCTGGGCTGGCTGCGTGGCTGGCTGGGGCTGGCTGCGTGGCTGGCTGGGCTGGCTGCGTGGCTGGCTGGGCTGGCTGCGTGGCTGGCTGGGCTGGCTGCGTGGCTGGCTGGGCTGGCTGCGTGGCTGGCTGGGCTGGCTGCGTGACTGGCTGTGCTGCCTCCGTGACTGTCTGGGTGGCTGCGTGGCTGGCTGGGCTGGCTGTGTGGCTGGCTGGGCTGGCTGCGTGGCTGGCTGGGCTGGCTGCGCGGCTGGCTGGGCTGGCTGCGTGGCTGGCTGGGCTGGCTGCGTGGCTGCGTGGCTGCGTGGCTGCGTGGCCGCCATGAGTCACATCCAGCTTGGAGAGGCCTTGTGAGCTTTGATTGGGACCTGAACATCCGGCAAGCCCCGCGCAGGAGCAAGATGACCCGTGACGGAAGGACATCCTCGCAGTCGTAAAAGCTTTCCGGGTTACCGATGAGGTCCGGAAATCCAGGCTCAGGGGGTTTAGGATCCAGCGTCGGATGCAAACTCCGGTCGATTCGTTTCACTGCTTGCTGTGAGAATCCCGAAAGCCTACAGCTACTGCGAGTCGGAATTGATCCGTTTCAACTAGCTCACCAGCTTCTTCGGGAGCCAGATGTATGCAGGGATCGTGGCTTGGTACTCCAAGGCATAAAGCGCATGTCTAGATGCAGATGGGAAGCTTGCTGCGTGTAGCCATAGTGTAGCTCCGAGCTTGTATCCCGCCCACTTGACTAGCTCCAAAACCCAGGTCAGTTCAACAGAAATCTGCCCATTGAAGACCTCCTTGACCGCCACTGCGAGTTGTAATTGATGTCGGTGAAGAACCGTTTCAACTAGCTCACCAGCTTCTTCGGGAGCCAGAAGCATGTAGGGATCGCGGCTTGGTACTCCAAGGCGCTACAGCCGTCACAAAGATCTCCCACTCTAGCCAACGCAAGACGAGGCTCGAAAAGCTCGGCCAAGCATGTCTAGACATGCAGATGGGAAGCTTGCTGCGTGTAGCCATAGTGTAGCTCCGAGCCTGTATCCCGCCCACTTGACTTTGGCCCAAGCCAAGTGGCGCACGGCGTGTGTGAAGTTCCTTCAATGAAGGTTCTGACAAGGGGGAGGATGAACGAGCTGTCAAGAGAGTCCTCTGATGACTTTCAGCTCTTGGCCTCTCAACCTTGTTACGCTGGCCACAGACCCCTTGCCGTGCACGCCGGACGCAGCTTGGGAGCGTGCATGTGTGAGAATGTGAGAATGCAAGAGCCACTACCCCTGAGATTCCAAGAGTCCTGCTGAACAAATCTCCGGCTGAGTCCGGCAATCCCATCTCCCACCCGACCTAGCTTAGAAGGCATCGCGTTCTCAATGAAACAGATTGCCCTAGTCGCAGCGGCTGGTATGGGAGCATTGGCTCGTCGAACTGACGGCGGTTGGCCGGCAGCCCGGATTCGAAGGTGCTTGTGGGCTTAGCAATCAAGATTCTGTGTAGAGCTTGGGCTTGTGCTGTCTGAGTTGCCGAGCAGCAGAGTTTTCAGAAGAGACGCGCTGGTATCGATCCTTTTCGATTGACAGTACAAGCAGCATGGTTTGGCCCTGGCCTTTTTCTGCGCATTTCTGCGCCTGAGGATCGCGAGGCGGCGGGCCTGGGCCGCCGGGCCATACCACAAGCATCAACATTCCATGAGAGCAACAAAAAAGGCGTAAATGCTTACCTCCCTCAGAAGTCGGGCCCTAACCAGGCCCCGTGAACTGTCTGCATACTTGGCCAAGTCCTTTGATCTCTTCCCAAGGAAGTGCTCGCGAGAGAAATAATCTGGCTTTAGGGTAGCCAGGAGAGTTTTTCGGAGGTCGTTCGGGTGGCCTTGGGGAATGCAGACTCTGGTCGATTCGCGGCACTGCTTGCGTGAGAATCCCCGAAAACCTACAGCTCCAAAACCCACTCAGTTCAACAGAAATCTGCCCATTGAGTTTGCAACCAGGACCTCCTTGACCGCCACGGCGAGTTGTAATTGATATCGGTGCAGAACCGTTTCAACTAGCTCACAAGCTTCTTCGGGAGCCAGAAGTATGTAGGGATCGCGGCTTGGTACTTCAAGGCATAAAGCGCTACAGCCGTCACAAAGATCTCCCACTCTAGCCAACGCAAGACGAGGCTCGAAAAGCTCGGCCAAGCATGTCTAGACATGCAGATGGGAAGCTTGCTGCGTGTAGCCATAGTGTAGCTCCGAGCTTGTATCCCGCCCACTTGACTTTGGCCCAAGCCAAGTGGCGCACGGCGTGTGTGAAGTTCCTTCAATGAAGGTTCTGACAAGGGGGAGGATGAACGAGCTGTCAAGAGAGTCCTCTGATGACTTTCAGCTCTTGGCCTCTCAACCTTGTTACGCTGGCCACAGACCCCTTGCCGTGCACGCCGGATGCAGCTTGGGAGCGTGCATGTGTGAGAATGTGAGAATGCAAGAGCCACTACCCCTGAAATTCCAAGAGTCCTGCTGAACAAATCTCCGGCTGAGTCCGGCAATCCCATCTCCCACCCGACCTAGCTTAGAAGGCATCGCGTTCTCAATGAAACAGATTGCCCTAGTCGCAGCGGCTGGTATGGGAGCATTGGCTCGTCGAACTGACGGCGGCCCGGCCGGCAGCCCGGATTCGAAGGTGCTTGTGGGCTTAGCAATCAAGATTCTGTGTAGAGCTTGGGCTTGTGCTGTCTGAGTTGCCGAGCAGCAGAGTTTTCAGAAGAGACGCGCTGGTATCGATCCTTTTCGATTGACAGTACAAGCAGCATGGTTTGGCCCTGGCCTTTTTCTGCGCATTTCTGCGCCTGAGGATCGCGAGGCGGCGGGCCTGGGCCGCCGGGCCATACCACAAGCATCAACATTCCATGAGAGCAACAAAAAAGGCGTAAATGCTTACCTCCCTCAGAAGCCAGGCCCTAACCAGGCCCCGTGAACTGTCTGCATACTTGGCCAAGTCCTTTGATCTCCTCCCAAGGAAGTGTTCGCGAGAAAAATCGTCTGGCTTTAGGGTAGCCGCGGGTAGCCAGGAGAGCTTTTCGGAGGTCGTTCGGGTGGCCTTGGGGAATGCAGACTCTGGTCGATTCGCGGCACTGCTTGCGTGAGAATCCCCGAAAGCCTACAGCTCCGAAACCCACTCAGTTCAACAGAAATCACACGAGTGACGCAGCCAGGTCAGGTGCCTTTTGAGTTTGCAACCAAGACCTCCTTCACCGCCACTGCGAGTTGTAATTGATATCGCTGAAGAACCGTTTCAACTAGCTCACCAGCTTCTTCGGGAGCCAGAAGCATGTAGGGATCGCGGCTTGGTACTTCAAGGCATAAAGCGCTACAGCCGTCACAACGATCCCCCACTCTAGCCAACGCAAGACCAGGGTCTAAAAGCTCGGCCAAGCATTTCTGGATGCAGATGGGAAGCTTGCTGCGTGTAGCCTTAGTGTAGCTCCGAGCCTGTATCCCGCCCACTTGACTTTGGCCCAAGCCAAGTGGCGCACGGCGTGTGTGAAGTTCCTTCAATGAAGGTTCTGACAAGGGGGAGGATGAACGAGCTGTCAAGAGAGTCCTCTGATGACTTTCAGCTCTTGGCCTCTCAACCTTGTTACGCTGGCCACAGACCCCTTGCCGTGCACGCCGGACGCAGCTTGGGAGCGTGCATGTGTGAGAATGTGAGAATGCAAGAGCCACTACCCCTGAGATTCCAAGAGTCCTGCTGAACAAATCTCCGGCTGAGTCCGGCAATCCCATCTCCCACCGAACTAGCTTAAAGGCATTCGGTTTCTCAATTGAAACAGAGTGCCTAGTCGCAGCGGCTGGTATAGGGAGCATTGGCTCGTCGAAACTGGACGGCGTTGGCCGGAAGCCCGGAGTCGAAGGTGCTTGGGGTTAGCAATCCAGATTCTGTGAGAGCTGGCTTGTGCTGTTGAAGTTGCCGAGCAGCAGAGTTCTTCAGAAGAAGCCAGCGCTCGGTATCGATCCTTTTCGATTGACAGTACAAGCAGCATGGTTTGGCCCTGGCCTTTTTCTGCGCATTTCTGCGCCTGAGGATCGCGAGGCGGCGGGCCTGGGCCGCCGGGCCATACCACAAGCATCAACATTCCATGAGAGCAACAAAAAGGCGTAAATGCTTACCTCCCTCAGAAGCCAGGCCCTAACCAGGCCCCGTGAACTGTCTGCATACTTGGCCAAGTCCTTTGATCTCCTCCCAAGGAAGTGTTCGCGAGAAAAATCGTCTGGCTTTAGGGTAGCCGCGGGTAGCCAGGAGAGCTTTTCGGAGGTCGTTCGGGTGGCCTTGGGGAATGCAGACTCTGGTCGATTCGCGGCACTGCTTGCGTGAGAATCCCCGAAAGCCTACAGCTCCAAAACCCAGTCAGTTCAACATAGATCTGCCCATTGAAGACCTCCTTGACCGCCACTGCGAGTTGTAATTGATATCGCTGAAGAACCGTTTCAACTAGCTCACCAGCTTCTTCGGGAGCCAGAAGTATGTAGGGATCGCGGCTTGGTACTTCAAGGCATAAAGTGCTACAGCCGTCACAAAGATCTTCCCACTTTAGCCATCGCAAGACGAGAGTCTAAAAGCTCGGCCAAGCATTTCTAGATGCAGATGGGAAGCTTGCTGCGTGTAGCCTTAGTGTAGCTCTGAGCCTGTATCCCGCCCACTTGACTTTGGCCCAAGCCAAGTGGCGCACGGCGCGTGTGAAGTTCCTTCAATGAAGGTTCTGACAATGGGGGAGGATGAACGAGCTGTCAAGAGAGTCCTCTGATGACTTTCAGCTCTTGGCCTCTCAACCTTGTTACGCTGGCCACAGACCCCTTGCCGTGCACGCCGGATGCAGCTTGGGAGCGTGCATGTGTGAGAATGTGAGAATGCAAGAGCCACTACCCCTGAAATTCCAAGAGTCCTGCTGAACAAATCTCCGGCTGAGTCCGGCAATCCCATCTCCCACCCGACCTAGCTTAGAAGGCATCGCGTTCTCAATGAAACAGATTGCCCTAGTCGCAGCGGCTGGTATGGGAGCATTGGCTCGTCGAACTGACGGCGGCCCGGCCGGCAGCCCGGATTCGAAGGTGCTTGTGGGCTTAGCAATCAAGATTCTGTGTAGAGCTTGGGCTTGTGCTGTCTGAGTTGCCGAGCAGCAGAGTTTTCAGAAGAGACGCGCTGGTATCGATCCTTTTCGATTGACAGTACAAGCAGCATGGTTTGGCCCTGGCCTTTTTCTGCGCATTTCTGCGCCTGAGGATCGCGAGGCGGCGGGCCTGGGCCGCCGGGCCATACCACAAGCATCAACATTCCATGAGAGCAACAAAAAAGGCGTAAATGCTTACCTCCCTCAGAAGCCAGGCCCTAACCAGGCCCCGTGAACTGTCTGCATACTTGGCCAAGTCCTTTGATCTCCTCCCAAGGAAGTGTTCGCGAGAAAAATCGTCTGGCTTTAGGGTAGCCGCGGGTAGCCAGGAGAGCTTTTCGGAGGTCGTTCGGGTGGCCTTGGGGAATGCAGGTCGATTCGCGGCACTGCTTGCGTGAGAATCCCCGAAAGCCTACAGCTCCAAAACTCGGTCAGGTGCCCATTGAGTTTGCAACCAAGACCTCCTTGACCGCCACTGCGAATTGTAATTGATGTCGCTGAAGAACCGTTTCAACTAGCTCACCAGCTTCTTCGGGAGCCAGAAGCATGTAGGGATCGCGGCTTGGTACTTCAAGGCATAAAGTGCTACAGCCGTCACAAAGATCTTCCCACTTTAGCCAACGCAAGACGAGAGTCTAAAAGCTCGGCCAAGCATGTCTAGACATGCAGATGGGAAGCTTGCTGCGTGTAGCCATAGTGTAGCTCCGAGCTTGTATCCCGCCCACTTGACTTTGGCCCAAGCCAAGTGGCGCACGGCGTGTGTGAAGTTCCTTCAATGAAGGTTCTGACAAGGGGGAGGATGAACGAGCTGTCAAGAGAGTCCTCTGATGACTTTCAGCTCTTGGCCTCTCAACCTTGTTACGCTGGCCACAGACCCCTTGCCGTGCACGCCGGATGCAGCTTGGGAGCGTGCATGTGTGAGAATGTGAGAATGCAAGAGCCACTACCCCTGAGATTCCAAGAGTCCTGCTGAACAAATCTCCGGCTGAGTCCGGCAATCCCATCTCCCACCCGACCTAGCTTAGAAGGCATCGCGTTCTCAATGAAACAGATTGCCCTAGTCGCAGCGGCTGGTATGGGAGCATTGGCTCGTCGAACTGACGGCGGCCCGGCCGGCAGCCCGGATTCGAAGGTGCTTGTGGGCTTAGCAATCAAGATTCTGTGTAGAGCTTGGGCTTGTGCTGTCTGAGTTGCCGAGCAGCAGAGTTTTCAGAAGAGACGCGCTGGTATCGATCCTTTTCGATTGACAGTACAAGCAGCATGGTTTGGCCCTGGCCTTTTTCTGCGCATTTCTGCGCCTGAGGATCGCGAGGCGGCGGGCCTGGGCCGCCGGGCCATACCACAAGCATCAACATTCCATGAGAGCAACAAAAAAGGCGTAAATGCTTACCTCCCTCAGAAGTCGGGCCCTAACCAGGCCCCGTGAACTGTCTGCATACTTGGCCAAGTCCTTTGATCTCTTCCCAAGGAAGTGTTCGCGAGAGAAATAATCTGGCTTTAGGGTAGCCGCGGGTAGCCAGGAGAGCTTGTCGGAGGTCGTTCGGGTGGCCTTGGGGAATGCAGGTCGATTCGCGGCACTTCTTGCGTGAGAATCCCCGAAAGCCTACAGCTCCAAAACCCAGTCAGTTCAACAGAAATCACACGAGTGACGCAGCGCGGTCAGGTGCCCATTGAGTTTGCAACCAAGATCTCCTTGACCGCCACTGCGAGTTGTAATTGATATCGCTGAAGAACCGTTTCAACTAGCTCACCAGCTTCTTCGGGAGCCAGAGGCATGTAGGGATCGCGGCTTGGTACTTCAAGGCATAAAGCGCTACAGCCGTCACAAAGATCTTCCCACTTTAGCCAACGCAAAACGAGAGTCTAAAAGCTCGGCCAAGCATTTCTGGATGCAGATGGGAAGCTTGCTGCGTGTAGCCTTAGTGTAGCTCCGAGCCTGTATCCCGCCCACTTGACTTTGGCCCAAGCCAAGTGGCGCACGGCGTGTGTGAAGTTCCTTCAATGAAGGTTCTGACAATGGGGGAGGATGAACGAGCTGTCAAGAGAGTCCTCTGATGACTTTCAGCTCTTGGCCTCTCAACCTTGTTACGCTGGCCACAGACCCCTTGCCGTGCACGCCGGATGCAGCTTGGGAGCGTGCATGTGTGAGAATGTGAGAATGCAAGAGCCACTACCCCTGAGATTCCAAGAGTCCTGCTGAACAAATCTCCGGCTGAGTCCGGCAATCCCATCTCCCACCCGACCTAGCTTAGAAGGCATCGCGTTCTCAATGAAACAGATTGCCCTAGTCGCAGCGGCTGGTATGGGAGCATTGGCTCGTCGAACTGACGGCGGCCCGGCCGGCAGCCCGGATTCGAAGGTGCTTGTGGGCTTAGCAATCAAGATTCTGTGTAGAGCTTGGGCTTGTGCTGTCTGAGTTGCCGAGCAGCAGAGTTTTCAGAAGAGACGCGCTGGTATCGATCCTTTTCGATTGACAGTACAAGCAGCATGGTTTGGCCCTGGCCTTTTTCTGCGCATTTCTGCGCCTGAGGATCGCGAGGCGGCGGGCCTGGGCCGCCGGGCCATACCACAAGCATCAACATTCCATGAGAGCAACAAAAAGGCGTAAATGCTTACCTCCCTCAGAAGCCAGGCCCTAACCAGGCCCCGTGAACTGTCTGCATACTTGGCCAAGTCCTTTGATCTCCTCCCAAGGAAGTGTTCGCGAGAAAAATCGTCTGGCTTTAGGGTAGCCGCGGGTAGCCAGGAGAGCTTTTCGGAGGTCGTTCGGGTGGCCTTGGGGAATGCAGACTCTGGTCGATTCGCGGCACTGCTTGCGTGAGAATCCCCGAAAGCCTACAGCTCCAAAACCCAGTCAGTTCAACATAGATCTGCCCATTGAAGACCTCCTTGACCGCCACTGCGAGTTGTAATTGATATCGCTGAAGAACCGTTTCAACTAGCTCACCAGCTTCTTCGGGAGCCAGAAGCATGTAGGGATCGCGGCTTGGTACTTCAAGGCATAAAGTGCTACAGCCGTCACAAAGATCCCCCACTCTAGCCAACGCAAGACGAGGGTCTAAAAGCTCGGCCAAGCATGTCTAGACATGCAGATGGGAAGCTTGCTGCGTGTAGCCATAGTGTAGCTCCGAGCTTGTATCCCGCCCACTTGACTTTGGCCCAAGCCAAGTGGCGCACGGCGTGTGTGAAGTTCCTTCAATGAAGGTTCTGACAAGGGGGAGGATGAACGAGCTGTCAAGAGAGTCCTCTGATGACTTTCAGCTCTTGGCCTCTCAACCTTGTTACGCTGGCCACAGACCCCTTGCCGTGCACGCCGGACGCAGCTTGGGAGCGTGCATGTGTGAGAATGTGAGAATGCAAGAGCCACTACCCCTGAGATTCCAAGAGTCCTGCTGAACAAATCTCCGGCTGAGTCCGGCAATCCCATCTCCCACCCGACCTAGCTTAGAAGGCATCGCGTTCTCAATGAAACAGATTGCCCTAGTCGCAGCGGCTGGTATGGGAGCATTGGCTCGTCGAACTGACGGCGGCCCGGCCGGCAGCCCGGATTCGAAGGTGCTTGTGGGCTTAGCAATCAAGATTCTGTGTAGAGCTTGGGCTTGTGCTGTCTGAGTTGCCGAGCAGCAGAGTTTTTAGAAGAGACTCGCTGGTATCGATCCTTTTCGATTGACAGTACAAGCAGCATGGTTTGGCCCTGGCCTTTTTCTGCGCATTTCTGCGCCTGAGGATCGCGAGGCGGCGGGCCTGGGCCGCCGGGCCATACCACAAGCATCAACATTCCATGAGAGCAACAAAAAAGGCGTAAATGCTTACCTCCCTCAGAAGCCAGGCCCTAACCAGGCCCCGTGAACTGTCTGCATGCTTGGCCAAGTCCTTTGATCTCCTCCCAAGGAAGTGTTCGCGAGAAAAATCGTCTGGCTTTAGGGTAGCCAGGAGAGTTTTTCGGAGGTCGTTTGGGTGGCCTTCGGGCCATACCACAAGCATCAACATTCCATGAGAGCACCAAAAAAGGCGTAAATGCTTACCTCCCTCAGAAGTCGGGCCCTAACCAGGCCCCGTGAACTGTCTGCATACTTGGCCAAGTCCTTTGATCTCTTCCCAAGGAAGTGTTCGCGAGAGAAATAGTCTGGCTTTAGGGTAGCCAGGAGAGTTTTTCGGAGGTCGTTTGGGTGGCCTTGGGGAATGCAGACTCTGGTCGATTCGTGGCACTGCTTGCGTGAGAATCCCCGAAAGCCTACAGCTCCAAAACCCAGTCAGTTCAACATAAATCTGCCCATTGAAGACCTCCTTGACCGCCACTGCGAGTTGTAATTGATAGCGCTGAAGAACCGTTTCAACTAGCTCACCAGCTTCTTCGGGAGCCAGAAGCATGTAGGGATCGCGGCTTGGTACTCCAAGGCATAAAGCGCTACAGCCGTCACAACGATCCCCCACTCTAGCCAACGCAAGACCAGGGTCTAAAAGCTCGGCCAAGCATGTCTAGACATGCAGATGGGAAGCTTGCTGCGTGTAGCCATAGTGTAGCTCCGAGCTTGTATCCCGCCCACTTGACTTTGGCCCAAGCCAAGTGGCGCACGGCGTGTGTGAAGTTCCTTCAATGAAGGTTCTGACAAGGGGGAGGATGAACGAGCTGTCAAGAGAGTCCTCTGATGACTTTCAGCTCTTGGCCTCTCAACCTTGTTACGCTGGCCACAGACCCCTTGCCGTGCACGCCGGACGCAGCTTGGGAGCGTGCATGTGTGAGAATGTGAGAATGCAAGAGCCACTACCCCTGAGATTCCAAGAGTCCTGCTGAACAAATCTCCGGCTGAGTCCGGCAATCCCATCTCCCACCCGACCTAGCTTAGAAGGCATCGCGTTCTCAATGAAACAGATTGCCCTACGCGCAGCGGCTGGTATGGGAGCATTGGCTCGTCGAACTGACGGCGGCCCGGCCGGCAGCCCGGATTCGAAGGTGCTTGTGGGCTTAGCAATCAAGATTCTGTGTAGAGCTTGGGCTTGTGCTGTCTGAGTTGCCGAGCAGCAGAGTTTTCAGAAGAGACGCGCTGGTATCGATCCTTTTCGATTGACAGTACAAGCAGCATGGTTTGGCCCTGGCCTTTTTCTGCGCATTTCTGCGCCTGAGGATCGCGAGGCGGCGGGTGCGGATGCTTGGACGTTCGGGGGCCCGCCGGGCCACCGGGCCATAAAACAAGCATCAACATTCCATGAGAGCACCAAAAAAAGGCGTAAATGCTTACCTCCCTCAGAAGCCAGGCCCTAACCAGGCTCTGGGAGCTTAGGCTTCCCGGGAGGAAAGCCATGTCTCACTTCTGAATTCTTGGCCTTTCGACTGGGCACAGCTCGAACGCATCCTGCATTAACTCCAAACGGTTAATCTTAAACCGATCTGCATACTTATCCTGTACGGTGAATAACAACCATGAACTATCAAATAGCTCCTGTACAATCCTGTCAAACAGAATGATTTACAAGAATTACCTGAAGTAAGGCTGACGGAAAACAAATCCAGCCCAAACAGAGAACCCGTCTGAGATTCTGGTTAACAAGCAGAAACTCTGGCAGACCAATCCCACACCTCCGTGGCCCTGGCTCCAGCTCTTTGGGGGACTTCCGTTCCAGATCTTGCCCACTTATGTGCCGGTCATATCAAGGCAAGCGGCCTTTGGGTATGGCAATTGTAGCATGGGTCGGGTCGAAATTTTTAGCGGCTTTGTTGGATGCTTCTGAACTTCTAAACCAATGGATGGACATGGAAGCATCGTGTTGGGGAGTGAGAGGGAGTAGTATGCAGTGATCATCCTGGGTCAGTTTCTCGCCAAAACAACAAAGGCATGAGAGTCCGCACTGACTGCATTCCCGTGAACGTAGGTGTCGCTTTTTGACCACACATCTTCTTGAGACATCTTTTGGGTTGGGCAGATGCGTTCTTCTGGTCGAGCCTTGTCGTCACTGCGTTAAAACGCTCGGTTGAGCTGCTGGTAGTACTTTCAGAATCCATAGACTCCATAGTTGTCCAACAGGCGAGCTAAACAGACTCGATGTGCCCATCTTTTCCTGAGCAAGGCCTAGCCTTGGGCATCTAGATCCCATAGCCAGGCTTTTGACGCAAACTCCCTCCAGCCTTGTCATCTTCCAATGGCGGCTCTGGCGATCGTATTGAGCGTTTTTTTGATTTTTTCTAAAGTCTTGACTGAACTTTGTGTTCTGCCCGGTTGTTGCTGAGATTGCATTTAGTAATGGAGCATGCCAAGCTGCCCACCCGAGGCCGCACTTGGTTTTGCTCAGTCCATCGAGGTCGGCGCAGGTTCTGCCTCGCAACTTGGAGCAAAATTGTGTTGTTCGCGACGAAGCGACGAAGCGACATTATTCAGGGCGCTTGGGAGTTTGGGGTTGGATGCGACGAGGAGAGCACTTGAACTTTACGTTAGGAACCGGTCTTGTCTAAGCATTCGACGACCTTCTGGAGATCAGCGGGCTTCATGCTTTTCAGGGCTCAAGGGTTGTTGCTGTTCCGTGCTCTTTTCGTTCCGTGCTCTTTTTGTTGCACTTTCCGCTCAAAGCATGCCCGGCCCGAGACGTTTACAATCTGTGTTTTGAAAGGCGGACGCCAGGGACAGGAAATACCCCAAGGGCAACGAAAGACACCAGATCGCCGGAGAGAAGCCTCCATAGCTGCCTGTCTTCTTTCTGCGTGCCTTGAGTCGACTCCGCCACAGACCCAGCTCGCTAAGCCCCGAGCAACATCGTTTGAGTTCCAAGCTAACCCCCAAAGCAGAACAATCAACCTTTGCTTTGCTGTGGGGCTGAGGTTGGACAGTTAAGGGGCTCAAGGGGTTCAGAGCTCTTTGTCATGAACGCGCTAGGAAAGGGTAAGTGCCTCGGGATAAGCTTGAGACATACCGTACCCATTCTCCACTTGAGACTTATCTCCAGCTGCAAGCTGCGAGAAGTCTTGCTGTTGGGGGCCGACGGAAGTCCGACAAAAGCGCTTTCTCGTTCAGGCCTGCGCCTGGAAAGCTGCTTTCATCACTCTGCCAGCGTCCCAGGGCTTCTTCGTTTTGTACGATGCCACTTCAAAAAATGAGGTTTGATTAGGTTTTCTGGGTGATGATGGTGATGTGTTCCGAGACGCATGGCCTTCATGAGTTGGATTGGGGTCTACAGGTGCTTGAGGTGAAAAAGAGCTCTTAGACGACATGTGAACTCGCTTTCAAGACTTGTCTTATTTTGATGGCTTCTTCCAGTGGAACCATGATATTCCTAGTGATGCCCCAAGTGCGTTGAAGCATGGAATCCAATCATGAGGGCATGAAGCACCTAAACTCCACTTTCTGGAAACTTGAACATCTTGCAGCCGCAATCTGGTTACTCATCTTGGAGCTTGATTTAAGAACCAGCTACATCCGCACATCATTTGCTGGGAACTTCGTGTGGTGGCAGGTTCCGGAAAGGCTCCAGGAAATCGACCTCACACGTACAGCGAAGGAGAGAAGGGATGCGGAAAACATGATGAGATGCAGCAATTGCTTCGCCCTTTTGCCCTGCTGAACGCATGCTGTGAAAGAGCTGGTCCAACCACTGAAGGCCACTTGAGAATCTACATCGTTACCTCGGGTCTGCCCCGTGCTTGTGTCAAAAGGTGGCCAAAACGTCCCGAATAAGTTGCCTCTCAATCTGGGCCTGGACACCTTAAGCCTTATGCCTGGCGGCAGTTTGCCGTAGCGCCCTCAGAGTCGGTGGAGGACATTCCTCCCATAGCACTAGCACGGGTTCGATGCAACTTGGCAGATTTAGGGGGGGGTTCAGAGCCTTCTGCTTCGATGAGTCGCTTTGGTTGATATCGCGATATCGCCATCGCGACCCCGCTCCGGGTTTGGGCGCAAGGCGGATGTGTTTTTTTGTCGTCGCCGGGCCGGGGAGGAGGGGGGGAGGTTGGCTGTCTAACAAGGAGAACAATAAAGACACGAAGCAACAACAAGAACAGAAAGAAGAGCCACAACAACAGCTGCAGCAGCAGCAGAAGAAGCAGCAGCAGCAGAAGACGCATCAGCAGAAGAAACAGCGGAAGCAGCGGAAGCAGCCACCACGACGACGACGACCGCCACCACGACGACCACCGCCACCACCACGACGACCACCACGATGACCACGACGACGACCACGACGACGACCACGACGACGACCACGACGACGACCACGACGACGACCGCGACGACGACCACGACGACGACCACGACGACGACCACGACGACGACCACGACGACGACCACGACGACGACCACGACGACGACCACGACGACGACCACGACGACGACCACGACGACGACCACGACGACGACGACAACACCAACACCTGAACCTGACACCTACACCTACACCTGCACCTACACCTACACCTACACCCACACCTACACCTGCAACTACGGCTACAACTACACCTACAACTATAACCACTACGGCAACTGCGTTTGCGTCTGACACAGCAACAATAGCAGCAGCATCGTCATCATCCTTTAATTTCATGTTGTGTTTCATTGAACGCTCATTCATTGTCATGCCATTGTCATGCCATTGTCATGCCATTGTCATGCCATTGTCATGTCATTGTCATGTCGGTTTTCATTCTCATGTCATTTTCATTTTCATGTTCTCTTTCACGTTCCTTTCATTGTCAATGCATTTTCTTTTCATTTTCATGTTGTTTTCTTACGATTTTCAACCATTCTCATTTCTCATTTCATATTTCATGTTTTCATTTTTCATATTTTCACTTTTAAATTGTCATTTTCATTTCCTTTTTTCATATTTCATCTTCGTTTTCATATTTCATTGTCATTTGTCATTGTCATTTCGCATATTTCTTCATTCTGCATTTTCATGTCATTTTAATATTTCATGTCACATATCATTTTCATAATTCATTCTCATATGTTATTTTCACATGTCATTTTCATATTTCATTTTCATGTTTCATGTTCATATGTCATTTTATGATTTCATCTTCGTTTCGTCTTAAACTCATCTTCGTTTCATCTTAATTTCATCTTCGTTTCATTTTCATGTCATCTCCGTTTCGTTTTCATTTCATTTCCGTTTTCGCTTCTTTTCATTTTTTCATTTTTCATTTTTTCATTTTTTATTTTTCATTTTTCATTTTTTAATTTTTTCATTTTTTCATTTTTTCATTTTTTCATTTTTTCATTTTTTATTTTTCATTTTTCATTTTTTAATTTTTTCATTTTTTCATTTTTTCATTTTTTCATTTTTTCATTTTTTCATTTTTTCATTTTTTCATTTTTTCATTTTTTCATTTTTTCATTTTTTCATTTTTTCATTTTTTCATTTTTTCATTTTTTCATTTTTTCATTTTTTCATTTTTTCATTTTTTCATTTTTTCATTTTTTCATTTTTTCATTTTTTCATTTTTTCATTTTTTCATTTTTTCATTTTTTCATTTTTTCATTTTTTCATTTTTTCATTTTTTCATTTTTTCATTTTTTCATTTTTTCATTTTTTCATTTTTTCATTTTTTCATTTTTTCATTTTTTCATTTTTTCATTTTTTCATTTTTTCATTTTTTCATTTTTTCATTTTTTCATTTTTTCATTTTTTCATTTTTTCATTTTTTCATTTTTTCATTTTTTCATTTTTTCATTTTTTTCATTTTTTCATTTTTTCAGTTTTTCATTTTTCATTTTTTCAGTTTTTCATTTTTCATTTTGTCATTTTTTCATTTTTTCATTTTTCATTTTTTCATTTTTTCATTTTTTCTTTTTTTCTTTTTTTTTTTCATTTTTTCATTTTTTCATTTTTTCATTTTTTCATTTTTTCATTTTTTCATTTTTTCATTTTTTCATTTTTTCATTTTTTCATTTTTTCATTTTTTCATTTTTTCATTTTTTCATTTTTTCATTTTTTCATTTTTTCATTTTTTCATTTTTTCATTTTTTCATTTTTTCATTTTTTCATTTTTTCATTTTTTCATTTTTTCATTTTTTCATTTTTTCATTTTTTTTTTTTCATTTTTTCATTTTTTCATTTTTTCATTTTTTCATTTTTTCATTTTTTCATTTTTTCATTTTTTCATTTTTTCATTTTTTCATTTTTTCATTTTTTCATTTTTTCATTTTTTCATTTTTTCATTTTTTCATTTTTTTCATTTTTTCATTTTTTCATTTTTTCATTTTTTCATTTTTTCATTTTTTTCATTTTTTCATTTTTTCATTTTTTCATTTTTTCATTTTTTCATTTTTTCATTTTTTCATTTTTTCATTTTTTCATTTTTTCATTTTTTCATTTTTTCATTTTTCATTTTTTCCATTTTTTCATTTTTTTCATTTTTTCATTTTTTCATTTTTTCATTTGTCCAGTTTTCCTTTTCCATTTCTTTTTCATTTCGTTTGCATCTCTTTTTCATCTCTTTTTCATGTTCAATTCGTTCTCATTTGACTTCAAGCGCTTGCGTGAGCTGGTCCCATGCCTCGGCGGGCACGTGCGGGTGAGAAGTTGGGTAGTCTTAAAACTGCTGCTTCAGGAGGGACAGGCTGGCCCAGCCGTTGGATGTTGACATTCCAGACACGAGACTGGCGCTCACGCCGCTCCACAGAGTCGGCACGTGATTTACCCCAGCACAGAGAGCAGCGCGGATTCCATTCCAGGTCTCAGGGAAATTGGCAGTGTGTTTGAAGAGCAGCTCGAACCGATATTCTACTTAGTGCAACATGATGTGACAACTGCATGCTGCAGGCTCAAAGTGTAAGGAAAGGACACTGGTGATCGCGCCAGATTTTGAGCGGCTGCGTTCGTCTGCCAAGCGATGTCAACCTGGATGCGCCCTCTCACGTGCGACTTCGGAAGTGAAGAAGCAAGGCAATTTGCTTTATGTTCCGGCGAGTCGTTGCGCTGGAATGAGAAGTTGAGCTTTAGATCTCGAGACAGGCTGAATTGCTGGGTAAGGGGCTCCACCACCTATTCCGGAGTTGTTGATGCGGCAAGTTGCCTTGGCCGCAATAGTGGCTTACCGCTTACCGAATCACGCCACGTCCGAAGTGGTCGCCACTTGCGAGTGCAGTGACCAAGCAAAAGAGAGGTGGGCATGAGGCAACCTTTTCAAAGACACTTGGGAGTCTCAAAGTCCTTATGATGCAAGGTGGGAAACTGGGAGCCTCAACAGGAGAAGGGCGAGAACGGGAACGGACCATTGATCCTTGAAACGCGGGGCCGCAGAGAAGCCTAGACCGCCTAGGCTTGTGAGTACCAGAAGTCTACAACAGCCACGATTCCTGGTTTGTTTTTTTTATGGTTTTGGTATGGTTTTTTTATGATTCCCCCACAACCCATGTTTATGATATTTTTATGAGCCCTACGAAGGCTCTACTATTCTTATGGTTTTTTTATGAACCAGTAAATTTCGAATTTATGATTTTTATATGAAAAATATATCGTATTCTTTGTTTGTTCTATGCCGTTGATCTGGATTTCTGATAAGTGTTGGAAGCTGCGCGTGTTTCAGGTTAACCGTTCTTCAAACGTAAACCGTAGACGTGTAGTAACTTCACACCACTGGCCACCCTGCAGCACAGCAACACATGTTTGTTTGGCTGTCCTGGCCGCCATGGCCCTGTTGGAACTTCTTGAGTCGGATGCTTGGGCTTGGGTCTGTCTGGGGCGGTGGGTTTTGCGTTTGGTCCTTGTTCTGTGCAGAGGGGGGCTGAGAAGGACAAAGAGGTCCAAAGAGAGGCGGTTATCGTACCGTAAAAACCATGTAAAAAAAGCATAAAAAAGCATAAAAAAACATAAAAAAGCAAAAAAAAACATACCAGATCCATAAAAGGAAAGGGTGGGGCGATGAGGGTCTCAGAGAGGTGGGAGGCTCAGACCATAAAAAATACGCAATTTTTATGTTTTTTTAATGGTTTTGCTGATTTCCAGCCCGGGCCGCCCCCTCACCCTTCTTCGCATGCAAAACCCAGAAAGTCATAAAAAAAAAAACGTTAAAAAATCATAAATTTTACGCAAAATTTAACGATTTTTTTATGACTTTTTCACGATTCCACCTCCCCAAACCCCTGCCCCTCCTTCCCCCCCCTTCCCCCCCCCCCCCCCCCCCCTTCCCCCCCTTCCCCCCCTTCCCCCCCCTTCCCCGCCCAACCCCCCCCCCCCCCACCCCCACCCCACCCCCCCCAATCCCCCTCAAAAAAAAAATTTGAACCACCTCCTTAATCGCAGCCACACAGCTTACCTTACATGTCATACAACGCAATCTTGAGTAAGCCCAAGCTTCTGCTGCGCAGGCCAAGTCCACGAAGCGACCAGAAAACAACGGCGCATGCAAGCAATGGGAAGTTCAGATTTCTGATTGGCGTGAGCAGTTAGGCATCTCAAAGAACTACATGCCTTTCGTGCTTGGAATCTTCTCGAACAGAATCCAAAAGCCAACTTTGGAAGATCATAAAAGAACCATAAAGAAATCACAAAATTGGAAATCCTAGGCTTCATACAGAAATCGAGAAGAAGTCATAAAAAAAATCCGGCGAGATGGGTCGGTTCTTGTACATCTGGCACTCACAAGCCTAGGCCCTTTCGAAAGCAGACGGGGAGTGGACAGGACTGGAAGCCGAAAGTTTGGGGTGCCCATCCGTGAACACGCTAGCTACTCGAGCGCCGCCTGCTGTGTCATGCTCCTGTCGTGGGACACATCGGACCCGAAATTTTCAACGGGAGCCTAATGCCCAACCGCTTGAACTGGAAACCCCTTTCAGCCCATGAATTCCGAATCCGGGCCAAGGCCCGCCGTAACACCGTCAAGCTCTGAGTGGGAATCTCTGTTGGACGAGGCACTGGGATCAGAAAAGAGGATCTTAGATTTTTTGCTCACGCACAACAGCTGGTGAAGGGAGTAGGAGTCAGTCTTGTAAAATGGAACTTGACAGTGATGTCCCAAGCCCATGGCAGCATTCGAGAACTGTTGCACAAATGTGCTGTGTGAGGCGCACGAGCCTTCGCAAGAGGCGACTGGGAGCGAACTGGCACTGCTAGCTTATAACTTTTTATTTGTAAGTCTGCGTTTGAAGATGCGCGATTGAGCTGTCCATCAGAACTGAAACTCTCGGACCAAGCACGGCTGACACATTCCAAACACTCCACATTAACGATAGTGGTGCCGTGTACGAAGCCCTGTTTGCGCATCTTGCAGCGTGCACGCCGTCGTGTGCCAATCATGGCGCAGCATTTCGTGGCTCGTTGCCGTGTGCGTGGGCATTGGGCTCTGCATGCTTGGGTATGTTGCGGGTCATGTTGTGGGGGTTGCTGGCGAGATTTGCAAACTACAATTGCAGGAGTTGCAAAATGGCAAGAAACGACTGCAGATGCCTAACTGACTCTTCAGGCAACCATTTCTTAACTCCTCAACATGTTCCGAACAAAGGTGTATTCTTGCTTCGTTGCATTTTGTTTCCCCTCCTAGAGGCAGACACAATCACTTGTCGTTGCAATTGATTCTCCTGCACAACGGGAACAGAACATTGGAGCCGGCGGTTTGAAAGTTTCTGCATCGAGAATGAGAGATAATTTAGGGAATTCATGATGGGCAGCCTCTTCTCCAAAATCTGTATCTGCGTGTGTGCGTGTGCCTTGCGCGTGCGCGTGCGCGGGCGCGTGTCAGCTACAGCACAAATCGGTGAGTTGCTGATCTCCAGGCCGCATGTGCTGCAAGGATTGCACCATGCACGATTGCAAAGTGGCAACATGCTGTTTACGAAGCTCCAAAAGGCTTTCTGGTGGAATAGTCCTCAAGGTTCAGTGTGCATGTTGCGTGCATGCAGCATGCGTGCTGCAGCCTTCATCAGCTTGCGGGCAGTCGAAGGGCTGTTGTTTGATCTATTGGTTCGAAACCCTCCAATTCCAAACCGCATGGTGAATCTATTGTTCGAGACAGCATGGAACGATGCAGTCTTTATTGGAAAAACTAGGAGACTCCGTCGCTCGCTTGCGTGATACGTTCATCCCTGCAGCGTGACCAACTTCCTGTATCTCCACGCACTAAGCGTTGTCTCATCTTGTAGGAGGATTTGTCGCATGAAAACCATTGGTTCCAGATGCCGCCAGGCTTTGAATTCCATCGTGGTGCCTTGCCTGCCTGTCAGACAGCAAGTGGAACGGGACAGCTAGTTTTTTTCAAAACAGGTTTTTGGTGGCCATAACTGGTCTGGGCGGAAGAGAACTTCCACGGCATCTTTTGAGTATTTACACTTTCTGGTGTTTTGTCGGACAGAATTAGTGGGCGTGTTCATGACGTCCTGGTGTTTTGCGCGTCCAGTTCTTGTTCTTCTTGACCATTCGAAAGTAGTATAGCGTTTAGGATTTAGTGGATAATTGCCATCGACATTAACATTGAGCCCTGAGTTTGAACATTGAAGAACGGGCACGATCAAACATCTGCTGAGGAGATGCTCAACGCGCAAAAGGCGCGTTTGTTGCCGCCCGGATTGAACAGCAGCTCCTGCAGTTCTGATCAAAAGCGCTTCATGTATGATCTTTCGATCCCCCAAGGGCGTACAATAAAGGCCCGTGGCCGAGCAAGCCAAGTGAACTCCGTAAAGCCCTAAAACTAAAACGGTGGGAGTTTTTGTCGGACACCTTTATTTTTCTGAATGCAGGCACATGGGTTTGATGCGAAAGGCGAAAGGCTCGGGTTTGATGTCTTGAAGGCTTAGATCAGGAACCTTCTACACATTTTGAGCAAATCCTTGGACGTGGAATGTTGACGCTGCATGAGGCAGGAGAACCACATGCTTTCCCTTGAGTCCGAGATTGTTCGTTTGTCCAAGGACCGTTTGCGCGCCATAAGTCGTTTCAAGCTTCTGAATCTGCCACAACTAGGGTAAATTAAGACTCTTGGGTCGGGCTCATGTGAGTTTCTTGAAGCGCCTTCTCTTTGCGAGCTTCGGTTTTTGCACAGGCTGTACACGATCAAAAGGCATGCCAGGGCAACTGAGCATAGTTGAGTTGCCTATGCATGGCTAGAAGCTCAGTAGCACAAGTTTCCTTTTTACTGCATCGCAAAGGCTAGTGTAGCTGGGCTTGAGTTCATCACTCCCTACCTCCGTAGGAGTCTGCGTACAAGCCCCAGATGGTGCCGGTATAATGGTTCTCTTTTTTTGCTTTGTTTATGCGGTGCGGGGGGGGAGGGGGTACAAACAGAGATCACGATTTAGATCCAAAAAGCGCCATCCAAATCACACGATGCATACAAGATGTTTGTGTCTATGTGGGGGGGGTTAATGCAGGGTTGCGTGGCGCTGGCATTGGCAGGTCGAAGGTGCGCCAGGCGTAAGGTGTGCGTCGAGTGTTGAAGGTGGGGAGCCGGGGGGGTTTAAGGGGGTGGGGAGTTGGGGCACGATAGTCGCCACAGTAGTCCTGACGAATCGGAGGAGCCAGGGGGGGTTTAAGCAGAACGGACATGACAATGGCTGCGAGGCCGCGAAATAAGCCTGCGAGGTGAGACCGCGAAGTGAGGTTGCGAGGCTGCGAGGTGAAAGCGAGGCCGCGAGGTGCTTGGAAGTTTGCGCGGGTCTGTAAAAGTTATGGGCTAGTCAGGATTACCATATAACTGCTTGCTTGCTTGTTCTGGGACATAACTGCTAGCTGCTAGCTCTGATAGAAAGGTGTTGTAAGACTTATGTATGGGTCAGTCACGTAAAGAGTGTAGCAGCGGTTATGGCAACTACCCAAGTGTTTAGGTTGGCTAAGGTACTTTGGGTTTAGTGGAGACTTAAGCCTTAAACCCTAAAAGCCACGCCACTGCGACTGCGAAACCTTTGCCATATGCGCACGATGCCGATGAGGCTGATGCATCTGCAGGCTACAACACGTTTTAACCGTCCAGTGCTTTGAGGGTTTAAACTTTCCAGAGTCTTCAGCTTTCTGAGCATTTTGACCTTCCAGGGTTTGAAGAACGTCCATGTGTGGCCCCGGCCCATCCATTGCTCAAGCAGCCGTGCCCGCTGCAGAGCATCCATGCCCGAACGATGTTTACGAAAACACGCTAACAGTCCATCCATTTCCCAGAGCGTCCATACCCAGGCAGTAATTCCGTCCATGCTACCAGCGACCAATCCCCTGGAGCATCCATGCCTGTGCACTGATTAGCACTGATTGCGCCTCAGCTGTCAATGTCTCCTTTGGTTATTTAGGGCATCCATGCCCGTACCATGATTGCGTCCGTGCTACGAGTGCATCCATTCCATGCCCGAATGATGATTACGTCCGTGCTGCCACTGCAGCAATTCCCCAAGGCATCCATGCCGGTACGCTGGGCCATGCCCAACGATGGGTACGTCCATGCTAGCCCGAGCATCCATGCCCGAACGATGATTATGTCCATGCTACCAGCGCATCCATTCCCCAGGATATCCGTGCCTGAACGATGGATATGTCCAATCTACCAGCGCGCCAGTTTTCCAGAGCATCCATGCCCAGCCAATCTGCCAGTGCACCAGTCCCCCCAGAAGGATTAAAGCTGTTGAGCACCGACGCAGCCCGAGTGTGCATACAGGAGTGGCCCTTTATCCAGTATGCTTGTCCTCACTTCATCACTTTTTGTTGTGAGGTCGCTTGGTGAGGCCGTGCGGTTGCAGAATCCCGTATTGTCACGTGTTATCTCGTTTTAAGGGGGTTGGGGCATGTAGTCTGGGCCGGCTTTCAGCCTCGGCATGCCCCCTCAAGTACATAGGAAAACCAGTGCTGCAGCAAATGTGCAGGAGAACCAGGCGCTGCGTGCAAGCGTGGGCCTGAGATCTGTTTTTCGGTTTCCAGAGTGCGTTCTTACCACGACACAGTTTAGGTGAACACTGATTCCCCCGCATGGGGGGCCGGGGGCTGGGAGGGGCTGGGAGGGGCTGGGGCACAGAAAATGCGGGGGAATCACCGTTTGTTTTGACTTTTTTTTGTTCCTTTCATTCCGCCACTGAATTCCCTGAGAAAGGTGTGGAAGCCGCCTACTTGGTCAACCCGTCGCTCCTTCTTTGAATGAGATTGAAAATCTTCTAGACTGAATGACAGGGACGGCTTTGCAATGTTGCACGGGGTGTTCGGTTTCAGGTTTTGTGGGTTTGCAACAGGGAAGACATCGATTTGCAGAGCTGTGTGGTGCAATGTAAACAGGTTTAGTTTGGAATCAGGGAGGATTGCCAGCTTAGGGTGCAGCATGGAGAGAGCGAAACTCATTCCGGAAACGGTCGGGGTTGCAAGAGGCACAGGGGATACAGGCTGAGCGTTAAGCATGGGCTTGTCAGTGACGACCACGGCATCCTCGACCCTGAGCAAGAACCTAAACAATATGTTGCGCCTGCAAGAAAATGCGATGCCGCACTGTACTCAGATGGAAGGCTGCAACAAAGTCTTGAAGCCCAAGGAACCCCGCAATGCCAATGCCAAATCCGATGATGCTTCCCACTCCGGCAGCTTGGCTCACTTCCTGAAAGGATTGCGTACACCAATCCTGCAGCAAGCGGGAAATGCGATATGCGCAACTTAGCATTGAAGGAAGACACGGAAAGTTCAACAGGCAATGGTTGAATAGAAGTAAGTCAGTTTCGGTGGCGTTTCAATGTGTTTTGGCTTGAGCAGGAACAGTCGCGGAAGCTTGTGTTTGCAGAAGAGGCTGAGCGTTCGCTTTCGAGCGGCCGCCTTGATGTGTAATGACAGGCTGCAAGACGAGCTGCTTCAAAAGCAGGTGTGCAAGTCTGCACATGTTGTGTTCACTCTATCAGGCTGTGCACGCCGGCAGGGAATGCGTTCGGACAGACTAGTGTATACAGTGTGTGTGTGTGTGTGTGTGTGTGTGTGTGTGTGTGTGTGTGTGTGTGTGTGTGTGTGTGTGTGTGTGTGTGTGTGTGTGTGTGTGTGTGTGTGTGTGTGTGTGTGTGTGTGTGTGTGTGTGTGTGTGTGTGTGTGTCTGTGTGTGTGTGTGTGTTTGCGCGTGTGCACGCGCGTGTCGTGCTTGCGTTTGTACACCTTTGTACCGCGCGTACCTGCCCATGTACTTTGAGTCATGTTTCGCTTGTGTAGGCTGAGTATGACTTGATTTTCTTTTGCACTTTTGCAAAACACTGAGACACTAGGATCAGCGTCAGCAAGTTGCGCTCGAGCCTTTCGACACGCGATTTCAATCCTGCGAATCCACAAGCATCCGCCTAGAAAAGTGTTATGTGAGCCTGCGAAATTCCACGTAGTAGCTGGCAATCCACCTACTTGCACTGCCCACAGCTCAAATGAGCTAGTGTGCCAGGAAGGTCGGAAACTTTGCTTCAGGCACTCGCCATCCTACCATCAAAGCAGAGGAACACTTGAAAATCTTGAGCTTGCCAGCGATGTAAACACAGACGGTTAGCAAGGACATGGTCATGAATCAGCTTGCTCATCGCAGCAGCTAGCTAGTAGTGTTGACCTTGAGATGTGCGTTGGATATGCCACCCGTGTTCGTTTTGCATGGTTTGCTGTCGTACCCCAAGTTCAATTCATTGCCTTTACCAGATCGCAACTCGTGAGTCGCAAAGCTCAGACAAGGTTTTGATGCCAGTGGAGACAGCCAGCAATGCATCGCACCCAGCCATTGCCCCGCATGTTGGTGACTGTTCGTGCACCGGACCTAAGAAATGCTCTGCGTTCGTGCCAACTTGGAGTTTGAGTAAGAGAGCGGCAATTTTTTGAAGGCTTTTGGAAGACCTGCTTGCTGAGGGTGGCTCTGGCATCGGTGCCACAATGCCGCTCTTGGGTCGCACATTGAGTTCTCTTGTAGTCACACCCACCCAAAACACCCACCCAAACTACAGGACACACAGGAACCGATGTCGAATTCGAATAGTAATGGACAATCACGAAAGCTAGCCCGTAGGAGCTGGCCGAGTTTCTTACCAACCGCTAGGTTGAACAACAGGGGTGTGGGGTAAACTCCACCGGGATTGGGTGGCCAAGCCCTACCTTTTTGAGGTCCCGAACGGACCTTGCCGGCTCGAAAATTGATGCTCAGCCTCAGGGGGCGCTTGGGCTAAGCGCACCCGAAGGCTCAGGGTCCAACAGCTGCTGTGTAATATTTCTTCAAGACAGCGTCGAAACGACGTTACTACATCTCCATGCACGGACAGTCTGGGGTCGGGCACTCCAGGCTGGGCACTCCGGGGATTCTCTGGTGATGCTCTTCACTCTGGGGTTGGGCACTGCAGGGTTTTGTGGGATGATAACCCCAGACAGTCCCGGCAGTTTCCGGGCATACTCTGGGTTGGGCACTCCAAAAACTCTTTGGGGATACTTTGGGGTTGGGCATTCCAGAATGCTCTGATATTGCACTCGGGGCTGGGCACTCCAGGGTTCTGTGGGGGAGTCTGGGCCCTGGGATTCTCGGGGGTTGGGCACTCCAGGCATTCTCTGGGGATGGTCTTGGGGCTGGGCACTCGACGGATTTTTTGCTCCAGGGTTCTTTGGGGGATGCTCTGGCCAGGGATTCTTGCTCTGGGGTGGGATACGGCTGATGGACGAGGAGTAGACAGGTCGTGCACTGGGTAGTCAACGGCAGGTCTCACACTTGCCTGTTTGGTCAATGCCGTTCTCCTCAGTGGCTAATCCAGCAACTGCACTAGCTTTCGTTCCTGCAGTCCCCCACAAGCTAGGAGAATAGACAGATACAGATACCTTCCTTGTAAAGAATAGAGGAATGGAGGTCGTCGTATTGAAGTGCTCGAGTATAGCAGAACTACAGCCTTCGTATTGTGAAAACCAGCTTCAGCACAAATCTGGCTTTGCAAAGCGTTGGTCTCCAGATGTATGTGCTTGAATCCACCAGTCTTGCCATGTGCAATCACAGCAAAGATGATGAAGGATGGCTTGCTGCACCGTGTTGGTCTCCACCGTTCCCGAGGTCAGCTTCTCCTTGGACTGGATCCGGCAGCAGCCTGCAGGCCCTTCGTTCCGTCACGCATTCTAGTTGATTGAGACAGTGGAGAGTGAGGACCCAGTCACTGAGGGTTCAAGGCCCAGCTGCTTTCAAATCAGATGCAAGGCCGAGAGATGTTCCATGGTTCGAGGATTTTTGCACCCTGGGTTTTAGCATCTTTGCAAAAAGGTCCAGCTGCACCCGTCGGCTCCAGCCATGTTGCACTCCAAGCAAAGTTGTCTGGAGTTCAGCGCGCACCTCGCATCATGCACCAGCAAATGGCAGAGAACAGCAACAACCACCACTGCCACCACCGCGATCACCGCCGTAACCACAACAGCAACAACAGCGACAGCACAACACCCACAATCACAAGCATAAGCAAGAAGAACCTCCAGCAACCCCACTTGCACTGAAAACCTTGAATTTCGATTTTGTCCTCTCAGGGTTTCGCCAACCCGCGTGTTGGAAACCTTCGGGGGAGACTCCTAACTTTTCTTGTCGCCTGTGATGTTGACTGCTAGCGTCTGCCATGTAGTCTGCTCTGTCGCTTGAGAGGATTTGGATCTGTCGCTTGCTGGGGCCGGCGAGTTTCCAGGCGCAGCAGATTAATAATCTTCTAAAGACTGGAATTCAGATTCCTCTTTGAGAGTCTAATGGGATGGGGCCATGTTGAAGAGAAGGAGCCCATACACGTATAGGCCAAGATTGTTTTTGCGAGGCATCTTGTATGTGCTCTCTTTGTCGGGTAGATGGGAAAAGTGTTATTTTCAGGTACCCAAACCTGACCAGTTTTATCGTGCGAGCCACGTAAAACTTTTCAACTTTTCATGAGGAGCAATAAGGTTCAAAACAGTGGGTTCACAGGTTCATGGTTCACTTCCCCAAATGTCATTGACATGGCCAAGCTATTGGGGGCAAGGCTGGGGTTGGCCCCTGCTTTGTAGTTCCGAAGGGAGCGATTGCTGGAAACACTCAATGGGATGTAGCGCGCGGTTGGGAAGATCCTTTTTTTGGGTCACGGTCACGGCGGTATTCGCATCGTTGTCACGGTATTTTGCATCGTTGTCACATTTGATAGCATCCCCTCAATTGCACCGTGGATTTCTGATTGCTAAACGCTGAAGGCTTCAGGTGGGCTACCCACGTGAAAACTTGACAGCCTTGCAGTTTTGCAGTCTTTTGAAAGTGCATCCTTGGTTGCTGGGTCAGGACAACTTCAAAAACTCATAGGCCAGGGCCTTCATGAACTTCAAAGGCCTGATGTCTAGAAGGTTTGAGGCTTTACCGCATGGGCTACCTGCCCCCCTGAAAGCTTGACTGCCCGGCTGCTTTATACGTTTTTTAAAAAGGAATCCTTGGGTTCTGGGCATGGACAGATTAACGTTTCAGAGGCCGACGCCCTAGGCATCCCTAGGCCTTTGCGAAGTCCTGAAGCTTGGAAACAGAATTGGCCTTGATCAACCTGAATCAAACTCTTCCAAGGTGCTTCCTGCCATTCAACCCGTTAATCATGCAGTGCAGCCATCGTTTCGCACCCTTGCGGGATACGTTTAATTCCGATGTTTACATGACGGTCATGACTTCTATCGAGGTCCCAAGGTGGTTTTTTTGCCCGCCGCAACCCATGTTCACTGGAAGGGCGAGATGCGAAGATTTCGCCGATGTCTTCGAAGACCGCGCCCGGCGTCGGCATCAAACGAAACTCCGCCGCTAAGGGGGGGACGTGCAAGAGTTGAATTTCAAAGGCTTGAGATGGACCGTCACTCTGCCCGAATGACAGTGCATTATGCAGCAAGCTTGCTGTTTCTGAAGATGGGTCACTGGGTTTTTGTTTTGTGTGGTGAAAATGCTTGACTTTGCTGCAGCTGTTGGAAGGCTGCGGGGTGGCCTTGGCAGGCAAGTTGCTAAGTTCTAGTCGTTTGCTTGAGAGAATTCCGAAAAGCCGATGAGAATAAGCATTGGCCCGGCACCCAACGGACTCAACTCCTTTGGAAGCTCTAAACAGGATGGTGCCTCGCCGCCTGCTTCTCAACTAGGCCCTGTAAATCTTGTGCCTCCAACCATCTCCCACGACATGTTTATAAAGATATATGACCTTAACAAGAAACTTGACGGCCCATGCGGGCTGCCTCCAGACCCCTGTCCTAGTATTCACAAATCTTTTCGCAAGGAGTGGGGAAAGTCGAGCCCAAGGAGGCACGCCTGAAGAAGTGCCAGCAAAAGCTGCAGTCTTCCGAATTTGTGGGTTTCAAGGCTGCGGAAGCACGTTTCGGGCTTGAATGTATCAGCCCATCAGGACCAAGCAGGACTCGAATGCGCTAGAGGTGCTGAAAAATGCACACAGTTCCTCCCCGAAAGGTTGCTCCTGCTGGCCCAGATCCCCAGGGTCGGACAACAGCATCGTGGCAGCAGTGCATGCTGCATGTTCGGAGGACGGTTTTGAAATTCGGAAGTGAATGTAAAGTTTGTCGCAGTTTGGGATTCCAAGGCTTGATGATTATGAGTATTATGTTTCCTGCAGAGAACTACTTCGCGGCTTCAACCAGCGTTGTACCAGGCGCCAGTTCTATGCGAGGTTCACAACAATGCTCTCGAGCTTTGGGAGTTCGAGGTGCTTGTGAGACCCAAGCCCCCTGCACCAAGTTTCCGAGCTGATGTCTGCAGGGCAGGGGCACAGCAGTTCGAAGCATCCTGCTTGGACGCTTGTTTTTGCTTGATGGTACAGGGCCGTTACAGATTACAAACCGCTTCCAACAGTCAAACAAACACCAGCATTCGTAGCCCTAAGAGCCATGATGTTTTCCTTGACCTTCTGCACACACTACCCGTGCATCAAGGTAATGCTGAGAAATCTGCCGAACAACTACACGAGGGAGTCCTGACTGCATGTGCGTCCAGGATGTAAGCCACAACCATGACGATTGACTTCGATAAGCCTGCAGTGCGCTTCAGCATGTATGTTGCTCAAAGCCGTCGGTGTAGTTGGAGCCGCGTCGACTCTTGAGTACTCTGCTGCTGCACTTTTGACGTTTGGCGTTACAAGCTTGATTTTCTCAGCAGACAATGGCAATGTTTTCCGGCAAAGATCATTTTGTCTTGGCGCGTAGGAAGCATGAACTTCTTGACACAGGACATGCTCTTGGACCTGATTGACAGCATGGGCTTCCGTGGACAATATGTGATTTGGATGCACAGGAAGGCGAGCAAAGTGGCAGAATTCTTTTCAATACAGCGGTTACTTGTGGTGGCTGTCTTGCTCTTTGTTCCCCAGCCCTGCAAGACCTCGAACATTGAAGCCTGTTTTTTTCCAAGGATTTCTTGTACCTCCCCATTGATTTCCAGACCCATGCGTGCCTGGGCTATGCGTTCGTCAACTTGGTGGATCCAGGCTCGAGGGCTTGTTCTGGGACAGTGCCAGGGATGTCATCCGGATGATTTCTACGTGTGGCCCCACAATGAGTGGAGGAGCCTGTTTGTGCTCATCTCCTCTTGTAGAGAATGGAAGAAGGAAGAAGCGGAGTTACCAAGGCAAGGTGCATTGTCTTTCTGAACTCAAGGGAATAAGGATGGTCAACCGGTCAACCCAGAGCTGAGCCTTAACCCACTCACATGATAGCATGACCATCTTTCCTGGGATTGGCAGGAACAGTATGGCGAGCTGTGCAGAGCCATGCCCGTTCCAGACTTTGCTGTGCAAAGTCAAGGCTTCTGGCTGTCCTTAGGTCCTTGGCCTACTTTCGCATCCCGCTGGCTCGCACTGCCTACAGAGGATCTCCAAATCGTCACTCCGTTTCTCACACAAACAGAGGACGGCTCCTTGCCCTTTGCTGTGGTGCATACAAAGCTGTGTGGTTCTTTGACCATCTTTGACCCTCGACGTCGCGGACCTGAATCCTGGGCATGTTTTCTGCTCCATCATCCAGGGCTGATCTGCCCGCTCATGGGACCTCCCCATGGACTTCAGGGTAGCAAAGCTGCGTCAGCCGCTGTTTTTACAGTTTCATGGAGCTTGTTGTCGCCGACCTCGTTGATTGTTTCCAAGCTTCATTCGATCTCAGTCAGCCTTGTCCAAGCTTCTTCGATCTTTCACTTCGAAAGACCCAGTGTTGGAGCCAGCAGCGACTTTCAGCATCCCCCAAAGAAGTATCGCTGTCGCGTTCGAAAGCAGCCGCAATTGGTCTCTTTGTCGCCATCAGGCCACCATCCCACTTCAGCATCCAGAGGTCGCTGAGTGCCAGCAGCATGTCGTATAGCACAAACAGAGGCTGTCTGTGGCCCTTGATAGTTGGTTACGGCGCTCTAACTTCACTACTGCTAAATCAGCATTCCGTTGAAGGTGCCACGTTGTATCTCGCCGCTCCATGACGGCTACAGGGGAAGGGACTGCGCAGCTTAGAGCCAAAAGAGTAGCTGCCTTTTGCTATGTGCGCTGGAGGTCCAGGCTCTGCTACGGGATAGAATCACATTGGTAGCGCCGTCTGGCAGCGCCGTGCCAGAGGCAGCGATCATGTACTTCGATGACGACCTCTTGGACTTTGACCTTCATGAGGGCGCAGAGGGCATGAGCGCTGGCGCTGCACCTGGCGACTTTGGAGACGGCGATGCCGGCTCAGGCGCAGGTGCGAACTCCTTGTCTACGCTGCAGACGCTGAGTGCCTCTTCGAGAAGAAAGCGTGGCTCTCGTGGTGGTGTGCAGGCGCGGCAGTGTTCTGCTCGCGACAACTCTTCTACGGGAAAGCCGGCAGCGAGCAAGAGATGGCGATCTGGTGCAATTCCTGCACCCCCGGCGTTTGACGGTGACATCGAGAGTGACCCCTTTTGCTTTCGACACTACAGGCGTCGTTTGAGCCGCTGGGTGGAAATCACTCGTGAATACTTGCCAGCAAACGAACAAGCCCTACGAGCTCTCGAAGGTCTTCGTGGAGAGGCTGAGATCGAGATGGAAGAAGTTGACGACTCCAGGTACAACGTGGACAACGGCGTGGACATCCTCTTGGGTGACCTGGAGGCCAGCTTCGGTGCCAAGGAGCTGTTTCGCCAGGGCGGAGTCATCCGAGAGTTCGAAAGCTTGTCAAGGCTTCAGGGCGAGAGTGTGGCCTCCTTCATACGTCGTTTCCGCCTTTTGGAACGGCGTCTTCAAGAGGCTCATGTTCCTGCATACCCTGAAGCTGCTCGAGTCGTGAAATTGCTGGACGCTCTACGTCTGGACGAGCGGGCCACCTCACAGGTTCTACTTGCTGCAGGGAATCGTTATGAACTTCGCCCGGTGCTGGACGCCTTGAAGATTCAGTACCCTGCTGGAATGTCATTGACTGGCATCCCTCGTAGCCGCAGCGACCTACGTGGACTACGCGGGCGAGGCGGCCGTTCGACGTCTTCGTCTTCTACATCTTCGAACAGAACATCAAGGGCGCGAGGTACGACATCGAGACCCTGGCGACAATGGAACACGTCCTGGGAAGAAGGCGATGGCGAAGAGGATGAAGCTCCTTGGGAAGAGACTTGGGATGAAGCTGATTTCGGCGATGAGGGCCAGGACGGCAACCTCGCCGCGATCGATGAGGATGCTGAGTATGCCGAGGGCGACCCCGACGATGTCTTGCCGGAGCAGTATGAGTGGAACGAGAACCTCGGCGACTACCACATCGAGCATCATGTCGATGTTAATCGCGGTGGTGAGGACGAAGGCATCAGCGAGCTTGCTGCTGTGGCCCAAGCTCTGACGGTGACAAGCCAGAAGCTTGCAGGTCTGGTGCAGGCTCGTGGTTTCTACAACCCCGACTCCAAGGGCGGCAAGAGCAAAGGCAAGAACAGAAGCAAGGGCAAAGGCAAGAGCAAGGGCAAGGGCAAGTCTTCCGCCTTCCGTACCCCTGGCAAGTCTGCTGGCAAAGGATCGAAGTCTTCTCCAAAAGGAAAAGGCAAGGGCGATGCTGCTGTTCAGCAGCAGCGTTTGAAAGGCAGTCTGTGTTTGGGCTGTGGATCAGCAGATCACTGGCTTCGTGACTGTCCCACGTACAGTGTGCAGAATGCCCAGTTGGCCAGTGCCACGGTGGATGGACTTGTTCTCGACGCCGAAGGCGCGGTGTCCACCACATGGATGGTCGGTGTCACCGAGAGCGAGATGAACCCCGTTTGTGCTGAGAAAAATGTCTTTGAGCTCCCGTCCCTCGAAGAGTTTGAGGTCAAGCTCCACAAAGCTCCCAGCATCCTCTTGCAGTACTGTCAGGGTCAGAATTCCGCATACATGATAGCAGATACAGGATGTCAGCGACAGGTTGCAGGTGAAGCTTGGCATCACCAGAAGCAGTGCGAGATATCTCCGCTTCAACATCTTGAATATCCTGATAGCTGCAAATTCAGTTTCGGGCCTGGTGAAGCTTTACCGAGTCAGGGACGATTCCTTTACCCTGCGGCATTGGGCGGGCATCACTTGGTCTTGTGTGTCAGTTCAGTCAAGGCCCAAGCTCCCGCTCTCATGTCCCGTAAAGCCTTCGAAGCACTAGGAGCTGTCCCTGACGTGTACGCTGGCACCATTCACTTTCGAGCTTTGGCATGTACTACAAAGCTTTGGCTGTCTCCGTGTGGCCATCTTGCTGTGAGATTGGACGAATGGGGCCCCCAAACCTTTGACTGGCCCCCTCTTGAGGTGCCCGAGCACTTGCCCGACATCATCCATCCGTCGAGCTTTGAGAGTTCAAGCTCTTTGAAGGTCATCGACTGCCCGGCAAAGCCCATTCCTCATGCCACCGCCCCCGAAATGGTTGGTGCGTTGGCGACACGTGCTGAAGGGCCTCCTGACCTTCATCAACCATGTGAAGAATATGGTGTTGCTCTACTCGGCGACGACTCTGCGTCCGGCATTGAAGGACTCGGTGTTGCGCATCTTCGGCATCCCAAGCAGTGCAACCACCTTGCTGACGACCACGGCGGCACTAGCAGCCCAGGCATCACTGCAGGGAACCAAGTATCTTCGAAGCCCCGAGACGTGCAAGCATCAGTCCGGACTTCGAGCTTACGGAGCAGCAGGAGTTCGGGTGAGAATATGCGACTTGTGCGGGACGCGGTATGTGCTCAACCGGGCGGGCACAGCCATCTTGGCAACTCCAAAGGCATCTCCGTCGGCCAAGACACCGCTCAACCTGCCAGAGCACGTGCTGAACGACCTTCGAGGTCACAAGCAAGGACAACAAAGTTCAGCGGCAAGCACTCAATCCCAAGGCTCCTTGCCGCGCTTCTCAACCTCCTCGCGGGGATTTGCGCCACGACCTCGACCTCAGGTACCACGGCGATCGAACTCCCCGGAGCTTTCCCAGGCTATGCCTCCCCGGGCGAAAGCTCAGCCGAAGACTCGCCCACAGCCTCCAGAGATCTCCCTCACACAGCAACGGAGGCAATGGCGTGGATCGGACAGCGACCGGATGAGCACGGGCACGGGCGTCTACAACTCAGACCTGGACTGGGCCGAAGCATACGTGCCGGATCCGGAGGACGAGGAGAATCATTGGGAGGAACAGTGGGGCGAGGAGGACTGGGACTTCAACCTCGACCAGATGGAGGGCTCGGAGGACTCCCAGCTCGACCCGAACCACTTGCGCCCCGATCTGCCGGAGGAAGAAGAGGAGCTCTGAGCGCCTTGCGAGCTCCTGTCGTACTGTCCGGCTCTGCGGACCAGCCTCTGCATCTTGAAGACAGAGGCGCCTTCAAGCCCAAAGCTGGACTTCTGAAACGTGTTCATGGCAATGAGAGCGCAGTGCTCCGCATGTGGAACACGGAGGCGCGGATTTATTTGAGTCGAACGGAACAAGCTCGAAAAGCCCGGGTCTACAAGGTCGACGTCATTGAGGTGTATGGCGGTCAAGCAGAGATCACCCGTGAAGCCCTACGAGTTGGTCTCCGAGCCCTACAGCCTGTCGACGACGTCTACGGCATCCACCTACGCACCAAGGCCTCCTACGAACAACTGCGACTGCTCATCAAGAAGCACAAGCCATTCCTCGTGATCTATGAGATTGAGTGCAAGTTGTGGTCCAACATCCAGTACCTGAACTACGACGTTGAGACGTTGAAGCAACTTCGTCGCGCTCAGGATCTCGCGATCTCCGAGATGGTCAAGACGATCATGGAAGCGCACCAGGAGTACGGCGGCCACTTCCTCATTGAGAACCCGGCCCACACGGACTTCTGGAAACATCCACGGCTACAACCACTTCTGCGTGTGGGCGAGCTGCGAGTCGGCCATATGTGCAGGTTCGGCCTCAAGGACAAGAGCGATACGCTGCTCAAGAAGCCGACTGGTTGGCTCTCGGATCTACCACGACTGCTCGACCAGCTGGCTTTGCAGTGTCCTGGTCTTGATCAGCACGAACATGGACAAATACTTGGCGGTGACTCCGCTGCTTCACAAGTCTACACACCGCAGCTTGCGAAGGCCGTCATCCGGGGTCTGTGTGACTCCTTGCAAGAAGCCGGAGATGAACGTTTTGCTGTGCCAGAACCCGAAAGTACAGCGTGGATCTCACATGAATGCTCGGCTTCTTCTCTTGAGTGGTTGCCCCCAGGCGAGCTTGTGAGCGACTTCACGGTGTATTTTGCTGATGTGAATCGACATGAGTCATCATGGATGCCGCTCCTGCGCGAGGCTGAGGAACAGCTACGCAACAAGGTGCGGCCAGACAAGGTCATGCCCATCAGCACACCCTTTGGTGAGCAACTCAAGGCGCTGGTTCCATGGCAGGTGCATCGCATTCAGATATGTCGGACACCCATGCAGCGACGCTTACCGCTGGAAGTTCTTCAAGGTGGTGCGACGCACCGTGGAGCTGTGTTGTGGCTGAGCGATGGCTCTGTCTCCATCGAGGCAGAAGAGGTCCGCCAGGTGTTAGCCCAGTCGGCCAACAAGTTTGCATCGCCAGTGCGGATGGCCATCTTCTTCTTCGGCGTGGCCCCCGCGAGCAGTCTCAACCCGACTGAGGACACCAAGCCTGAAGCAGCTGTTGCCACGAAACCGCAAACCGAGATCGAGGAGAACGATATGCTCAAGCCCCATCAACCAGGTTTCCGGGACATCTCGTTCCCTGGTCTTCAGGCGGCGCCGAAATGGTTGCTTCAAGTGATGAGGCGGCTTCACACTAATCTTGGCCACCCTTCCACGGCTACAATGGTGAGGCAGTTGACCTCAGCCGGTGCCTCTGATGTTGCAATTCAAGCAGCCAGGCATCTTCGATGCGAAGTGTGCTTGAGGGTTCAGCCTCCCAGGGAGCCTCGCCCAGCTAAGCCGACCTTGCCTCGACGATTCAATGACAGGCTCGACTTGGATGTGTTGTGGTTAAAGGATATCCGTGGCAAGACGCATGGCTACCTGTCACAGGTGGACGACGCCACGTGTTACCACGTGCTCAACTACCTCCACAATCGCAGCGAAGAAGAGGTCATGAAGCTGCTCATCAACGGATGGTTTGCTTTCTTCGGACCGCCAGACGAGATGCTCTTAGATTCCGATGGCAGTTTCCGTGGATATCGTTTCGAAACCTTGCAAGCCCAATGCGCTGTGAAGGTACGCTATGCCCCTGCTGATGCGCATTACCAGATGGGACGTGCCGAGCGGCATGGCCAAGCTATCAAGTACATTGTGCAGAGGCTAGTTTCCCAGTTCGCCCCCGTGGGTGCCCAGGAACTCAATGTGCTGGTGACCCTGGCTGCTGCCGCCAAGAACAACTTGATGCGACGGGCAGGCTCTTCGCCGGCCCAATGGGTGTACGGTCGCAACCACAAAATCCCTGGTGCGCTCTTGTCATCTGGTGGAAATGTGGAGTCGTGCCAGCTACACACGGACTCCGAGCGTCTTCGCCACATCGAGCAGGTGCGGACCCAGTCCATGATGCTGTACCATCAGTTCGAGTCTGACAACGCCCTCCGCACTGCTCTTCTTCGTAAGCCTCGACCCGCTCGTGGTCCTTTCGAGATAGGGCAGAAGATCGCGTACTACCGCTTGCGTAACTCTGCTGATGGTGAGGGCACGTTGGAAGGCTACCGCCAGGGCGTCGTGGTGGCAATTGATGGCAGTACTTTATGGATTCGCAACACCCGCGGTCGCCTCATCTCTGCCAGCAAGGAACAGGTTCGTTCTGTGGGCGGCGAGGAGGAGTGGTGGACTCCCAGTCCTGAGGACTTACGCCTCTTGAAAAATGCTGACCAGGACTTGTCTGACAAGCACTCCGCCTCGGCCGCTGCTGGGCCTACTCTCGGGCCTTCGACTTCGACTTTGGCTTTCCGCGTTCCGGAGGGTGCGGTGCCTTCGGAATTGTCTGACTTGCAGGCGGTGGACGACCTGCAGCTGGCGTTAAATGAGCCGGCACCTTTGCCGGCGTTAGACGGCGCTGGTCGGCCTCTTCTTGATGCTTCTGGACGTCCGACTCCTTCGACCCCGGCTCCTCCGATGTTGGCGCCGCTACAGATGGTTCCTGCCACTCCCAAGGCCCCGCAGACACAAAGGTCAGCGCCTGGTACGCCTAGGCCTCGCAGTCGACCTAGAAGCAGGACGCCGTCGAGAGTGCTGGACGCGGTGCCCGAGACTCAGGCCTTGGCACCTCCAGAACAAACGGCGTCACCCTCAGAACCAAAACCACTGTCTTCAGCAGAACAGAGGGCATCACCTTCAGAACCACAACCGCTGTCGTCAGAACCGAGGGCATCACCTTCAGAACCACAGCCGCTTACTTCAGAACAGAGGGCATCTTCTTCAGAACCACGCCATTCCGCGACTGAGCTCAGGACACAGTCTGGTGCCTCTGCATCAGCTTCACGACAGGTGTCACAGGACTCTTCCTTCCCACGACACACCTCTCAAGGCACATCAGATCTTCAGCGTGGTCTTGAACAGCTTATGGAGCAGGTGTCTTCTCAGGGATCCTCACGTGGCACCAAGCGGCCCCCAGCTTCTTCCTTGGAATCCCTGGATGCCCCGGCGACAGCTACGCGGCGTCAGCCACCTGTGATGTCCCAAGAAACTGATGCCCAGGCATTGCTCAACTTCTGTCAGGAATGCGGTGAACAACATCGTGTCTTGCTGGACGGCGTCAGTACTTGCTCGAGATGCTCAAGTACCCGTACAGTGTCTTCGCCTATGCATGTGTTGTCATGGTTTGATGAGGTCAAAGAGCGTGAGGCAGTGGAGCAGCACTTCGAGGACTACCACATGCTCACTCCCGGACGCGAAGCAGAACCGACCTCAATTCCCGAAGACAACGAATTCACCACTTTTGAGGCCACCGCAAATGCGGTCTGCGCTACCTTCCCCAAGTTTCATCGACCCCTACAGCGACTGGATGTGCTGCGACGACATGGAAGAGCAGAGGCATATAAGGTGGGATGGGACGGCAGTCCCTCTGAGATGCAACCCTACTTCGTATCGAATGCCTACCTGACGGCGGCCCACTACTTTGGGGATCACTCAAGTCCCCAGGCCTCACTTCCTCTTGATGGACCTGATGTTGGTCCCTCCTCTTCAGCCAACCTCGTGGCCACAGAGAAGCTGCCCGCTTCTGAGATCCTGGCGCAGCAACTCTGCGAGCGCAAGGACTTCAAGCCCGAGACACTCCACCAGCTGCTCGACGCCGTCAAGATCCCAAAGAACAATCGGAACTGCTTTGAAGGCAACGGTGGTGGCTTTCTTCTGGGGCTGTACTCTCATGGCGGTTTCAGCGGCCTTACGAACAACACTTTCACGAACAAGCGCTTGACTGGCTACCTGGCACAGTACTTTCGTCATCATGGCCTACAAGGAAATGTGACTTCTTTCTACGTTTCCCGCAATGGCAGAGCCACATGCCACAAGGACTCCAACAATTTGCCAGGCAGCCTCAACTGGGCAACCTCCGTGGGCAACTACCGTGGAGGACATCTGTGGGTGGAGTGCAAGGATGCCAAACCACCTCCTGGCGCCACGTACAAGAACATCAACGGCAAGAAGGTGCCTGGCTTCCTCGTCGACACCCGGAATCAAGTCATGGCCTTTCGACCAGAATGTCTCCACGAAGTTCAACCCTTTGAGGGCGAGCGTTACAGCATCGTGGCCTTCACCTCTCGGTCCTTTCAGTTCTGCCACCAAGGCATCAGGCGGAAGCTTCGCAAGTTGGGGATGGTTACATCTTCAACGCCTTGTACCTCTTGGCAAGCTGTGGTAGATCAATGGCCTTTGGAGCGACCTGCTTGGCTGGATGCGCCGGTGTCCGAGGCTTATCCGACGAGAGCCTGGAGACCACCTGCTGATGGCGAAACAATGGCCATGGATACATCCGGCGAGGAAGGCGACGACGCATCTGGTGTTGAACCTCCTTCTCGTGCTCAACGCCAAGCTCTGAAAAAGGAACTCCCTTGGCAAGCAATGAGCGAGCAAGAGGTGCCGCAGTTTATACAGGCTGTGTTGGATGAGTGGTCCGAGTGGAAGAAATGGTCGAGCTGCCGGCCACTCTATGTCGACGTGAACAAGATCGACCCGGCCCTGATCCTCAAATCGAGAGTGTGCTTCAGGTGGAAGCCGCGTGGTGACGGTACCTTCAAACCTAAGGCTCGTATCGTGATCGCGGGCTACAAGGACCCACATTTGCCACTGTTGAGTCGGGACTCTCCAGTCCTTTCGAGGGCCGGTCTACAGTGCATTTTGCAATGGGCTACATCCTTGAGGGTGCCTTTGTGGACCGGTGACTGCAAGAGCGCGTTCCTACAGGGTACAGCAGACACGGAGCGTCCCACGGCAATCTTCATGCGTGCCCCGGCAGATCCAGTGAGCAAGCAGGCTGTGGAGGAATGGAATCACTCGGGCCTCCTCTACAAGCTGTCAGCGCCAGTGTACGGGCAGGCGAACGCTCCTCGACGATGGTACCTACATGTTCACCAGGTGTTGAGCAAGCTTGGATGGCAACCTCACTCGTTAGATCCATGCTTGTGGCTTCGACGAGAAATCGTGGACGGCCGACTCACAGTCACTGCAGTCCTTGGAGTGCATGTGGATGATATGCTAATGGCTTGCCGCGACGGCTACCATCACCAGCTGGACGATATTCACAGCTCCTTTGTGTGGGGTGGTGACTGGGAGTCCAAGGACTTCGTCTTCGTCGGACGTCATATTACGCAGCATGAAGACTGGTCTCTGACGGTGGATCAGGCGAGCTATGTGTCGGAAGTCCCCATCACCAAGGTGGCCCACTCTCCCGAGGAGAAGTTGTCTTCGCACCCCGACCTGATCACGGAGTTCAAGTCTGGCATCGGAAGCCTGCAGTGGCTGGCAGGCACGTCCCGAGGAGACATCAGCAGTGATGTTTCGCTTCTCCAGAAACCGCCGGCAGAGCTCAAGGTCGAGGACCTCCTGGAGGTTAACTCTGTGTTGCGCTACGTCCGAGCCACGAACAACGCGTGCTACAAGCTGGTGCCCATCGACTTCAAGGACCTTATCCTGATCGCTTACGGCGACTCTGGCTGGGCGAATGCTCCTGGTGGCAAATCTCAAGGCGGATTGGTCATTGCTGCGACGCACCGCGCTGCTCTTTCGAAACCGCAGCCAGCATCATTGCTGGAGTGGAAGAGCTTTCGGCATCAGCGAGTTCTCAGGAGCACCTTGGCGGCGGAAGCTGCTTCGCTGGACAGAGCTGAAGACTCCGGGAACTTCTTGGCCACGATGTTGTCAGAGCTCATCGATGGCCAGTTCAGCTCAACTACGCGCGAGGTGCCGCTTGTAGAAGTAGTGCCAGTAACCGATGCTCGTAGTTTATGGGACGCCATACATCGGCTCTCGACAAATTTTCAAGAAAAGAGAGTCGAAATCAGCATTGCTGCCTTGCGACAGCAGTGCCGTGGCCTGCGTTGGGTACCAACAGAGGTACAAGTAGCAGACAGCTTGACGAAGCGCTCAAGAGCGCTGAGGGATCGTTTTCGTTTGTGGATGGGAGACCCTTGGATTACCCTAGTCGACAGCAGGTCCCCTGATGATATCACTGCACCATCCCAAACGAATGCGGCCTGGAGATAAACGGGCATTTAAAATATTGAGGAGTGCTAAATCAGCATTCCGTTGAAGGTGCCACGTTGTATCTCGCCGCTCCATGACGGCTACAGGGGAAGGGACTGCGCAGCTTAGAGCCAAAAGAGTAGCTGCCTTTTGCTATGTGCGCTGGAGGTCCAGGCTCTGCTACGGGATAGAATCACAACTACAACCAGCAGTGAAAGCCCAAAACCCCGAAACAAAAAAAGGTTTTAGATGACCTCAATCAGACCATGTAGTCCCAGAAAGCAACCAGATGAGATATGGCGCCCTAACTGAGTAGTTAGGTGCCAACCCCATACCTGTAGCTGCGGCTACAGTCACTTGACGCTGCTCTGCTCCCAGGCAGTGATCCTTGGGACGTTTCATATGACTACTCCGCACTTGCGTAGATAGAGATCATCCCGGGGCCTTTCCACCAACATCCCAGACGTGCGTTGGGTTCAAGAAAACTGTTCTCCATACGGTCCTTGTCTTCGTCGCTGCTCGTAAACGCAGCTTGCGACTCAAGTTCAAGGGGGTTAAGGCACCGTCTGCAGCGGTTTTCTTTAAAACTGACGACGGGCTTACCTGCTTTCTACGCATCCCGATTCATGAGCTCAGTTCTTCTTTCTCGGATCAGACGTTCAGGATGTGGAGCCGGCAACCATCCAGGCTGCACCTTGGACCCACGTGTCTGCAATCTCAGATCTTCACTGCTTGTGTGAGGACGATGACACCGCAACACGCCCAAGGGCTCACCGCCTTATAGAAGGGTCTTGAGAAACTCGCAATGTGTTTTTCGGCTGCATGCTTAGCTTCAGTCCGTCGTGCCTGACGAAACTTGGGTCGAACTGGGACCACAGACAGCTGCTCAGGGCAATGTCATTGCTGCTCCTTTCCTTTTGGCCTCAGTCAGACAAGCGAGTGTGGTTCGCTCATCGCCGAAGTCAGAGGGTGGCCTCCGGAATTTTCGGGGAAGTTCTCCACGCGCGCACAGCCGTTTATTTCCTTCTCGAGGCAAACGTGAATCGAGCATAGGTGTGTGACCTCACGTGCCCTGTCGATCAAGGTGTCGACTTTGACTCCACAAAGTGTTGTCCAGGCTGAAACAATTGCTGGGTCAATTCCACAACGCATCTCAAAGTGGTGGATGGAGCTGTTGACGTATCCCCCGAACTCAGCACTAAAACTCAAAATAATCCAGTACCCGCATTCCCCCACCGTCGGCGCGCTAGCTTAAGAAGGTTTAGTTAGCATTAGATCCTGGCCTCACCAGTCCCAATGACCACAGCAATCCTTTCCTGGGTTTTGAGATGCAAGACGATGTCCTCACAGCCCACCCTTGTCCAATCCCGGCAGCTGGCGCTGCCTTGTTCCATGGCAAGCCCATGGAGCAGTCACATCGTAGCAATAGTTTTAACCATCTTTACCCTTTTTCTGTACTTGGCCAAGCGCGTCCAGTAGTCATGCCGAGGGTATTTGGGTGCCAACATCCGCTTCGTGACTGCGGTGTTGGCTCAAGGAAAAGTGCGACAAGCCTCTTTGTGCATGCTGTGAACTTGTCCCACTATTGTTGGTATCCTGCTCTCGCCTGGGTCCCGTTGCACCATGTGTTGCCTCGTTCAACACCATGTGTTGAATTACCTCGTCCAAACCACCAAGACGCCCTTCTCCTGTTGTTCAGGGTGCCCCATCCCGTTGCCCGTTGTCCAAGTCGTGTTCCTATCGGTCTCAACTGCATCGCTTGTTATTCGACCCGCGCGCGCCTCCTCGAGCGATACTTCTACAGGCATCTACGATTCCTCGCCACTTTTAAGCTCAGAACCAAGTTGTGAAAATCGTGTGGCCATTATTTTGGGGGAAATGTGGCGCAGGCCTCACCTACATGAAGTGAAACAACAATAGACAAAAGGAGACAAGGACTCTGGGAACCTAGCCAAGGCCACACATATGACGGGAGACAGAGGCACATGAACGCAGACAAAGGGACAGCGGATGAGGGGAGATCGAAGGAAACCATGGGGACAAGGGCTCCAAGAACCCGGCAAAGGCCACTCAGTAATGGAAACAAAAGGAGAGAAAGGTAGACAAGGACGCGAGCAACCCGGCAAAGGCTGCCCACATGAGCCAAAGAAAGACACAGGGAGACCGGGATTGCAGGAGTGCAGCAAAGACCACCGGCATGATGAGAAATGGATTTAGACCAGGGGACAGGGGCGACATGCAAAGAAGAAGCAGCGAACGTGATGTATGCTTGATTGACGAGCTAGCAATGTCCTGACAACACAGAGTAGTATGATCAAGAGTTCGGACGGACGCAATGTTGCATGTTGACATCGGCTTGGGTTGTGCATGATGCGAAACAGGAGAATGGTGTAGCTGCTTTCTAAAGGGCTGACGAGGAGGGTTGCTTGATTCGGACACCAGAGACAAAATAACACCAGCTTCAAGAGAGCCGAACATTGCACGCTCCCAGACAACGGCTCCAGAGACCAGCGCTGGAAAATCACATTTTGCAGACCACCTGACATCCAACCGCTCAACCCTGCACAGCGATGGAGATCCCAAGCTGGAAGAACGGGTAACGCACCGTGGTAGAGCCACTGTTCTTCTGCAGTTTGGAGGACTTTGAGCCGGACTCATCAGGGAACAAGACGTGAACATGGCACATCCTGCAAATCCGAGAATGAGAATCCAAAGAGAACAAGGCATAACAAGGCACGTAACATGCCCACCTTTCACGTCGCGTAGAGCTGTGAGCAGCGCTTTCATGCTCTTGAGAAAGAAAAGACACAATGCCCAAAAATCAGATTCTGCTCTGTACAGACGTGTCAGGTGTGGTGCCCTCGTTTTGGAGGGCTTTCGATGGCTTCAGCAGCTGGAGCTTGCCCAGCAAGAAGGTACCTGAATTCCTGCAAGCATGAGGTTTTTTTGTACGAACTCCACGCATTGCAGGTTTGCTACATCAGCTGGAGTGGCCCTCATCAAGGCCAGGTTCAGGTGTGTGCTTTGATGTGCTTTGGAACCATGCAGAGTCCAAATTAGCAAAAGATGTGAAGTTGCGGCGAGAGAAGTCGAAGTTCCCAAGATCAGGTTCGGGCTTACAGGATTTACGCCACAGAGTTACACTTTGTCATCATGCCAGGCTTGTGGATGCAGGACATTGAAAGAGCAACACAAGCAGCATCAGAATGGCTCGATGGGAAACATGGTGTCCAACAGCACCAGCTCTACGCTTCCACACCATTTCATGCTGCATGGTTGTCGTCTTGTGCATGCGCTTACATCTTCCGCACAGGACAGTTCAAAAGAAAGACAAACAATACGTCGAACCTTGGAAGAAGTAGGATCGAATGGCCAGGCAATGCAAAGTGATGCAAAGAGGAAGAGGAGGAGTGAGGAGTTTCCGTCGGACTTATGCGCTTTGCACAGGTAGGCGAGAATTCTTCTCACAGGAAGAAGGCAACCCAAAGCGGCGCGTCAAATATTTGTTGGCTTCGATCAGCCTCATCCTCAAACCAGGCAACGTCATGCATTGCAGCCCCGAGGGATTTGCGCGTGTCATGTTGGCGTTGGAGACCGGAGCATGTGAAAACTTTCTGCGCGTCGCGTTCGCCTCACAATCACCACTGCCACCAAGGGAGTTGCGTTCGCATGCGCAAGCAACACTGCACACAGAGACGTTTTCCACACCTGCGAGCCTGCAATTCCCTGAAACAGGCCAAAACCCTCGGGGCAGGCGACGTTAGCTGGAACTAGCCCATGTCTTAGCCATGCTCCCCCCTTCGGACAAGCAAGTAAGGATGCTGTGCTTCCCGGAAGAGGTGGAAGGCACAAGTTTATGTAAGTCCAACAAAGGAGCCGGAGACGGAACTTCGGCATACTCTGCGGGATTCTCTGGCGTGGACTCTGGGATTCTCTGTGGGATCGGGGTTCTTCGAGGCTGTACTCGAGAGAGATTCTCTGGAGCGGGAGACCCGGGCCACGAGACCGGGGGAAAGAAAATGAAACCCTCCGCCGGAGACCGGGTGAGGCTGACTATCCAGGAGAATGGCTGACTTAAAGCCCACACTGAGGGTGGGGACCGCTACAGGTAGCGAGCGGTGACGTATCGGGTCTGGCGTGTTTGCACATGAGCACCATTTTAAGCGATTTTAAGCGTTGTCATAGATGCTTGTCAAACCACAGCTTCGCAGAACGTCCTGTGCAAACAGTTCATCGAGCTTGCTGGTTAGGCCGCCTCGATCGTCACATGACTAGTACGAACCAAGTACGAGATTACTTACCCTGATTGCATCATAGCTTCAACACACTGGTCATTTGCTGAAAAAGATTCGGTTGCTTACTCTTCAGCCATCCGCCATACAAGGCCCACCAGAAGTTACAAAGCTTATTTCAGGAGCGTAGGTGCTAGAAGATTGTTGCGGGTATCGCAACATTCCCATGCCAAGATCTTCGTGCATAATGGCAGAGTCGATGATACGGACACCCTCGCAAAAGGAAACCCAAGCCCCAAGCCCCAAGCCCCAAGTCCCAAACTTTTGCAACCTGCAGGGCTCGAAGCACACATTGAACGCTACCGCAATAGCCCAGCTACTTGGCAGGGTGATTCATAGCAGCAATGTTCATGCCAGCTCTTTTGCTATCGAGGCCACTACATCGTTCCATACTTGTCTAAACTTACATCGATGAACATGCTTGATGGCATTTTTGGGACATGTGCCGAAGCCTGACCATGTCAGCACGAGCGCACTTGCACAGCGAATCGGCCCTTCCATGTGAGGTCATGCATGGTGAAGTCTGGCGCTTACAGCATGCAGACTCTGTGTTGAGAAACTGCCATGGCCAGGGTTGATGTCTGAGGGATATCGCTGAATCTTTGCATGTCGCGCCGCAGTGCTGGCCTGAAAAAATCCGAGGTGTATGTAGCGTGGCCTTCAGCCCCCTGAAAGCGACGGTGAGAAGCCTCATGAAAGCAGGGGGTGAAACGTTATGACAAAAAGCTAAGCGTGACCACTCATGTTGGACGACGGCCAAGAATCTGGCCACGGGATGGTCTCGTAGCCACCATTGGCTAGGACCATTGGCAAGGGGGAGGTTGTCAGTTTTTGGATTCCAAGCGCCTTCCGTCGGCTAGGAGAGTGTTTTCGAACAATTGGCTAGCCCCTGAAAGAAGTTAGTTGCAAGAATTTTGCAGCAGTTGCAGAAGCCCAAACCAGCAACTTGCAGCCTTCAGAGTATGATGACAGAGATGGTCAGACCGGGCAGGTTGCCATAAGGCATAAGACAAGTATTGCAAGAGCGGTGCAATAGCAGCACAGAGGCAGAAGATCCGACCATGGGCACTTAGTCTTTGACTTTGTAAGGTCGGCGATGAATGTAAGCCGCTCATCTTCCGAGATGCTTGGACTGACTGTAGTTGCGGGTTGGGTCCAAGCTTCTTTGGTTGCAAAAAATATATCAGTGCAAGACATGCCTGGGACTATTCGATTTGATTGCTCTGCATGCTGCGCCCTGCAAAGTCAACTCAGGAGGGGGTGCGAGCAGAGTTTCCACCACCGACGAAGTCCATCCGACCTCCCCGTGCCGCTGAACAGCAAAGTTGGGGGCGCCGCGAAGTCTCCATGACAGGCATACGAAACACGTCCCTACTGCAGACGTTTGCTGCCACCTTACATGGCAGCCAAATAGCTTGAAAGCAGCAGTTGAAAAACAAAAAGCCACTTCAACGTTTCAAAGCAAGCAAGGGAACATTTTAACCTGGCTGCAAAGGTCCGCAAGCGCTTGGAGACTGGAGCAAATCCACCGCGCGCCAACATCAAGAGCCAGGTGCGACGCACGAGATAGGGGGGTTGAGACTAAGGCTGACTAAGACATGAGTGCAAGCTGCACCATGTCCATTACAGCAGCAAGAGACTTCGTCAGCAATTTTGACTCAATCAATCTTCGTAGACCCTGACAAGAAGCCATGTAGTTCACCAATGTCTTTCTCTGGCGCTGAGTTGATGATCATTGCTGTCAAGTTGCATGCAAGACTTGGGCGGGGAGCCGTTCAATTCACACTTTCTCTATCCTCCTTCTCACCTTGGTTCGAGCATCCATTTCCGATTATGTGCTTGAACTGAAGCTCACAGTGACTGGTAGTGACTGGTAGTGACCGTAGTGACTGGTGGTGATGGTACTGGTGGTACTGGCAGTAGTGGTGGGAGTGGTGGTAGTGGTGGGAGTGGTGGTCGTGGTGGTGGTAGTGATAATAACGATGATCATATCGGTGGTGGTGGGAGAGTCGGTGCGGCATGGTGGAGTGCGGATGTATGTGGCGGAGTGCATGCGGATGTGTGTGGTGGAGTGCAGAGTGTGGTGGTTGGGTGTGGTGGAGTGGTGCTCTGTGGTGCTGGTGTGTGTGTGGCAGAGTGTGAATATGTATGTGTGTGTGTGTGTGTGTGTGATGTGTGTGTGTGTGTGTGTGTGTGTGTGTGTGTGTGTGTGTGTGTGTGTGTGTGGTGTGTGTGTGTGTGTGGTGTGTGTGTGTGTGTGGTGTGTGTGTGGTGTGTGTGTGTGTGTGTGTGTGTGTGTGTGTGTGTGTGTCTGTGTGT
>CAJNDS010000038.1:0-27425 GCA_905221605.1 Symbiodinium natans
TAGGCAGGTCACAGTTTGGTGTGGTCTCTGTAGGGGACGGTGAATGGCAAACAACAAGTCGCATACATCGCTGCATGTCAGCGGACAAGCCACCCTGAAGCGAAGATCGTGCCCCGAGTGTTGTTTTTGTGAGCTTTCTTTCATCTTCTCGTTTGAAAAATTCCGGATTCTTCTCCAGATGTCTGTCTGTGTGTGTCTGTCCCACGTTCTTTGTTCTAACTTGTTACTTGGTTTGTTGCTTCCTGATGGGCTTGTTATTGGAGTTTCTGGCTTTGTGGTCTTGCTGTCTTGCACGACCTTGCTGTTGACGGCCTCGGGTTTGTGAGTTTGAAGGAATAGGACTGTTTAACATGAGCTGCTACTGCAAGCTTGCATCCCTCACGCACAGGCTTGTCATAACAAGGGTGCCTCTCTTGTTCCGGTGTTTGATGTTCAGCAGCAGGTCGATGTGCGCAAGCTCTTGAGTTGCTAAGTAGCCAAAGGTTTCAATGTTTCGCGCTCTGAGCGAACCTATCCTTGGGGAGATGAAGTCGCTCCTGACGTGGGATGAAATGTGCCCCAAGCCCCAAAGGCAAAGGGAATCCAGTACCAACCGCTGCTGTAGTTTGGGTCCCGAGTTCAGAAACCAAAGAAGCTAAAGCCAGCCCTGAGCAGGACTACAGCAAAACCTCCAACTTTGTGTCGTTTGCTGTTCTGGTGCCGGAGAATGATGCGTGGAAGATGTGTGAGGTGTACGATCGCCTCGTAGCCAGGGGAATTATCACCGTCCGCCTTTGGAACAAGCTGACCCCGCCGCATGGCCACGACATGCATCAGTAACTTTGTGGTGATTCGAAGATTCCGAACATGCAGCCCCATATCAGAGAACAGCAAGCCCAATTGCTTGCGCAGAATGTTTTGGTGCAAAGGAAGGCCTACTACGGGGAGTATTCTATGCATGTCCTCATGAAGTGCAAGCTGCAAGCCACTGGCCACATCTTCGAAGTCCGGCTCTGCTTCAGTGCCTTTGCCAGCCAAAAGGAACTTGAATTTCACGTCCATGAATTTCACGTCCATCCCAGAATACTCGGAGGAATCAGTCTTGTCTCGCCTGGCGTCTGCGAGGTGCGTTCTACCACCTGGAGCAAGACTTGAGCTGGCTGTGTGACTGGAGAGAGCTGTTACGTTCGCAGCACCACTTCCTCCCCGGTGAGGAAAACCACTACCAGGGACAGGTTCGGGATAAGGCCCGGGATCCAACAGCCCTGAACCAAACCCCACGCCCCGATCCTTGTAAAAAGGCGAATAACTCTGCTTTGTGTGGGCTCTTCTGAAACAGCCTACAAACTGTTGCAAAGATTGAATGTTTGCGGCTTCAGGGTTGCGGTTGACAGCCGAGCACCTCAGATCCTATTTAGACGAAGTTGCAATGCTCTTGAGCCATCTGCAGATACCGTTCTGCTGCAATTGCGGTTATGCGCCCACGCCGTGCCTTTTAATCTTCACCCCTCCCCCTCCCCCTCCCTCTCTCTCCCCATCTTTCCCTCTTTCCCCCCGAGCTCCAGAAGGCTGGAGAGGTTCTTGAGGTGGAGGTCCTGACGCCCAAGTCCGGGCTTCCTGGCAAACCGGATGGCGAGGGGGCGACTTAGCTATACTTGGCCAGCACATGGGCGTGCGTGTATACACACTTTCCCATGCTTTCCCACATGCTTTTTTTGCACATCTCGTACATTCCATCTACTGGGCTATCGATAGCTATCGATCAAGGTGATGTGCTACGCGGACGGCGGTGACCTTTACCGGGGCCAGTGGGTTCAGGGCAAGAAGCATGGCCAAGGAGCTCAATACTATTGCTCTGGAGACAGCTACCAGGGTGAGTACCAGAATCACAAGACGCATGGCCTGCAGCTGGAAAGTATGGGCACAGTTTTGTGAATAGTAGCAAGAAGCCCTCAAGACCGTCTCGCAACCTGTGTGCCACCTGCTGCAGCCAGGAAGCATGGACAAGGTGTTTACCGCTATGCCGACGGTGATTGCCACGAGGGTCAATACTTGGACGGCCGCAAACATGGCTCGGGTCTGTGACACGACCCAATTTTGAGTTACAGCTCTTCGGTTGGTTGGCTTGGGGGGTGCCTGGGAAACTGGCTGACTTTGAAAACGGGGGCTGGAGGTGTTTTGCACCGCCGCCGACATTCGACTTGCATATCTAGTCTTCTACAGCCTTGGCCGTAGAGGTTCAAGGGTACGTCGGCTGCCTATTGCGATTTTGCGCCCCCACCGAGACCGACATATTGCTTCCTCGCATTCAGAGCGATGGTTCTGCTGTCGATCCGACTATCGATCGATGACCCAAGCCGAGACTAGCAAGACTAGCTGCTGAGATTCAAACTAAAGCTCACACTGGAAAGTGTGTAATCGGGAAGCGCATGAAACATCATAGAGCCACTGGCAAGGGAACTGTAGAACCTGGGAACGGACGGATCGGACGCACAGATTCGGTTGTTGAGTGCTGTGTCTCAAGCATAGGAGAGTGTCATGGTGTCTTGTTGCTTGTGGGATTGCCAAGGTACTGGTACTCAGACGGCCGTGTGCTAGTCTCCAGCTACGACCAGGATCAGCAATCAGGCAGCGATGGCTTGGTGCAACATTTTTGCATCAGCAACACATACTAGTAGCAAGGTCATCTTCTTCCTAATATCAACGGTCATGGGTGTAGGCTATCATTCTCGACCCTATGCGAATGGGTTGCGGCACTCGGTTTCTCTCATGCAAAGGCCAGGCAGCAAGGGCTCGTGGAGTTTCGATCTTGACGATTTCAGGGTACACTGCAACATGTTGTCTGAACTGGACCGGCCGTGGGGATGGCAGGGCCGCGTTGTCCACAGAATTGTGAATCGCAGGCCCCCTCAGACGCCCTCTTTCTCCAGAGTACTCCAGGGCAGAGATGGCAGTCCAAATCTCCCTACGAACAAGCTCAACAAATCTCCCCCGTCCCTTGCGCAGGCCCGAACTTCTCTCAAATTGCCCACTTCCCCACCCCAGAGGACCCGGCGTCGTCTGGAGCACCAACGGTCTTCAGGCTTGGCTCACAGAGTCGGGCATCGAGGCCGGGGCAGCCCTACTCACTGTGTGCATGGATTCTAGTCAGAACTGGTTTGGGCCCTTGTAGGTATCAGATCTGGACCTGGAGACAGCTGACCACAAAGCAAAGGAGATGGGCTTCCCACCCTTCCCTCGGGACTGAGGCATCTGAAGGGTGCAGGGATTCTGGTATCCGTGCGCAGACATACTGCCTTATGAATCTAGGGTTCTACGCATGTTCATGCCGAGGTGAGCTAGATTATGATTTACTGATTTTTCTGGATCAGCCCTCCAAACCTGAACCCTCGAATGCGGGTGCTGGGTGTCGGCAAGTGCGAAACGGCAGTCCAGAAAGGAGTCGAAGTGTCCACGTGTGACTTCGTAGCCAACTCTCCAACGCTGTATGTTGCAGACGTGCCTCCCCAGATTGCTTTGTGTGTGGAATGCTGGCTGAGTGTATCCGTGTCACGCACGAGCAGGCATCCTTTCGCTGCTGCATGCAGCTGTTAACGATCAGAAGCGTGACTTCCAGGTCTGAGGGGCGTCAGACCAGGTAGAACCTGGTTCGTTTGGGGGCCGGCTTGGTCGCAGGAAAGGTCCCTCGGCCCCTGGACTTGGAACGTCGTCCGTTTTGTACATGTCTCGAGGCTGCTGGATGGGATCACCTGCACCTCAAACCTCAAGGCTGGATCAGGTTTTAGACAAGCATGGGTGAGCCGTCGAACTCCAACAACTCTTCAACTCCGAGACGAGTTTCAACAAGAGTCCGGCAGCTCTTGCGGTGCATGAGATGACGGCACCAATGTGTGCTGTGGGCACTGCTGGCAAAGCCACAGACATGACAAAATGTTCATTTTGCCAGCGCCAGAGGGTCCAGTGCTGCAACGCCCTCTCAGTTCCTGCCATTAGGGTCCCTTGTCGCCTTTGAGAATGCGAATTCTTTCTGTGAGTGGGCTCTACCTAGCCCATTGGATCTTCTCAGCAGTACTGCAAGAAGAGCACTCATGCACGCAAACTGATGTAGGCATCATCCTCCACAGTTACCAAAGCCCTGCTAACCAGCGGTCGCCGCAGACCTCTCGAGGGCGAAGTGAGTTCACCGAACGAGGTTTTCCCACTCCTCAAGCCGGTTGATGAGAAGAAGGTTTTGCCGGAGTCAGGGCATCAGATGCTTTAAGGCTTAAAGGCTAATAATTAGGGCTTCAGAGCACCTTGCTCAAATTGCTGAGCCATGGATGTCTCGCAGATGACGGAGGAGGACAGGGGTTGTTTGCTCAAGCCACGGACAAGGCTCAAGCAGGGTGCTTCGCCAGTGTCATGAGACTCGGCAGGTACCTCAAGGCAGGGGCTCAAAGGCTTGTAGGCACCAGTCACCTCAGACGTCAGAGCCACCAAGCTGCAAGGTTTTATCACCCGTTTTGAACGCTCGTGCACAGCAGCAGGCGCGCCATGCAGTGAGCACAGTCATACACATCAAAGAGCCCGGTGCACTAACGGCAACACGAGGCTTCATGAGCTGGTGAATGCAGTTTCCTGCCAGACGAATGTCAGCTAGTAATGCAACAACAAGATCCACATTTGGTATGTGCGGCTGGTCGGAAAGTCTGAAAAACAAGAAGCGGACTGAAAGGGAAACCCACACTCTGTGCAAGCCTGACCTTCAAAAGGCCGCGAGCATGATCCATGTAGAATCACAGGTGTCCGTGACAATTCCTCTGCGGGATGTTGATCGTGGACCTTCAGAGCTTTATCAACGAGACAACATAACGCAAATAGCAGGGCCAACAGTGATGTTCAGCACGGGTACATGTTTCGCCGCGTTTCGCACCTTTCTTGCCATCCAAGTTGACGCGATTCTGGGCACAGAACAAAAAGCGGGTACACTTTGATAATATCATCATCGCTTGTTGAGCATGGTGATTGTCATGAACTGTAGCAGGCTGTCCGGTACCCGAGACAGCCGTGGCAGTCGCAGCATGTCGGCTTACGTCACAGTGTTGCCTGCACACAACTTTTCTGCCGTGGCAGCAGCAACGTCGTTGGTGAAGGTGTAGAAATCGTCAAGTCCTCATTTCCCCTTATTTCCGGTACTGTAGCGGTTGCCGACAGCAGTCTGCAAGACCAGAGGAATCAGCACCGCACTGACCAGTGGTTCTCAGCAGAAAGGCTTGCAAGTGGCCCGCCGACAATCATGGTGGAGTTCGGACCAAAGCTACCAACATCCAAGGTGTAAACAACTTGCTTTCAGGTTATGTTTCTGTGATGTCTCAGTAGCGTCGTTGCAGCAAGTCTCATTTTGCCTCCCGTCCCCAACTCGAACATCTCGAACATCTCGAACAATTTGTGTGAGCATCTGCAGGAGCAGCTGCAGGCTCTTCGGGGGCAGCGGTCAGCATGAAGAGAAAGTTTCGCTCTGCAAATTCACAAGGGGCCCCATAAGGCTCCAGCGAGAGCAACAGACATGTACCAGGCTCTTGAGGCGCTAAGATTCGGACTTGGGAACGGTGCGCGGCTTCATGGGGCTGTAGGCTAAAGACACCTCCAGGCAGCGATGCAGCTTTCCCTCCAAGAGGCGGCTGGTGCCGGGGCGGAGCAGGCGAGGAAAGGGGAATTGGAAGGGAAGGTGCTTTGGGGTTGTGAAGGAATGTGTTTGTTGTTGTTTTGTTGGGTGGGGGGGGGGGGGGGGGGGGGGGGGTGTTGTTATATTCTCTGCTTTCTGTTTCGCTCTAGGTTTTGTTTTTGTCGGTTTCGTTTCTTATTGCTGTTGCCTCGTTAGGTTCGCCTGCTGCTCAGCTACTTTCTCTCTTTGCTGTTTTGTATGTTTTCCTGCACAGGTCCCACTTTTCTCATTATTCTTGGTAGCACTATTCTTATTTAGTCTTACCATTTGTATAGTTTGAAATTGGTACTGGTAGCGCATCTTTGTTAGTATTACTTTGTTCTGGTAGTATTGTTATCCATCGTTTCATTTCTGGCTGGGCTTTAGGATTTAGTTTTTTGAAAGGTAGCTGTGTGGGGGCCCGTGTTATGTACATCTGTGTTGTTCCCTTTTCTTCACAAAGCATAAATGGCATGGTTCGATTCGTTCGGATTGTTGCTTTGAGTTTCTTCTCTGGTGTTTTTTTGTGCATGGGCCCCCTCAACACGTCCTCGTAAATTGTCGAGTCCCCCAAATCTTAACCCCAAGGCCTGCCTAGGATTCCATTCGAGTTTTGTGGATGTTCGATGGATATTTGGAGCATGACAGTTTTAACCTGAGCCGTTTGACACATCCAGAAGCATTGTCTCCTATGGATCTGTTCTTAGAGAAACCAAAGCCCCGACAAAGCTACAAGTGGGTCAAAACTAGTGCCCCCCACGGCATTCCACTCTCCAGATTTCAGGGTTGGGGTTGAGGTCCAGGGTGTCCAGGGTTCGGCGAGTAGCATGGTCGTTGTTACCCTCCCCCCCCCCGGCTTCGCCCAAAGTCCGCGCAAAACTGCCTCACTGCTTATTCTTGCTGACTGCCACCGGAAATCTTAACCTTGGCAGGCATCGCAACTTGGCCGCAGCCCCCAAGGCATTGCCGGGCCGACCAAAGCCTCGCCCTTTCCAAACAAAAGACCCGCAGGCCAGATGGTTTTGCGTTTCAAGGCTTGGGTTGCGGGAAATTGGGGGACCCCGGGGACCGCCGTTCGAGGTCGCCTTCACCGAAGTCCCAAGTGGTCAAGCATTGTATGTGTTTGCAGTTATGTTGGAGGTCAAGTTGAAAGGTCAGCCCCGAAAAGCCGCGGGCGACATGCCTCCTATGAGTGTATCATCCAAATGGTCCACTGGGGCTTTGCATAGCTACTTCTTGGGGCCCTGAGTGGGGCACCTCAAGCATTGCCGGGCCTACTCGTGCATTGAATCTGAGACAGCAGGCTCCACTCTCCAAAACATTCCGCAACCTTATGCCAAGTACTTTCGGTACTCGCAGTGCTCTCCCGCATTTTTCTTTGGATGGAGGATGTGCTGTCGCAACCTTGCCGCGCCTCTGCCAAGAAGAAACGTGGCTTCCCTAGCTTGCGATTTAGGTAATTTACTTGTTAAGGCTTTAACAATTGCCAAGCTTGTGTGTTGCTCAGGGTATTGGGTTTGTTCGTTTGGATGAATGAATGGCTTTGCACCCATCTCAGCGCCATACGCCCGAAGCGCATGAGTAAGGCGTAGACATAACTTCTGCAGAGTCTTTTTTTCCATCTTTGGTAGCCCGCTCTCAAGTTTGACAGGCATAAAAACCCATGACTGAAACGGCCGGCGGTTGCTGCAGTCTAGCGCACCGGAGAAAGCTATGCAGATCTAAGCCCTCACTCGTCCTCAGACTCGCCTCTTCTTGGACCTTTTTTTCGGAGTGGCAAGTTATGAAGGCCCCGAAAGCTGGTAGGTGGTGAGCACGAACGGAGGGCTGCGAGTGGAAATGGAGCAAGATGTATCGCAGATCCTGGCCTAGACATGCCGAATGTTACAAACTGGACTGCTTCGGAGGCTTTTTGGGTTTGGCTTTGTTTGCCTGGGGTCAAAACGCTCAATGCTTGATTGGAGGGCTCTTGAATGAGAACTTGAGCAAAGTCGAGCCAACTGTAACTGCAGTTTTTGCAAGAAGTTTTCTTTCTTCGTGCAAAGTGCATCATCACTGCTTGACCCCGTGGTGGGAGATTCTGCCTCCACTTGAGAGTGAACACAGCTGTGGGGAGTGGTTCTGGCATCCCGTTTTGCGGCAAAGCTCTCCGATGTTGGCTCCAACAAATTGGCGTATCCTCGATCCGGATGGGGCCTGTTTCTGATGCGTTCCGGTCTTGAAGTTTGTTCTGCTTTTGGGTGCCGCCTGCGACCCTTCCCCAAACACGCTGATGAGGGCTGGGTGCGAGCTGCCCCTTCGCAACATTTCGCAACATGACGTCGGCTCATCACCGCGACCCAGAATGCTGCAGGTGCTGAGGCATGTTGCTGCAGAAACTCATCTATCTGGCTCGAGCATGGTCTTTATCTCAAGAACACACACACACACAGACTTGTCTCGCAAAACGGAAGCCCCAGCTTTGAACCCCAGGAGCTCTTGAGGCTCCTCTTCGGCGACCCCCGGAGGTGACGGTATGGTGGGGTATTGCCACGGTATTGATGCTTTACCTGAAGCCCTGAAGCCACCTGAAGCCACCTGAAGCACCTGAAGCAAACCTTCAGTGCTTTGAAATTTGTATTGTCAGAGCCAGAGTTGTATTGTCAGAGCAAGAGCCTGAAGTGAGCGCTGAAGTCGCTGGTGAGCAAACCTGTTAACATGTTCTGTGTCGAGGCGACAGATGTCGAGCGCTGGCTGACAGTGGGTTTCCAGCTGCTTGCCCTGCAAGTCACTATCTCGAACCTCGAACATCCTCGAGCATCCTCGAGCATCCTCGAACATCCTCGAACATCCTCGAACCTCTCTTCAATCGATTGCTGATGTTCAAAAAGGCACGATACTCTGGATTGAACAGAACCGAGAGCAAAAAAGCTGAATTCATACGCCCTTTCGTGTGGGACGTAACGGGCATCTGCGGTGCGCAAGTCTCGCACGTAAGAGGGCTGACGTGGGTCATCACAGGCCACAGCAATTCCAAACTCGTTGTGTAGTCATGCGTACCTCACCCAAACTCATAAGCCCTCAGGCGAGTACGTACTTGGAAACGCGACCAAAGTTTAGGCAATGAAGCCCTTGCTGCGAGCCCTTGCTGCAAGCCCAGGTGGAGCCAGCGCGCAGGCCTCGAGTGGGGCCTTTGGCAGAAGCAGGGTGGGCCGTGCCGCTTGGGCGAGTTGGCAGGATTGTGGATGATTTTAGAACTGGGCTAAAGGATTAAGTATTGAATGATTGCAATCATTGAAGTTGAAGTGTTTGAGTAGCTGTGTTCTGCCTTGCTCCTCGTAGCCTTCCAGCAGTCGGGCGTGAAGTGCCAGGCATCCCCTGAATCTCCATTCCCCAAGGTCTCAGGCACCCGACTTCCGGTCGGCTCACAGGTCCAGCAGCATATTGAGAAGCTTCCTGGAAGCCTGCTGCACCTAGGTGGTGTCTTCGCACCAGTTCAGGCCCGCCATAATTCGAAGGTTCTCAGAATAGCTGTACGTGGCAGGGATCTTGATGCTCTGTCTGATCGAGGTCGTTTTCTAAGTTAAAAAGCAAGTCAACGGTCAGGCGTGAACAAGAACCATCCGCTCGCATCGGGACACCTTACTTTTCCGTTACTATCGCCATGGTTATTGCTGCTGTTGTTGCAATTTTTTCATAGATGGTCATGTCATTGCTACTTGTTTCATGTAAATGGCTTAGTGGGTTGTTTTGCGACGATGGACGCAGATACTTGTCTTAAGTGAGTTGTCCCTTCTTTACTGTCGTTCTTCTTATCTTATTGGTCCCTGTCTTATCTTGCATCCTATTTTAGTTTTGCTGAAAAAAGAGAGAAGGCGTGCCGAGACGCAAGCTGCTAACTCGAGGAGTCGAAAGAAGAATAGACAAGTAAAGCGAGATAAGAGCAGGAGAGTAGCAGAGGGAGGAAGAGAGAGCGAGTGAGAGAGCGAGAGGGCGAGAGACAGCGAGAGAGAGTGAGAGAGGCAGAGAGCGAGAGATAAGGAGAGCAGCAAACTGATGTAAGTTTTGGGACCGCCCGCTCGTTTGCTAACCGGGAAGCTCACCGGGCTGACGAAGAAGATGTAAGGTGTCAGCACCAAAGCGATCCCATCAGCTGTCTCACCAGCGCTGGCGAGCGGCGGAGGTCGCTGCCACCTTCTGTACTTTAAGTCTTGCTCGTTTCTGTTGCTTTCTTATGTTTCATACGCAACATCACGTCAACGGCGGGAGGGCTGGGCATTCAGATTTTGTTTCATTAGGTGCGCAGCTGATTTTATCATGGTTGGGGGCGGGGTATGTTGCCACTCGGGGGCCGGCATGGCAGGTTCTGCTTCCGAACCGTATGAAACTTTCGATACTTGTTCATTGCAGACGGGATAAGCAGCAGTCAAGCCTCAACCACCTAGAAGAACTGGTGTGACAGGCCTTCGTTGTGAACAGCTGCTGTTTGGAGCTGGTGAGTCGGAACCGGCGTCGAGCGACAGAAGGCCTAAAATTGAGGGCTTAGCGGGAATCTGGAGTACCTTGAGTTGTTCCTGGCCCTTCTTTTCAATGAAGCGGCTTGGCATGCTCATGCGACAGTCTCTAAGCCTCAAAGATCTTGAGCCCGTTTTCGACACAGCTTCGCTTAACTGCTGTTTGCAGGAGCAGCCGATGGCAAGTTCTTGGTGCAGATGATGAGGAAGCCTGCAACGACCACCCCTAAGAAAGTACAAGCTTGCCAGGCCGCAGGCAGCAGACAGAAAATGGAATCAAAGCCTGCGTGCATATACGTGCATCGTAGCGTTGTGCACCTGGTGCTGTAGATGCTTCAGCCCTTTTTCCAGCCATCTTTCCAGGATGCACGCGCAGCGGTCCTCGCCCACGCGCTGACTTCGATCCTGTTTCACTGCTGCCCGAGCTCCTCCTACATGATCTGCCAGGCCCCTTAAGGCTAGGTTGAAGACTTCGTAGATGACAGGCTCGACCTCCGAGCTTAGGAACAGCCTTAGCGAAGTTCTGTGCCCTCCACCACCCCAGCAAAGTCAGAGGTCCGACCCCGGGCAGAGGGGGAGGGCGAGGACAGCTGCTAGCGCAGCGGCGGCACCGGCCATAATCGCAGCCGGAGCCTTGAGGGTCATGATCTGACGTGAACATTGCTTAACATTGCTTAGCATGCTTAGATTCGGTGGAAGGTTGCCACAGCTTTCAGGGGTTTAGGAGTTGTGCAGAAGTTTCGTGATTTCCTATTTCTTTCAGACCTTAAAAAACACCAATGCAAAGGACCCCCCCCCCCCCCCCATGAAACCTTGGAACCTGCAGACTCATAGTATTGACAGGAGAGGGCGCCAGCGCCTTGGCGATCACATCGCGGAAGCTGAGCCGTGCAGCGGAGGTCAGGCTGCTCCTGGAAACAGGCCCCCCACGCTGGCACATTCCTGCGGTCATGTGCATCCCTTCGCCCCCTACGTTCCCCACATGCCGTGGGTTCAGCAGAAAGCATCCTGCATGATAAGCCCATCCATCCACCTAGTCACCTAGTCACCTTCAAACAAAAGCCTCCAATCCACAGGAGCTGACAGCTGGCTTGCGGGGCCCCTGGGTGTGCTTAGCTTCCTCTGCTCAGTGCTAAGCACTCGCGGCGTATCCTCTGTGCGGGAGGCGCGGTGGCGCATTCAGGGTGTTTCCGGAGTCTTGTGTGTGCCTGTCCCATATCTCAGAGATTCCCAAAGTCACTTTGGCAAAGTGCGAATTCTAGCCAGAGAGGATATGGATGATCCCAGCACGCCGCTCATTGGACGGTTTGGCCACTGCAGTCAGGAGCTGCATCTGCTTGGATTTTGCAGTGCATGCACTAAAGAAGTAGTCACCTGAGGCGCAGCCTGCCACTGCAACTGTGGCAGGCTGCTTCTGTTGCACCTCCAGGTCTACCTGGAGCAAGCGTTGGTGAAGATTGAAGCAGCAAGATGCTACAAACAAGTAGACAACGTCCGTCAGCATGCCTGACAGGTGGTGCGTCCGTGCGTTATGCTTAGCTTCGATCTGTCTATCGCAGAAGTTTTGCGAGAAGTTTCTCATCATCAGATACCCGAAGCGTCGAGCTGTATCAGAACCGGGCCGGCCCAACGGGAGGTGCAAGTCTGCAGTCCAAGCGGTCCCGGAGTTTCCAGTGACACTACGGCGCACGGTCGGGGGTATGTCGGGTTGCAGATGCAGAGTCGAGGAGAAACATGCGCCCCAGCGTAAGTGAGCTTGGGCGACGTAGGCCCCCTGTCGCCCTGTGTGCCATAATGGACAGGAAAGGCTTGCAGTGGCTGGCGGTGCAAAACTTTCGCTTCGCTTGATGCAGGCGGAGCTTAGGTGGGGTGGGGTTGAGCTTGCCATCAAGAAGCTTGATCTTCCGCCCGCTCGCGGGAAGGTTGCCAAGCAACACGATGGACTTCTTGTCCATGCTCGTGACGCCTAGCGCGGATCATGGGCATTCTAGGATTTTCGTTTTCTTTGGGTGTTCGAATTTGAAAATGAACGAGGAGCAGACTTGAAGGAGCACCCATGACTTGGACAAGACATTTGAGCAAAGCCATCAGCAATCCACCTAGAAAGATGTTTTGTTGGAGCAGCGTCGAATTCAAGTCGCTTGCGACCCAGAATTGTTTTGCAGGGCTTCTGACTTCCAATGAAAAACAAACCCCCTGCAGGAGCTGGTCAACCTAATGCTGATAGGGGAGGCCACCTCGAATCCCGGGCCTTGATTGGCGAGCGGAGATGGGGAGAGTACGCAGAGTGTCTGTAGCATAGAGTCATATAGAGTCCTTGTATCTGGTATGCAGTATGTGCGGGTACTTATTTAAGGGGCTGCGCCCATGGGCAGGCAGCGCAGGCAGAAGCTCGAGGAGAGTTGTTCTGCAAACCTCGGATCGCGCGGGTTTAGCGACAGAGGGAAAGCTTATGCACGTGTGGGCCGCCGCGTCATCAAGGCCGGAGCCGCTGATGCTCATGATGCGCGCCCGGCATCCCGGACTGGGGCCGCTGATGCTCCTGATGCGCGCTTGGGGCTCCCGGACTGAGCCCGCTGATGCTCGTGATGCGCTCCCATGGGGACCTTTGGGTGTCCGGGGTTATCTCATTTTGCGCAAAAAACAACGTTCACCGGCGGCACGGCGGTCGGCGGCACTGGCGTCCAGCCTTATTGTGCTTCGCACAAGGCAAGCTTGCACGGGAGTCACCCGTGCCATTGGCAGGTCCGCGCCAGGCTGCAAGGGCCATGGCGCTGCCCGACTTTAAGGGGCTGCGTCCAGGGGGGCGGGCAATGCCCCGAGGAGGCAGAGGCATGCGGCGCAGGCGCGTGGCGGCTCTTGAAAGAGTGCAGCAGACGGCCGGACAAGAAGGCCCAAGCGCCCCGAAGAAAAAAACAGCTCCCAAAGCGTGGGCGCAGCGTGGCGCGCGCCGGCGCGCGTGCGCGCGCGTGCAAGACAAGCTGCGCGAGCCGGAACAAAGTCTCACACCTCCTCCGACAGAGGCATCACGAGCATCATTGGCTCCGTTCCTCCGGGCCCTCCCCCCCCCAGTATCATGAGCATCATTGGGCCAGCGCTTCTCCTTCTTGGGGCCATCGGCACCCCTCCCAAAAGGCATGAAAACCCCAAAAACGCCTGCCGAGGCGGGATTTGGAGCCCCTCTTCCCGAAATAGCGACGCCGCTGATGCTCATGATGCTCACCGGGGCCCACCCAAAAGCACCCTTCTTCAGGTCAAAGCTCAAAACCATCGGTATGGGCGACGTTTAGGAATGCTTTTTGAAGATTTTGAAGGTGCTCTCGCCTCCCCGCCCCGACCCGGCCCGGTCCGGAAGGAGACCGCGGAGGTTGATGGTCTCGGGGGGCGGGGTCGGCGGCACTGCACGCCGGCTCATTGCTAAAGCAAAGGCCCGATTTTAAGGGGGCTGCGCCCATGGGCGGGCAGCGCAGGCAGAAGCGCGGGGCGAGCAGATCCGTCACAGGGTTGGGGTTTCTCTAAGCCTGAGACACGTGAGTGGAAGGAAGGATGTGTGCGGTCATGAGGAGACGATCGTGAGTGGAAGGATGGTCATGAGGAGATGATGGTGAGGGGAAAGAGCTGAAAACAAATTGAATACATAGATCTTTGGGGGGAGGAGGGGGGGTGCCATACATATTGACAATATTATATATATATATATGGTACCCCCCCCAGTTATCCACACCTTTTCTGCTTGTTTTGCGTTTTTCTTGTTCCGTATTTCTTGTTTTCGTTCGTAATTTGTTTTCTTTGCCCCAGCGTGTTGATTATATTTTCCTTCTTCCTTAGTTAAAAGAACACGACTCCCGAGCCCCCTTCAGGGTAGCCCTTAGCAACCTGTAAGACTAGTGTGTCTCACTTGCCCAGGTCCGACTTCACCGACATCTTTGGCTCAAGACGGAAAAGACACAGTCTTGTAGTGAAGCCCCTTTCTGTTCAGGTTGGGTTGAGGTTTCGTCTGTTGCCTCTTCCCTTGGGATCACCTCCCTCCTGTGTTTGGGGCTCACTTAACTGGTTATCAGCCGTAGCTTTAAGCTGCGGTTGTGAGACCGTTTTGGGTGCAGCCTTTGGCGCACCAAGTGTCGTGTCACTTTCCCGGGGTTCATGCAACAACAGCCTCCGCAACCAACTCGCGGTACCCGGGGAGGAGTAAAGACACGAAAGCGCGACTATTATCAGAACCAGGACCTCGTGATTGACCAGGCCTGGCAGATATTTAGAGCGAGCTTGTCGCGCATACCGTGGGACCACGCCACAGCCGAACTTTCCAACTTGCTGAGCACCTTCGCGGAGGAGTTTGAAGTGGACGCTTCGGTTCATAGCCTTCGGGCCCTCACCGTGTGGGGACAGCTGGCGCGCTACTATCGCCCATTGCGGCGCCTTGAGCACGCGCAGCGGGCAGGCATTGGTCGTTACGATCCCGTTCCGAAACCAAGGGCCAAGGCAGCAGCAAAGGCCGCAGCTCCTGCGCGGCAAGGGCCAGGACCAGCACCTGCGGACACTGTCCAGGGTGCTGCTCCAAGCGCACCGGCAGTGGCCGCAGGTGCACCTGTTGCTCTTGCAGCGCCGGAGCCGGCCGCACCGCACGCTGAAGCGCCCGAGGCCCCTGACGCATCGCCTGACGAAGCACCGGAACTTGAGCGCGCAGGTGGCAACGTTGACGACGAGGTGAGTTCATCGCAGCCAACGGTTAGTGTGGAGGAGCACGTCGCCCCTGAAAGTGCGGTCGAAGACGTAGGAGTTGCGCATCAGGAAGGAGGTGAGGAAGAGGAGCTGGATCAGGACGAAGAAGTGAAGTCTGAGCCTGAGAGCATTTATCAGCCGCTTCGCCCTGGTTCGGGTTCTCCTAGATCTAGGTCCCCCCCGGGTGACCCTAAGGCCTCCTCCTCAAGCCGTTTAAGTGCACGTGGTCAACCCCTAATCCTCCATCCTCCGACCAAAGCCTTTCCTACTGTGAGGATCGATTCCTCGGGAGTGTGGGTCAGGCAGTCAGGACCACCCTCAGTTCCTGTCGCCATAACTGACCCACATCCTCAGAACGAAGGGGAAACAAGCTCACAGGAGTTCAGTGGTGAGGAGCACGAGCTCCCTGACGAGGCTTGGTTATATCCTGCGTCCTATAGACGCTCACATCGTCAGCCTGGTGTTCCTCGCGGCGTAGAACAACACACCATAGGAACTGCCGAAGAAGACGCCACCTTTGGCGAGCAGCAGGCAAAAGGTTCCAGGCGTAGGCCCGCGTCCGCCCCTCTCCCTTCCACCAAGGTCCGGCGCACCGAGTCTCCTGCAACCTCAAGGGTGCTGCCTAATTTGCCGCAGAACCCTGACGAGGCCCAACCTTACGAGGGCGAGATTGCTCCGCGCCTGGTTGCACCTAGGATAGCCTCCAACCCTAAGGTTACCCTAACTCAAGGTGCCAGTGCCCGCCCTCCTGCTGCAAAGGGGGTCCTTCGTGTCGCCAGAACTCCACCGCAGCCACCGCCTGCAAAGCGTCCTGCTCCACACCTTCCTTGCCGCCCAGCACAAGAGGCCGAGGCCGAGCCACTTTCGCTTTTGTCTAGGGCTACCATTTGGGCCGAGAGGGAGGCCAGAGCTGCAAAGGCCGCTTCTCCCAAGGTTGTGCTTTTGGCAAAGGGTGCTGCTGCGCCCAAAGCGCACCAAGGTCCCCAGGCTGAGGTCAAGCAAAAGGCAGGGCCAGCTCAACGCGGACGGTCCTCGTCCCCTGCAGCCGCAGCCAAGGGCACTTCCACAGGCCGTGCCAGGTCCACAGGCGATCGGACAGACAACGTTTTTGTTGCAGCCCCATTAACAGCCAGGGAGCGGGGTTCACCAACGGCAAAGGCACTTGCGCCTCAGGTAGCAGCGCCCCGTTATAAGGTACCCCCAACCGACCGTCAAGGGGTTCCCTATAAGATAGCACCCGGCCCTCCACCTAAGGCAAAGGGTGCTGCCGCAAGCGCGCCAACATATAAGGGTCCCCCTAGCGAGGTTTACTTAGCTCCCCTGCGGAAGGGTTTTACCCCGCCTGTGCCCAGGAAGGCACCGCCTGGAAGTGTTGAGCCGGTTCACGCCCAAAGGCAGGCTTACCATCATTGGCATCAGAGCCAGGCAGCGAACCCAGGTCTTGCCTCGCCTCCAACGCAGCTGCTTCCACCCAATCCAATATCTTCGCCTCCGGCCGTCAATCCAGATAGTCGAAGACCCATTACCGTTGTGCTGGATTGGAAGGATACCTTGTCCTTGGATTGGCAGGAGAAAGGGCAGAAGTTCGGTCCTAGCTTCATCGCTGACTTTCGAGACTTTGCACTGGAATTCAGGCCCATTAACGTCCAGATATTGTCGTTTACGGGTCACGCGAACGCACATACTTACGAGCAAACGTGTCTTGTGCCCGCGCAAAGGGAGCTGCTAAAAGCGCTCCAAGACATCAGTGCAAACAGCAGCGTTAGGTACCAACAGTGCTTCAGCCGCACTGGTGCAGGTGGGAAAGCAGTGCTGCTTCACACATACAGTCCGCCTACGTCGGCAATCGTCGACGACAATCTCCAAATTCTGGAGGAATCCAGTCGCACTGGCTGTTGGACCTACAGGGCGAACGAGCCAGGCACGACCAGGTCAATAGGGCACTTGCTTACACAGCTCGCGTCTGACCTGCGCCGAGTGGGGCGGCATAACGCTCCCCTAGCACGCGCGCTCACACCGAGCGAGTACGTCCGAGACCCTCGAGCAGAGCCGCGTCACAGTTGGAGGTAAAAGGTTGCCCGCTCCAGCGCCCCAGGGTGCTGCTCCCATAGCGCACCAAACCTACTTAATAGGTTAAGGGTGCTCGGGTTTAACTGCCTCCGTCTTCTTTTACCTGCTACAGCCCGGGTGGCCGAGCCCACACATCCCAATACCGTGTTGCGCCCAAAACGGGTGCTGCCCAAGAAGCACAAGCCATAAGGTTTAAAGCCTTGGGTTGGGTAGGGGTCACCTAGGTGCAAGCATCCTTCGCCAAAGGGCCGCCGCGCCCATCACATCTTTTGCGTCAGGGCCGCCGTGCCCAACACATTCTCCCTCTGCATCCGGGCCGCCACGCCCAACGCACTTCCGCTGCAGCCCCTCCATAGGGTGCTGCTCCAAGCGCACCGGGGCTTTAGGGTCCTAGTGCTTTTGGATTTGGGTTAGTGGTTTCCTGGTTGTCCATCTTTCACAACACTTTTGCACTGCGCATTTTGCGCCATAGAGACAGCGCGTCTCTTGTTCTCTTTCGTTCTTTGTCGCTCGGGGTGCTGCCACAGTGCGCGCCGCTGAAGCTTCCGTCCGCGCCGCCTGCGAAAAGAGAGGCGAGCCTCCCTAAGTCCCTAAGGGTTTCCCTAAGGTTCTGTTTGGGGGTGTGGTGATTTGAAGTTAAGGGCGTTTTGGCACAAACCATTGGCCCAAGGGGACGTGAACCCGACATGGCGTCAGGCATGTCCCCACCTTCAGATCCCAGGTCTAGGTCAACGCATGATTCCTTCAGCGACCCCGATCTGGCACCACCCATAAGGAATAGGCACGCTCTAGTTCCTGCAGCTTCCACGATAGTACGTAGTAGGCAGCAACAAGCCCGAACCCCAATGCGTATCGGTCCTGCTGAGGCGTCATCGTCATCGGGTACCCCCAATAGGGCACCGGAGCTAAGCGCAACGCAAGCTACCTTCCTAGCAGGTGCAGCCATTCAGCAGGCGAGCCATGCCTCAGGAGTAGCTCTAGAAGCGGCGTCCGCGGCACAGCACTATGCGGAGCGTGAACAGTTCATCACCCAGCAAGCGCGTGAGGCTGTTCAAAGCATCGCGGCCCGAGCGGCGCAAGAACAACAGCAGCAAGCAGAACAAGTTGCTCAGTACGAAGAGTCACTCCGTGCTCAAGCATCCAACATAGCGAGTGCAGCACAATGCGCACTGACCAACGCCCAACAAAGGGAAGAGGTCCTAAGGCTTCAGGCTAACCAAGCGTTGTCCTCAATGGACGCAGAGGCTCAGCGAAGAATTGCCGAGGCTTCCTCACAGGCACAGCAAGCCGAATACGCGAGGGTCGAAGCCGAAAATGCTATGAAGGATGCCAGAGAAAGGTGGAGGATGTCGGAAATTCGCAACACAGAGATGTCCCGTGAGGTAGAGGCATTGCGCGCTGAGCTTTCGACAGTTCGCGCTGAGACATTGTCCCGCGTAAGCGCCTTAACGGAACAACTTATGGTTGCTAGGGATCAGGGTTTTGAGGTTTATCCTCCTACCCCTCTTCCTATGGGAACTCCAACAATGTTTGTTCCCGACGAAGTCCCTCAATCCTTTCCGCAGCCCGCCTTCTCGCCCGCGCAAAGCCCAAATGCTACGGTTTCTCACCCAATTGCCATCCCTGTCGCTGCAGGTTCCGGGGCACAAACCCCGACTGCGTCTGCGCAACCAGATGCCTTGCCCTTGCCCCGAGAGGGTGCAGCCAGCAGCGCACCGGGGATTCAGGTAGCCATGACACAAGATGTTCAGGAAGCTACCTTGCCAAATAGTGGTTTGGAACTTCGGGTTGACGAGCTTGCAAAGTTGGTAAAGGGATTAGCTGAAGTTGTAATGGCTCAAAATGCAGCACCGCAAACCCAGCACAACGCAGGGGGTGCAGCTGGCCAGAGCGCACCAACACAAACTGGAGGAGCCCAATCCTCTAGTGCGCCAGCCGATATCCCATACCTTCACTTGCTTGGAAACCTGCAAGCTGCAGGAGGTGCATCCGCTCCAGGACCTCCAGGTCCGCCGAGCACAAGCTCCTCATCGTCCAGTTCGAGTTCCTCGAACTCGCCTAAGCATCCTACGTGCCGAATGTGTGGCAGCCGCGGCCATGCGGAAGTGGACTGTCCACATCTCACCATGAACCAAGGTGGTGGTGGTGGGGGCGGTGGTGACGAAGATGATGAAGGGAAAGCTCTAAGCGCATCAGCATCGGCCGCAAAGTCGCCAGCAGATGAAGAAGAAGAGGTCATTAGGGTTAAAGCCATTTCTGATCTCACCTTCCCAAGTCCTCCTGAGAATGCAGGACAGGCAAGAGGTTTCATCAACCAGGCACTTGTTGCCATAGGGCGCGTGCAGCGTTCTCCCGGCAATGAAGTGTACATCTGGGCTCAGGACTGTCTGACAAAGACGGACCAGGAGCTGATCCGGGATCAAAGGTTTCCTCGCCTTCAAAGAGAGATTGCAGCCAAGCTACTTAAGGTTTGTAGAAAGGGCCGCTTTGGGCTCCTGTTTCAGCAGATGGTCGAAAGAGAGCGCATAGACACTGGTGGCATGCCCAATGGGCGCTGCATGCTGCGCGCTATCTTCAAGCATTTTCAGCTGGAGCATGACCGTATAGGTATGCTAGGCGAACGCAACCTCCTCAACATTAGGCTTGCCGGGGATGGTCCGCATCATCTTGAAGCATTTCGCGACAAGTATCAGTATGTACTTGCCACCATTCCCGTAGATGAGCTTCCCAAAGAAAGCACAATGTTCAATCATCTCATAGATGAGCTTGATAAGAACAACGCGCTCAAGCCCAAAATTGAGAAAGCTCGGGAAGCTAGGCCGGGGTCACACAGGAGAACCTGCAAGTGGCTGTGGAATCGGGTCGACATCGTTCTCGAGTTGCACCAGCAAAAGGTCAACAGGAACGAGTTCGATAAGAACCTTCAGGGCAAACCCGAGGTTTTGACGTCGACGTCAAAAGGTCAGGACGCCAGGACTCCTGCGAATCCTGCCCCTCCGACCACACCGGCTGCTCCAGCCAAGCCTGATGGAAAGCCCAAAAAGGAAAAGAAGAAGAAGAAGGCAAAGGGCAGCGAGGAAGTCCCGGCAAACCCTGCTGCTACTCCCAAAGGTGGCAAGGGCAAGGGCAATGGCACCCCACGCAACGGCACCCCTAGGGGTACTCGCGGCGGTGGGAACAAGGGCGGCGATGGGAACACCACACCTAGGTCCGAACAGGTCCGCCGTGCCAGTCAAATGTCCGACGCTGAGAAGGCGAAGACCCCATGCATGTTTTATGCGTATGGTGCGTGCAAGGGCAGTCCGTGCCCCTTCCTCCATGACGACAACAACAAGTATAAGGGTCCTAAACCAAAGTCATTAGCAAAAGCGAAGCCGAAAGCTAAGGCAAAGGCCAACGCCGCGACAGCTCCACTCCTCAGCGCAATGCCCATGCACGTTCCCAGTGACAACAAAGTCACGTGGCTTTGGGATACCGCAGCCGGCAGGCATCTCATAGGCAGACAAGCTTTGTCCTCCAGGGCGCTCGCGTGCGTCCGCAAGACCGACACGCCTGTTGGTTTTGCAACTGGAGGCGGGGCGCGAGAAGGCACTCACAGCGTTGCGTTCGAGGGTAGCCGTATCCTCCCAAGCGCCGAGCAGGTCTATGTCCTCAAAGAGTGTCCTCCCGCATTCTCTGTTGGAAAGGCCGTCCTCGACGAAGGCTCTCTCTTCGTTTGGGATCCTAGGGAAAGCCAGCCGTACCTCGTGCCAAAGCAAGACGTACACAGGTGTAGGCTCAAAGTCCCTAGGAAGGCTAGGATAAACGCCACAAGGGTTGTAGAGTACGTTCCTCAGTTTGACGAAGAGCTCAAGCCCACCGTTTACCCTTCCTCCTCCAGCCTAAGTCCTGTCGTTGCCTCCGCTTCTCCCGCTCCAGCGGAAGACGATGCAGTGTCTATCGGCGAGATACCTCCTCCAGAGGGGTATGAACCGACAGAGATCGGAGATAGCGACGAAGATGCCCACATTGTAGACGCAAATGCACTTGCAGAAGAGACCAGAGAGCAGCTTTTTGGCATAGGCGCTGAAGGTGAGTCAGCTGCCGAAGAACCATCTCCCGACTTGCCTGAACACGCCATTCAAGATTTGCTAGCGCTTGATGGCAGTGCAGACATGTCAAAAGAAGTTGCCCGAGTCCGCGCCGAAGCAGGCCTCCCTCCGGAGCCTGCACCTGCAGAGGGCGCAGCCGTTGGCGCGCCACCTCATGCACAGCCAGAAGAGCCTTCCCGTGAAGAGGCTCTCAGAACTGAGGCCACCTCTGCAAAGCACTTGCGCACTCACTTTCCAAAGAATCCTTTCTGCAAAATCTGCCATGTCGCAAAGACGACCTCCATGCGTATCGCTCGCAAGCCGGATGGGAAGGCTGATGACCTGATTGACGTTCCCACTGCTTCCTTTCAGCAACTTGCCACTGATGACGTCATCCTCGCGAAAGGAGACGACCATCGAGGTATAGGAACAGGGGGGGTTAAGTCACACCACGTCATTAGGGATGTCTTCTCAGGCGCTAGGATTGCGTATCCTATGACGCGCCGTGGCGCACAGCAGCATGCACGCAACTACCGCCACTTCATGGGCCTCAAGGCCTCCGAGCTTGCACCCACCTGTCTCATCAAAATGGATGAAGCAGGCGAGCTAAAGACAGCAGCCGAGGAAGTAGGCTTAATCCCCGACACCTCTCTCCCTAATAGGTGGCCGCACAACGCGGCGCTAGAGCGAGACGTGAGAGAAGAGAAAGAGTGTTGTAGAGCCATTCACTTGCAAAGCGGTTTGCCCTATGACTTTCACACTTACTCATTCCCGTTCGCGTGCTTGTCCTTGTCCTTTGATAGGACTGCAAACACCGGAACAGGTGTCACTCAGTGGGAAGCCTTGACAAAGGAACCCTTCTCAGGGATGAGGCTTTGTTTTGGCCAGCTAGTTTGGTATAGGACAAAACTTTCCAAGCTAACGTTAGAGCCCAACATGTCACCAGCCTTGTTCCTTGGATGGCGAATTGATGCTGGTATGAGGTACCGCGGAGTCACTCGCGTACTCGATTACCATGCTTTCCGCAACAAGCGAGAAGTCAGCGTCATTGATGTTCCTGAACCTGAATTGTTTGTCGAAGAGGGCGAGCCCATCTTCCCTCTTGCAAATGCCACGCGCAAGGCACTTGTGGACGGCACAGTCCTTGAAGGTCCTGCCGCGCGCTCTGCACTCCCAGACTTCCCCGTTCGCGAGGTTCCCTTTCCTCCAACAGGTGAGGCCCCAGCTCCTTTCAAAAGGGATCCTAAAGTTAAAGGGGTCTACATAACTGTCGAGCGAATAATTCGCTTTGGGGAAACTCCTGGTTGTAAAGCATGTAGAGGTAAGGCAGTCAAGCATATCGAAGTTTGCCGCGAGCGTTTTGCCAAGCTGGTAAGCACAGAACGCGAGGAGGCACAGGCTAAGAAGGCAGTAAGCAAGGCGCAGGCTGTCGCTGAAAGCCTAGAGGTTCTTGGGGCCGACCCTAGCCTCGAGGCTGTCGCAGACAATCTCCTTGAGGCAGCTGCTGAAAGCGCTGTGGCACCGCCAGCTTCAGAGGAACCTGCTCCCTCACCTGCCTCTGCGTCTTCACCTCCACTAATCGTGGCCTCCGGCGCTGCGCTCCCTCCAAGTTCAGCTACAAGGACCGTGCTCACTGAAGCTACCTGCGGATACCGTAGTGGCGTCCCAGTCTTCGGCATGCCCGCTCCCTTGCCATGCTTTGGAAAGCCGCGCGTCAAGAACAAAAGGCATAGAAAACGAGCAGCTAAGGGAAGCAAGCTGACAACGTGTTTTGAATACGCGTGTTCCGAGCACTCTATGCTTGGAAGAGTTCATGCCGAGCTTGGCGTCCCTCACGTGAGACTAAGCGAAAACACACTTAACGTCTCTGACCCCGTTGTGGCAGAACAGCTTCATGTTCAGTTGAAGGCGTGCCCCAACTCGCATTTGTGGGCCTCACTTCCCTGCACATCAGGTTGTCCATGGCACAGGGTCGGGCTTAGTCAGCACGGTGACACATACCGCACCAAGCTTAGGCTAAAGGTCAAAGCTTCTCAGCGTTTGTTTTCTAAGTTTGCCTCCCACGCAGAAACTGCCCTTGCGTGTGGTGCAGACGTCACTTTCGAGTGGCCGCGCAACTCGGACTCGTGGAAGAGAGCCGATGTCCAAGCTTTCTTTAAGAAGCACCCTTGTTTTCGAGAGGTTAACTTCGATGGGTGTAGACTTGGGGTTGTAGGTCAAGAACAGCAGCCGGTCAAGAAGCCTTGGCGCTTAATGACCACGTCAGATGCAATCGTAAAGTCCTTTTCTGGTCTCCATTGCAACCATGGCCCCAAGGACCACGCAAAGCCTAGAGGCAAGGTTCTCGAGAAAACTGGCTTCTACACGCAATCAATGTGTGAGCTCATAGCTTATGCTTTGAATCCGAGTCTCAAGCGCAAGGTCATCCCTGCGATGCCTGTCATCCCCTGCACCACTGACAATGAGCACAGGCAAAAGGAGCAAGAACTTAAGCATGTTTCCTCCCTTGCCGGTCTTGAAGACCTTGCAGTCGCACTAGAGGGCGATGAAAAGGCCCATGAACTTCTCACAGAGATAGTCGACCTGAACGCCCTAATATGCCAAGTCTGCGACCTTCCTAAATCCCCATCTAGTGCCCCCGAGGTGAATGCCTTAGTCACAAAGCTCTTGTCCAGGGCCGAAATGCTCGCTTCACCGCAAGCGCTAGAAGCAATTCGCGCCGAAGCAGACGGCCTAAGAGCAGTTCCCGTATGGGACGAGACAAATCCTCGGGAGTACCGGGATGTCCAGTCCGAGGCCCGCCGCACTGGAGCAAAGGTACACTTCGGCAAGCTAATGAGCATTGCGTCCATTAAGTTTTGGGAGCTTGCTCAGCACCTTCAAAAGATGAAGGGCCGTATTGTGTACCGCGGCGATTGCGCTAAGGACGAAGAGGGTGCTGCCGCCGTGTACAGAGAGCTTGGGGCCAACCCTACCTCTGTACAGGGTCTTAATGCCTGCTTGGCATATGGCGCACTACCCGGCAATCAGTCCTCGGCAGCCGACGCCATCAAGGCTTACGTTCAGGCACTCCTAAAATCCAAGTTCCAGACTTGGATAGAGTTGCCACCAGAACTCCGCCCTACATGGTGGCGCGAGCGCTTCGTCCGCCCGGTCGTGCTGCTGCTAAGGGCGCTGTACGGACATCCCGAAGCCGGTGGTCTGTGGGAGAAACATCTTAAGGAGGTTCTTCAGGGTTTGGGGGGTTACGAGCTCCAAGAGTACCCCGGCAACTTCTGGTTCCCAGAGACTCAATTGTTGCTTTCAACATACGTCGACGACCTGACGTTGTCAGGACCACAAGAGCATCACCAACCCTTCTGGGAGAAGCTCTGTTCCCTCGTTGACGTTGAACCTCCCGAGCCAGTATATAGGATCCTTGGTCGCAATCATTATGTCATCAACGCACCAGCCGAGAGTTCAGAGAACGCTGCCCTAGGCGCGTTAAAAGGAGCCGTTGTTCTCGACATGTATGATTATGCGCAACAGACCGTAGATCTTTACACTGGCATCACCGGTACAAAGAGCCTCAAAGCCGCCCAAACACCGTTCTGTCCAGAAGGAAGCCTTGTCCCTTCAGACGACGAAGTCACGGGCGAGCTCGCTCCAAATGCTTGCAAAATCCTCATGAAGGCTCTGTGGCTTGGCAGGCTAGCAAGGCCTGACATCATCAAGCCCATAGGAGATCTGGCAACACGGGTTCAGTCCTGGACGCGTAACAACGACAAGCAACTCCATCGCTTGATCTGTTACATCAATTCCACCAAAACCCATCGGTTGGTCGGAACCGTCCAGGACAACCCAGGGGAGCTGCATCTTGCGCTCTACGTTGATGCCGATTTCGCTGGGGAAAAAGTGGATGCCAAGTCCACTTCAGGGGGGTACCTTGTCCTCAAAGGTCCTAACTCCTTCTTTCCTTTGGCATGGGTTTGCAAGCGACAGACGTCAACTTCACGAAGCACTACTGAGTCAGAGATAGTGAGCTTAGCACACTCGCTCTTCTCCGAAGGCCTCCCGGCATTGCAACTCTGGCAAACCCTCCTGGGCCAGGATGGCATAAGGCTTGTCATCCACGAAGACAACCAAGCCACCATCATAGTAGCTAAGAAAGGTTATTCCCCTAAGCTAAGGCACATCCAGCGTACCCATAAGGTCAACCTGGGTAGCATTGCCGAACAGCTTGACCAGGAAGACGTTGAGCTAACTTACGTTGACACAAATCTGCAAGCCGCAGATATCTTCACCAAAGCTCTTCCTCCTAACAAATGGGATAATGCCCTTAAGCTACTAGGCATAAGACAAAAGTTGCCAGAGGTCCTTGTCGACATAAGGGACTTGCACTTGAAGCCTGGGTCTGGCCCAAAGACTCAGCATGCACAGGGTGCTGCCGCTGGCGCACCATGTACATAGAGCATGTTTTTCCAGTGGTTCTTTCCATTGGAGAATTTAAGAAGACAAGTCAGAGGAAGGTGTAGTCTCAACGGGCACCCTCCGGGAAGACTCCGGAGAGGGGGGAGTTAAAAGAACACGACTCCCGAGCCCCCTTCAGGGTAGCCCTTAGCAACCTGTAAGACTAGTGTGTCTCACTTGCCCAGGTCCGACTTCACCGACATCTTTGGCTCAAGACGGAAAAGACACAGTCTTGTAGTGAAGCCCCTTTCTGTTCAGGTTGGGTTGAGGTTTCGTCTGTTGCCTCTTCCCTTGGGATCACCTCCCTCCTGTGTTTGGGGCTCACTTAACTATCTAAGGGTGGTTGGCATGGTCCCTTGCTTTCGCGAGGCACCTGCAGCCGGAGTTCGGCGAGTTCGGGCATGTGCTGAGGCTTGGGATAGGATCCCGAAGCCTTTCAAGGGTGCAGGGCTGGGGTTTAGGGTTTGGGGTTGGGGGCGGGGGTTTGGGGTTTGGGGTTTAGGGTTTAGGGTGGAGGGTTTAGGGTGGGGGGTTTAGGGTGCAGGGTTTAGGGTTTGAGGGGGCTACGATTTGGACTTCGCATGTGCCGGGGGGGGGGGGGGGGTTGTGGGTTTGACGGCCTTCCGCCTCCCGTTGCCAGGACTCAACTCCCCATCCCTCTGAACCTCAAAGCCGCGACCCTGAACCCAAACAATCCTCAACCTAAACCCGAAGCCCTAAACCCTAAACCCTAAACCGTAACCCCTAAATCTTAAACCCTAAACCCTAAACCTAAACCCTAAGCCCTAAACCCCAAACCCTAAACCCTCAACCCCAAAGCCTAAAACCCTAAGCCCTAAACCCTCAACGCCAGACCCTAAACCCCTTAGCCCTGAACCCGAGGCTCTTAACCCTAAACCCTAAACCCTAAACCCTAAACCCTAAACCCTAAACCCTAAACCCTAAACCCTAAACCCTAAACCCCTAACCCTAACCCCTAAACCCTAAACCCTAAACCCTAAACCCTAAACCCTAAACCCTAAACCCTAAACCCTAAACCCTAAACCCTAAACCCTAAACCCTAAACCCTAAACCCCAAACCCCAAACCCCAAACTCTACACCCTAAACCCTGAACCCCAGAGCTGCAGGATACATGTCCTGCAGGGCAAGGGAGTGGCTTTCGTGGAGTCCGGGGCTCGGGCCTACTCGAAGAAGGGTCAGGGTTTAGGGTTTAGGGTTTAGGGTTTAGGGTGTAGGGTGTAGGGTTTAGGGTTTAGGGTGTAGGGAGGCGTAGAAGCTGTAGGACCATAATTTGGAATGTTTTTTAAAGGGTTTGAGGGGTCAACCCAGATAATACGGTGCTTACATGTTCTAGAAGTGGACTCTCCCGGACGAGTTTGACAGGTTTATGCTTTAGGGCTACAAGCAGGAAGCCCCTCGAAACGTAGTGGTCCGAGTCAGTAGGTTTCGGGTTTAGGGTTTAGGGTGTAGGGTGGCTAGAAAACAGCCCACCACGCACCAGAGTGCAACGGAGGAAGCGTGCGGAAGGCGTGGAGGTCTGCCGAAGTTGCATCAGCGCGGTGCTTTCCGAAGCCATGGCAGCTAGCATTCCCCATCAGGGAATGAACAACACAGTGCGGTTTGGTTTTGCTGCCAAAGCCACAACATGGTCAGCTGAGAAGACAATGTTCTTGCAGGCTCGGAGCATTGCCGAATGTGTAGGCCCCCTAAACCGTAAACCCTAAACCCTAAACCCTGAACCCTGAACCCTAAACCCTAAACCCTAAACCCTAACCCTAAACCCTAAACCCCAAACCCCAAACCCCAAACCCTAATCCCTAAACCCTAAACCCTAAACCCTAAACCCTAAACCCTCAGCCCTAAACACCCTGTAATCCCTAAACTCAGATTTCCGGTCCGCAGCAGCGGCGCGTCTCACTCGTCGGAGACCTGCAATCTGTGGTTCGTTGCTGCGGCGG
>CAJNDS010000038.1:27525-87525 GCA_905221605.1 Symbiodinium natans
CCCCCCCCGCCCCCCTCCCTCCCCCCCTTCCCCCCTCCGTCCCCCATCCCCCCTCCATCCCGACATCATGACCCCCTCCTGCCCCCTCCATCCCCCCCCCCTCCCCTGTCTCCGGAAGCTTTGTCCCTGTTTAAGAAAGCCCGAAATTTCATATGCTTTTGGTAGGGACGAGTCCCAAGTAGTCGCGCGGTCCTGAATAGCCCGGCAAACGTGACTTTATAGAGGGGCCCCCACTAATCAGGGTCCAACATTACGGCTTTCAAAAAATGGCTCAGAGTTACGTACCTGGTAGACACGCAACAAGTTGAAGCCAAGTACAAGCGCATGGGTTGGTTGCCTAGATCTCGCAGAGCAACATTAGTCAGGTAGCCCCCATGCACAGGACGCAGCCAACAGCAAAGTGGACATAACGAACTGGTTGTAACCGGTCAAACCCGACACTTTTAGATGCCCGAGAAACTGGAACCTAATTCACGTAATGTGTAAGAGGCGGCGTTGTCTGCACTGACCAGTGTTCAACATGCCTGGTATAGTGGTGTGCATGTGGAGTTCAGTTCGTTGCAGTTGTGTTCAGGCGTGGCTGCAGTTCAAGAAGGGCCCAACCCTGGGCATTTAAACGAGGGATCCATCCATCAGCGGGAGGAGGACAAAAGATGCGCAGCGCATGGGCAGGACAATCCAAGGGACCGGACAGTGCTCGTTTCCCAATGCTGTACTTGAACATCCTGTTGCAAGATGAAGCTGTCATAAAGGCAAAGAATCGGAGGCGAACGCCGTTTGATTTTCCCAGCTGTTGCCGTACGTGTGGCACCACGCTAGAAAGCAGCAGTGACTCTTCCGTCGCAGCGCCAGTGGGCTCCTGACCAGCCGGTGTTGCGGAACTTAGCCTGGACCAAGCGATGGCGCGCTCTCGCACTGTGTTGGCGCCCCTTGCCGCGGCCTCGGCGGGTCAGTCGCTGACAGCTGCTTGTGCTTTATAAGGCTGTGCCTCTCTCCTGACATGTTAAGGTGGCCCTTGCCTGTGTGGCGGCGCTGTTCAACAGCTACAGCTTCGTGGCCCCGCGACAGGTCCACGTGAGATTTTTGGACTTGGGTAGATTCCAGATGCCTTCGCCATCGCGCGGATGTCGAGACTTGTGCGACCGAAGGCCAGCATCCCTGCCGCTGCCATCACGGCGGCGGTCGTCCCTGCCGCAGCTCAGGCGGCCGTGGACATGCCAGAGGCCGGGCGCAGAGCAGTTTAGCAGCTGGATCGCGCTGCACGTGAGCTGTGCGTGCGCTGCACGTGCGCCGCAGATGGACATGGGCTCCAGCCTGAATCTCTCCGCCACCGTCGAAGCCCTCATGCTTGGCATCGTCATGGGCACGGCCCCGAGATACAAGACATAGACCCGACATAGCCCGAACAAATCAAATTTTCAGGGGGCTCAATTTGTCATAAACGACCCCTTCCCTCCGGCGCTGCACAAGGCACTGTTCCCATCACGGTCTTCGGCCTTTTCGTCTCCGCGACTTGGTGACTAAGACGGTACTGCAAGTTGCATAGCGTACAATCGAAGGCTTCAGTCACTGTTGAACAGTTGTGGTGCGGCGCCCAGGCCTGGCTGCAGTTCAAGAAGGGCCCCACCCTAGGCATCTGAGGGGCCGCTGGAGTGAACCCCAACCTGGATTCTGTAGAATTTTCCCTAGTCTGGAGAGGGGTCACCAGCTGCCCAAGCCAGAAATCGAAAGAATCTGCATTGGAGAGCTGTGCTGCGTGGTGGTCTCAGCAGTCCTGTCGCAATCTCGTCCCTGACTACTCGGTGAGTTTCCCTTGCTATCATCGATGATCTTGTATCGCTGTGTAAGTTCTGGCTCCCTGATACTGCTTGGTCCTAAAGCGTCATGGTCTATCCGCTTGTCATGGGAATGCAGGTTCTAATCCACGTTTTCACTCTTGCGTGATTGGCTCCAGCATGTTTGGGCTGTGGAGCCCACAGATAGGTCACGACATTCATATCATGACGCGCCATCTTCTATTGGGGTATTTCAGTGATGAGGGACTGGTTGCGGAGGCATGGAAGCAGCTGGAAAGACATTGCTGGCGAACCACCGGCAGTTACTCCAACTACACCAAACACCCCAACTACTCCAACTCCGACGACCCCTAAGCTTCAGATGGGTGTGTCCCAACGATGCCGACCATCCTCTTGAAATGGCGAGCCCCAGCTTCGCGCCTGTCGCGATTCCTGCGCTCCGCTCTTGGGATCTTCGGAAGGTCTTCCAGAGTCTTCCAGTCTGAAAGAGTGCCATGAAAGCTTGTGATGCGTTACGCCTCAGGTCCTTGTCACCTTCGGTGCAAGCCTGAGTCGATCATCTCACGCGCTCTCGTCTACGTGCCGACGTGTGCCTGCAAGTGCCGCGATCTGAGGCTGCGCGCACCTGCCTCGGCAAGTCTTAGCAGATGTAGAGGGAATGAGAGGGCTGGGTACGCTGTGGAAATGCCGCCTGAGGCCACTGCATCTGCAGCATGGCAGCCGCAGGAGGCATTCAGTTTTTCATGCTTTCCTTTCACGGTTACTGGGCCTTCCTGTGTGGCTGACGTGCCTTTTTGAGCGGCCGGTGCAGGTGCAGGCAGTGCTTCGCCAAGTGGTGGAGACGGGCAATCTCCAGGTGCCGCAGCGCACAGCATGCCACAGCACCGTAGCACCGTAGCACTTGGGTAACTTGAGGAGGATCTCCTTTGGCGGCTCCGAGGGAGGCAGGGCCTCCAGGCCAGAGTGACGCTGCGGGTGCCTTGCGGGTGCCTGGCCACTGCTTGGTCTGTGAACGTTGATGCTCCCACGCCCCGTCAGGCTGAGCTGGCGAAGGCTGTGGGGGCGAAGGCTGCCGAGGCCGAGGAGGCCGAGGAAGTGAAGGCCGAGTCCCAGAAAGGGGAATCGGCTGTGGAGGAAATGGAGGAGGATTCCGAGAATCCCGAGGATTCGGAGGCTTCGGAGAAATCGGAGATGGAGGTGGCCCTGGCCGAGAGCGCTCCCGTGCCTTGCACCGCCACCGACCTCGTTGCCACGGCTCCGCCGGCATGTTTAAGTGCTCCCCATATTGTCCCCCCTCTCCTCTCCTCTCCTCTCCTCTCTCCTCTCCTCTCCTCTCCTCTCTCCTCTCCTCTCCTCTCCTCCGGATTTCTGCTCCGAGAAGGCCGAGCTTTGCATGGCCTGGGGGCTCCGGGACTTCTCGGACCTTGTGAAGCTGGGCGATCGACTTGGAAGTGTTCAGGCAAGTCACATTCCGGGAGGTTCGAGAGCATAGCTGGCATAGCTGGCATAGCTGGCATAGCTGGCATAGCTGGCATAGCTGGCATAGCTGGCATAGCTGGCAGAGCTTGGATGGGCTTCATCGCAGTAACGATTCCTGCAGGCGTCCGCAAGCGAGCTGCTGCGAGCTGGAGTGGCTTTCTCCCATCTGGGTGTGCTGCACCCTCCACTCTTTCAGGGCATCGCCCAGGCCAAGCTTGCGTGCAATTCCTTATAGGATAACACGGCAGAAGTGGTAACATATCATTCGGTAACGTGGCAGAAGAGTCGCGGGCCTGACGTGGCCCCGACATGGACCCCTCCAGGCGCTCCTGCTTGCGTGGCCGGATCCTTTCTCCACATCCGATGCTGCGCATTTGGCGCAAGCAGCGGGCCTCAGATGTCTTGCTCAGCTTGCTCACGCAGCTCCCCAGCAGATGTTGAAAGAGACGGAAAAAATGGGGAAATGTTGAGACGTGGGACATTGATATGAGGTTTGAGGCACTTTCAGGCCTTACAGGCGCTTCGCCAGGTTTTCGCAACGCAGCGGTTCCGCCACGCGAAGATCTTCGCGCAGATCGCCGTCTGCCTCCGCGGAGGCCTCGACTGGTGATCTGAAGAATCTCCGAAAGCTCAAGTCCTCTCAGTACTCTCACAAGCCCAAGCCCACCGCAGGCATGGACTCCATGCCGCTGATCTTCATATATAGAGCGCGCGAGTGGGCAGGGGAAATTGCTGCGTCCGTTGCTGTGCCTAAGGTCCAAAGAAGAAGCTCTCAGCCTTCTCTACTCGCATGCATTTCTACGTCTATGGCCCTCGGAGCACAGCGACATGAGTGAGGAGATTCTTGCAGATGCCGTGCCCAGCTTCCAGAGATCTCTTCTCCATTTTGTCTCCAGGAGCTGTGGCAGGCCTTGGAAGAGCAGGCGTCACCGTCCCAACCGGCCACTCGTCCCCGAAAGCCGGCAGCTGAAAGCGAAGCGAAAGCCAGCCAAAACTATAGACAGCTGCGACAGCTAAAAAAGCCAAGCGTTGCTGTCTGCTTCTAACATCTAACCGTGAATCTAGCCCGTTCTCTCTGCAGGAGGGGCTGCTCAAGCTGTGCCACGTCCAGTTTCTGGCCCAGCGTGACGAGGTGGCCTTGCCGAAGGCCCCCGGCATTTTCAAGTCGCTTTGAGAGCCGCTGTCGAACAGAGTGAAGAGAGAGTTATACGATGTTAAGACTCCATGGTGCGTCATGAGGTTCTTCATGTTACTTCATCTCCGATTGAAGGTCCTGGAGCTGCTGGAGAGAGCCTCCCCGCAGCTGTTGCAGCGACCTGTTCCCTGGCAACCCTCCCTGCGCCGACGAGTGCTGCTGATCCGGAGCGCCCTGCGGTACTTGCACCGCGAGGCGCGAGAGATCGCCCCCGAGAGTCTCACGAATGATCTCACACGAACGGCCGTCGTTGCTGGTCTGTTGAAGGTTTCTCTGGGGTTTCTCTAACATTTCTGTGGGTTTCTGAGGCCTACACCACGCTGCCCAAAGACGTGCAGCAGATGTTCCGAAGAGCGCACCGCATGGAGCCCGACCCGCCACCCAAGTACACGGTGCTCTTCGTCCGGAAGCTGAGCCAGGCGGAGCGAAGTGAAAACGAAAGGTACTCACCGGGTCACAATCAGTACAATATCAGTACACAACGTTCCACACAACTAGTGCCCTCATAGTGCATATCATAGTGCATATCAGAGTGCTTGTTTGAGCTGTTCTTTTTGAGCTGTTTTTCTTTGAGGCATTGACGAAGCTGAAGATCGGCCACGTGGCCAAGGCGGTCCGAGGGCCTTTCATCTTTGACATCGTGGAGCGTGATCGAAAGATCATCTACGAGTGCAACCACTTCGACCGCTTCTACATGAACTCGACGGAAAAGATTGCGTCGATGCGTCTGCAGGAGCGATTTCGGGAACATTCATCCCTCCAAGCTCCACGCTCTCCAAACATTTTTCACGTCGAAGGTCGGAGGCTCCGCATCCAAAATGCGGTGTCAGACGTTCTCATCGTTCATGCCTTGTCTTCTGTTCTTTGTCCTTCTGTTCCATTCACCCGCTTGGCTTGGCTTTTGAATCCCCCTCAGTTTTGGGGAGCCTGGGGTCCTTTCGGGGCCTCCGGAGGAGCGTGTGGTAAAGGCCATGGGCTACCGAGTCGTCCAGGTCCCGCACTGGCACTGGCCCCTTTGACTTCAAGGAAAGTGCGGCATGTGAAGAGCACTTTTGATTGTTTACAAAGTCTCTGCTGTCCTCGTGTCAACGCTGCGCGTCGCAAGCCTCGGCCCGGCTCAGCGGCCCCCAAACCTCCCCCCCCCCCCCCCCCCCCAAAGCCCCAAACCTCCCGCCCCACCACCACCCCCCCCCCCCCCCCCACACCCCCCCCCCCCCCCCCCCCCCCCAATCCTCCCAATCCCCCCGACCCCCCTCACCCTTCCCACACCGCACCCCCCTGCCCCCGAACCCGTACTTTCGTAGTGTCAAGCCGAGGAACGCGTGAATTACTCCGCTCTCATTGAACAAAAAGGGGGTTGGCAATGAGGGGATTGCTCCCAGCCACACGGCTAGGGGCGAGGCGAAGTTGTTATCCTTCCTTTCCCACGCCGTGTGGTTGTCCAGTTTAACGACACTTTTATTTCATGAGTTAATGCGGTTACTACGGTCATCATCGTGCTTTCGACAACAAGTAATTCTTGCTGCGATGATTATGCATGAGTCATGAGTGTTCTTTCTGTTGTTGATGGCGGACCGAAGTGGCACCATGGCCGATTTTTGGAATGCATTTAGCAGACCTCGACCGAGGAACAAGATCAAGCACCGCCGTCAACGCATCGAGTACATCCGCATGTCCAGGCTGGGCGCCTTCGAGATTTCGTCCTGAGTCATCGTCCAGTCACGAACTCCAGCTTTCAAGAGGGAGATGCTTGGGCAGGTACTACGCATTGAAAGATCGCCGGGAGCTGGCTCCTCGTGATGCGCCTGTGAGTGATCTAGCTGCCGCTCGGCCCTATCTTGGGCGCATTGCTTGGGGGTTTTAGGGTGCTATGCCCCAATCAGTGTGGCTTGTCTACTAGATTCCGGGGCTGCAGTTTTCATAGGAAAAAGCTCCGACCGCTTGTTCAGATTCAGGCGCGTGTGCAGGTTTTTGTATCAGAGAGCGCAGTTCAAAAAAGCATTGCTCATGAATCTAAATCCGTGCGAAGCGTTGATTTTGTTTCCACACGCAAACATGCCAAAACTCGAGGAAATCCACGTTCACACTTTTTCAAAAGCGAGCATTCCAGAGCATGGGCATGTGCGCATCCAGAGTCTTTTCAACATGCTGACGTGCCCGTGCGTTGAGGGGTCAAAATTGAATTTCACGTTATTGCAGCGAAAGAAAGCAAAGAGCAACACGAGTGCACGAACAAGTCACAGGAGCAGTTTGTATTGTAGCAAAATGTGAACAGGCACTGGAGCATGTCAAAAGGTGTCCGGATGCGCTCTTTCTTTTTTTTTTGTGTGTTTTTGATTTTAGGTTCAAAGTTTGGGCTTGCACTGTGTCGGTTTTGCTGCTTTGGGGACCTAGGTTCAAGGTTTAGGGTTTCGCTCTTTGGGGCTTTCTTCTTTGCTTAGGAAGGTCTGCCTAGGAGAAGAGCAAAGCAAGGGCCTTGAGTACATGGAGCCCGTACACTTAAGCTCTCGGGTAAAAGCAACACTACGTACTTGCGCCCTCCCTCCTCCCCTGAAAACACGGCAGCAACAGCGTGTCTAGGAGCGTCAATTCTGTGGCATCGCTCCTGTCAATGGTGAACGTCTGGTTGAGTGGTCCAAATCGAGCTCGCGCTTCGGTCCTCTGATTTCTTTGTGAGGCTTGCGTTTCGCGCGTAGCGAAAGGTAGCGTGACCACATGGCAGGGGTTCTTCTGGGGAGTTCACCTCTTAGGTGGCAAGAACTCTTCCGTCCTTCTTCATCGTTTTTTTTGCACAGGGAGGCTTTTCGTAGACTTTCCAATTTTGTGGCGCTCTCCCGCCTCCGTCCCGTGCAGGAAAGTGCTCTCTCTCGCTCTCTCTTTCTTTGTGTAAGTTGTGTTGTGTGCGAGATCGTGAAAAGCACGGGTTCCCATGGGCCAACAATGCAGCCGAAGGAGAACGAGCTCGACTACTTGGGTGAGTACTTCTTCAAGAAGGACATGCCATCGTCACCCTGGTCCTGGTTCCAGCCACGCTACGATGCTAGCTGCGTGCACGCACTATTTGCAACACAGGGCACATGAGGATGTTGTTCACGTGCTTTACAACCGTTTGCCCAGGCAGTACTTTATGCGTGTGTGCAGGCGTGTGTGCAGGCGCATGTGCGCGTGCACGTGTGTGTGTGTGTGTGTGTGTGTGTGTGTGTGTGTGTGTGTGTGTGTGTGTTTGTGTGTGTGTGTGGTGTGTGTTGTGTGTGTGTGCGTGCGTGCGTGCGTGAGTGCGTGCGTGCGTGTGTGCGTGTGTGCGTGCGTGGGTGTGTGTGTGTGTGTGTGTGTGTGTGTGTGTGTGTGTGTGTGTGTGTGTGTGTGGGTGGGTGAGGGCGTGCCTGGACCCGCGCGCGCGCGCGCGCGCGCGCGCGCGCACGCGCTTGCGCGCTCGCTTGCGCGCTCGCTTGCGCGCTCGCGCATGCGTTTGTGTACATCTGAGGCAAGCGCATACCCGAGCCTCGGACTGGAACGCTGTAGCCTTTGGCACCAAAACAGCCGGGTACCAGCATGAGCCCGAGCAAGTTTTGCATTCATACCCGTCGCTCCGATTGCATAGCTGTATGACAGCGGTTTGACTCATTCTGGCAGCGACTTGCCTCAAAGGTCTGCCTCGTAGAAGCGAGCAGGTTTTGCCACTGTAGAATGCTCCAATGCGAGGTCTTGCGACGGTGAAACCTCTGAGCCTGCAGGGCTTCTGCAACTTACAAGTGCACAGCATGGGCAGCTCTCTGGATGACCTTGTGTCCCAGTCTCCCAAACATGCCAAGACCAAAGTGGTGCCAAGCATTCTTGAACCTTCGACGCCTTAGATGCAGATGGCGACGGGAAAGTGGAGAAGGATAATTTCATAAAGCAAGTTTGAATCCTACATTGACGCATATTGACGCGCTTTGGTGATTGGCAATGGAGGAGCCGAGTCCCTCGCTGCAGTGCAGTGAATGAAAGGGGAGAGGAGGGATCTACGGAACTTACCGGAAGAGGACGCCCAGCGGAGGCAGAAGAGCATGAGGGCGCTGCCGAGATAGAGGCAGAGCTCACGCAGGCAGTGGAGGCAGCCGGTGAAGAAGTGGGCCGCAAACCAGGTGCTGAAGATACAAAATACGACATGTGGGAGCCGCAATTTTCCAGCCACAGCTTGTGCCAAAACTCCTTGGAGCAGATACCTGGGGACTTGAACAATCTGGCTTCGTTTGTTCAGGCTGCCATGGAGCGGAGGAATCAGTTGGGGTTTGCTGGGGAGCATATCAGCAAAGTCAGGGGCGCGCGAAGAAACAATGGAGACGCCCTAGCATCTTTCCCCTCCCCAAATAATAGTGACTCGGGGGCGGGAACTCTTGGGCTGATGGCTTGATTCTTAAGCCTTACTCGCAGAACCCTATGCCTGCCGAAGGTTTATGATCAAACCTTATTCGCTTAAGATTTAGTGAATAAGATTCTAAGGTTTAGGGGAACAAGGAGGCAACCTTTCGCTTAGAAGCAATCGAGGCGAGTAAGAATATTGTTGTGATGCTGCTTGAATCTGCGGCTCGGGGGCATAACAAAACGACTGTTGGAGGGGGGGCACCTTAACATCCAAGACCCCCCCGGCCCTCCCCGAAAGTCCCAAAGATTGATATTGTAAACGCCCAGCCTTCTGATAAACACGGACTTCGTGTTTACAACTTCGCGCTTACAAGTTCTAAGATTCTAAGCATCTTGGCTTCATCTGGTACGCCCGTGCAAGATGCTACTGTATGTAGAAGGGCCTGCCATGAGAACTACGAAACCTTCAAAGCACCCAAGCCAAAGGTTTCGACATAGAAATGTGGTACGTAAAAACCCCATGGCGGGCCCTTTTGAAATACTATTATGATCATGATTATCCTCCCCCTGAAATACGAATAATGGAGTGAGAGACCATGCCCCCCCCCGACCCCCCGACCACACACAGGCAAGGTAAACCAAGAACATGTTGGGTTTGCATGTAGTTTTATACAAGCCGAAAGGAGCCACTGTCAGCGACGAAGAAGAAAAACCCGCAGAAAACCCGAGTAAAACTGGTCCGGCAGACCAGGAAAAAAGACGAGACAAAGTACCGCAAAGGGCCAAAGAAAGTGCGAAACAAGACCCAAGAAAAGAAGTGTGAGGAACATCGGAAAACGATGCTGAAAGCCGCTGCCTTTGTACAGCTCTCGCTTGCTTTCTTGCTCGGCCTTGTACTCTCTCACGAGCAGTAGGGTTTTTGTTGCATCGCCCTCAGAAGTAGGAACGCGCTCAACTTGACCAGCAAAATCTCTCCGTTGCGTGTACCCTTTCTCCAATTGCTTTGAGCTGGGCATATATACATCGAGTCTTATGTCAGAAGGTTTTCCAGAGGAGCTGTGCCTCTTCACCTTTGACTGCGCGGACGAGTGTGCCTGCACAGTTACTTGCATTCCCAATCCAATGGTCACCAGAGAAACCGTTTCAAAACGTTATATCAACGCTGCGCTCTTCGACCGCCTCGCCTCGGCTTATGACGGGGCATGGAGCGCCCAAGACTGGCCCAAGTCTCTATCCGTTGCCAAACGTGGCAAGCTCTTAAGTGCTTGTACTTGTTGTTGACGATACCAACTCGAGTTGTAGGCTTCACCCAAGCTGCCCAAGCTTTGGCAACAGCTCCGCTCGTCCACGCGTGACAAGCCCATGGGCTTTGGGCTTTGGATGCATAAGTGCTGCATAAACGCCATTACCCAAAGCCTTGCCCAGGCCTTAGCTCTGCTTCTCTGAGGCATCTGGGCAGTTTTTGGTTCCAGGTAGTAGAGCGGACATCCATTTCTACTCTTCAGTTTACTTCTAACATGGCCAAAGCCCCGCGTTTCGCTGTGTTCTCGCTCGTTGCAGCCTTCGCTCTGCTGCGGTGGTCGGCACCTTCCTTCGCCGGGGCCCGAGGGCCAAAGGTCTCCTTCCAGAGTGCTCTGCAGCAGAAACTGAAGGTCTTCGGTAGGCAGAATTCCTGCACTGCACGTGCTGCTGTGGGAATCTTCTATGCAACGCAAACGGGCAACACCGAAACGGTTGCTTCCAAGTTGGCGGAAGCTACAGGTTTGGAAGCGTCGGATTATGATGGAGAGGACTTCTCTGATCTGGATGGAGTGATCGCGGGTTGCCCTACGTGGAACACAGGAGCAGATGAGTACCGCTCCGGAACCACCTGGGATGATTATCTTGACACGATCAAGGAGTACGACCTCAAAGGGAAGGTTGTGGCTGTTTTTGGCTGCGGTGACTCTCAGAGCTATGCAGACAACTTCTGTGATGGCCTTGAGGAGCTTCACAACGCTTTCCAAGCTGCAGGTGCCAAGATGGTCGGCTACGTGGATGAAACTGGCTACTCTTACGGAGAGTCCAAGAGCGTGAAAGATGGCAAGTTTTTGGGACTCCCTCTTGATGAAGACAACGAAGATGACCAGACCGATGACCGCATTGCAGCTTGGGTGGAGCAGCTGAAGGGCGAGGGCATGCCTCTGTAAAAAAGAAGATCTTGCAGGCTTGATGCTTTTGCCGGCCGGCAAAAGCTGCCTGCAAATAGGTTCTATTGTACAGCGACGGAGCCATTAGCCGCAATCGCTTTGACCAAACTTGTACAGATTTGTAACAAGAGCGTCGAACAGGACGACTCTTGGATACCAAGAAGTTGAACTTGTAACAGGGTTGCGCATAGGCTGGGCCGAGTCGAACTGCCAGCGACCTCTGATGCTTTCAGCAGCATGCAAAAAGGGAATAAAGCAAAACAACAACAATAACAACAACAATACAAATACTAATCATACCAACAATATTTAGTAGTAGTAGTAGTAGTAGTAGTAGTAGTAGTAGTAGTAGTAGTAGTAGTAGCAGTAGTAGCAGTAGTAGTAGTAGTAGTAGAAGGAGAAGCAGTAGTAGTAGTAGTAGTAGTAGTAGTAGTAGTAGTAGTAGTAGTAGTAGTAGTAGCAGTAGTAGTAGTAGGAGGAGAAGGAGAAGGAGAAGGAGAAGGAGGAGGAGGAGCAGTAGCAGTAGCAGTAGTTGGCAGGCAATTTTTCAGATCTGCTTCCGCATGCAGTTTCTTGCACGGGGGAACCCTTCCTTGCACGCCGCAGCTTTGTGCCCATCACGGATGCTGTGCGCACTGAGCGAGCCCATCTCCAGGACGTGGCGGGCTTAGCGGTATCCGAAACCCTCAGCGCAGCGAAGCTCCCATAGCCCTTCCACCAGGAGCCGCTGCATCACTCGCATATGCTCCCCGTGGGAGGCGCCCAGATCTGGGTAAGCTTGAGGGTTTCGGGTGGAGGGCGGGGTTTTTCTTCTTTGTTGATACATTTTCTGGCTTTTGCTGCCCAGGAAAATCTCCATTCCCTCCATATTTTGATAAGGTTCATGCAACTTTTGGTTGCGTTTTTTCCTGGGAAAACACCTCTATTCCCGTGCGCTTCGAGAGGAAATCGTTCCTTCCGTGGGTTTTGTCGAAGGAAGGAAGGAAAGAAAGAAATACATAGCTGAATAAAGAAAGAAAGAAAGAAAGAGGGAACTGCGGAGAGAGGGAGAGAGAGAGCGAGAGAGCGAGAGACAGGCAGAGCACAGAAAGCAAAGACATCACGCAAGAATAGCAAGCAAAAAAGCGATACAACAAAGATGTGTAGAATATAATATTATAGATTGTGCATCATGTATCTTATGTTACAAAACTATTTTTTGTGTTTTTATAAGTTATGTATGTATCCCCCATTGATCGACACTTTTCCCTGTTTCATTCTTCTCGAGGCCAAAGAGACTGAGAAGAGTTTGTTTGGTTCTTAAAGGGAGAGTCCCTATAAAGGCTACATCATATTGGCCAAGTCTACAGTGGGGGAGGGGGGGGCCGGGGGGGATGTAACATTTAAGTCCCTAAAAGGATGCAAGGCCTGCAGCCTTCTGTTTTCACAGGGTTCGCGGTCCGAGGTCGAGTTGAGCGCTGCTTTCTTGCAGCCTCGACCGTAACCTTTCGACGACAGCACCCTATGAGCAGAGTGATAGCGGAATGCATGCTTCCTGCTGCCTAAACCCTCTCTCTGTAAATCTTAAGAGAGAGATTGCAATCAAGGGAACAAGATTTTGGGTTCCGACTCTTTACCTCAGGATTTAGCGACAAGATTTACGGTGTAGGGCGTTTTTTTTTTCCCCCACGGATTTCATGGCTTTCCGAGGGGCTCTTCTCTTTTAGGATTTGAGGACTCTAGGGCTTAGGGAGTAGAACTTCGATTTGGGGATCCTGCGCTTTAGGGTGTTGTGGGATTTAGGGAATAGGGTTCTTTTCTTTAAGGTTTAGGGTTTTTTTCTTTTGGAATTAAGGACCACCCATGGCTTGCGCAATAAGATTTTGGGAATAAGATTAAGTGAATACGGTTTAGGGAACAAGACTTTGGGATCCCGCTCTTTAGGGTGTAGCGAAAAGGGTTTAGGAAATAGGGTTTGTTGTTCAGGCAGGGGCCCTCCTATTGAGGATTGAAGGATGACCCTCTTTAGGGCTTAGGGAACAGGACTTAGGGAATAAGATCTCGGGCAAACGTTTAGGGATCCCGCTCTTTAGGATTTAGCGAAAGCGCTTACAGGATCCTATTGCAATGTAAAGGGAATAGAGGTTTTTTCTTCGGGAAAACCAAGGAAACAGAGCCAAAATTAGTAAGGACCCGAGGGAAATCAACAATAAATCCCCCAAATAAAATAAGTTACTCCAATATGCTCCCGTTTAGGGTTGTTGCTAAATATATTATTCTCACAATAGAACAGAATACGTCTACATAGCAATGTTGTGATGTAGTAGGGTTTTCTAGGTCCCTGTTTTCGTACGGTCGTGGGTTTAGGGTTTAGGGTGTTCTTAGAATTCTGGATTTAGGCTCCGGGTATAAACTCTAGACCCCACAGCCGCGTTTCGCGCCAGGTCCGGTGGTGCACTCCCTCGCATCAAGGAAGGCTGGCTTAGCCGAAGCCCAACCCCCGAAAGCCCCTAAACCCCAGACTCCGCAACCTCAAAAAAGCCCTGAAGCCCTCCACCCCGGAAGATTCGGACCCCGGCAGGTCGGCGACACTCTGCCCGAATCGTCTTTGCTGGCCAGCGGAAGGCAGGTTTTTTGGGGGCTCAGAGGAGACCCCCACGAGCCTGAAGCGCTGAACTTGAAGCTCTGAATGGTGGAGGGGGATTCGGGTCTCGGGGCATAGGGTTTCCTTTAGATGTCGTGGTAGGTGTGATGGCTCGATATGTTCTGGTATCTTCGGACGCACAGCCCCCCCCCCCCCCCCACACCCTCTTGTCCGCAAAGGCCACCTCTGCTTGAGCACCTGAACACTGAACTCCAAACTTAGCCAAACTTTAAACCGTAGACTAGACCCTGATCCCTAAGCCAACGGTTGGGCACCCTATTCTGCCAGGTCTTCTTCCGCATGTTCTGTCCCAGCATGGTGCCTTTGCAGCATGGGCCCCAATGCACAGGGCCGAGGGTGTGGGACTCGGGGTTCAGAGTCTAGGGGGTTTGGGGGTGTTCAGGGGGTTTAGGGGTTTGGAGCTCTAGCCTGGGCAAAGCACCGTGCAAAACTTGGGCCCAAATGCCCCGGATTCGGATGTAGCACCCAGGGTTCGGGCCTCAGGCTTTGTAGGATTTAAGAATTTGGGTGGATTCAGGGTGCGGGGTTTTTGACTTCGAACAGTGCACCCCTTGCCAGCAAGCCCACACCAGGGTTTAGGGGCGAGGGCTTCGGGTTTGGAGCGAGCTATTTGGTGCAGGGTTTGGTGCTGAAAGTTCCGGTTGGCTGGGGGGTGAAGCGGACCCCAAACCCTGAAGACTCGAAAGACCCTAAAGACCCTAAACCCTGACGACGCAATTTCCAGAGGGCTGCATGCAATTTGTACCGCGCAGCGGTCGATCCAACTGGTGAGTCGTTCTCAGAAAAACCTTGAGTAGCATACATTCCTCTCTCCACTAAATAAGCCCCTTAAGCTTCTAAACCCTAAAAAACCCTAAAAACCCTACCTTCTAAGCCCTTCGAAAGACCCTGAAAACCCTGAGAAGCCCCCCCTTAAAACCCCCCAGAGGAGTGTAACGTGTGACACGTGTCCTAGTCCCTTGGAGGCTCCCGACGCCGCAAGATGCCCAGAGCCAGATCGACCAGCTCCAGAAGCAGCTCCTGCAGCCCCTCGGGACCCAAAGAATCCTAATCCTTTTTGCTTCGTTCTATTTTTTAGTTTTTCGGAGCTCCTCTGTGTTTATGTTGTTTTGTTGTTTTCTCACCTCTTTTCCCTTCGCGCAGGCTCCAGCAGCAACAGCAGCTGCTGCCTCGGATGGCAACAGCGGCCAGAGCAGGGAGCGACATGGAGTGAAGCCTTCCCTTCTGACTTTCTGACTTTCCATGTCGGAAAAGAGAGAGCCGTCAGAGGCTGATCATGCAGCGACAGATGCAGGGCCTGCAAGCGCCGCGGCCTCGAAGTGTTCGAAGATCCCAGGAGAGAGCTCCCCCCCGGCATAGATCCGCCTAAGGAGAGCGAGGAGAGTTCAGAAGTTCGGCGCATGCGTGTTCTTTTCGCGTTCTTTTCCTCCGCTCTTGCCGTGTCCTCTTGCCGTGCCTTAACGAAGAGGTTGGCCGGCACCTCGTCCCCGGCGCCGCTTGGCGCAAGTATGCGAGAGTATGTGAGTGCAGAGAGTGTCCCATGCGATCTGATCTTAAGGACCGGAACGGCCGCCGCGAGTCCTGCGGGTTCCGCAGCCCAGCCAGTGCCGGATATGTCACCGCCGTGCGCCCGTATGCTTCTCGAACCTTTGCATTGTATGGCGGTCGACAGTTCGCGTGCCGGAGGTCACAGCCACAACCGGCACAGCCGGCGCAGCCGTCTCAGCCGGCGCAGCCGGCGCAGCCGGTGCAGCCGGTGCAGACGGTGCAGCCGGTGCAGCCGGTGCAACCAGTGCAGCCGGTGCAGCCGGTGCAGCGGGCACCGCCAGCACAGCCGGTGCAGACGGTGCAGCCGGTGCAGCCGGTGCAGACGGTGCAGCCGGTGCAGCGGGCGCCGCCAGCACAGCCGGCGCTGCCAGCTCAGCCGGTGCAGCCGGTGCAGCGGGTGCCGCCAGCACAGCCGGCGCCGCCAGCACAGCCGGCGCTGCCAGTGCAGCCGGCGCAGCCAGCGCAGCCAGCGCAGCCAGTGTTGGTACTGGCACAGGCAGTTCCCTTGCTGGCCCCAGGCTCACCTGTGGCTTTCCAGGCGTGTTGGCTGTTCGGGGCTGACCCAGAGACCAAGTGTGGCATTCTCCCACGTGCTGTTCAGGTGGAAGACCTGGTGGAGGCCGAAACAGCAGACCGACAATCACGTACGTTGTTGTCGATCATCTCTAGCTCTAGATCTGTGAGGCACAATGCGCTGGTTGGGGGGAGGATTGGTTTCCAGCAAAGGCCGAAGACACTAGTAAGACACTAGTTAAGTGACTCGATGTTCCTCTCCAGTTCACAGGTCCGGGAGCTTCTGCCTAACAACGAGGTTCAGGCCTGGGTCTCTTTTCTCTCCTGCTTTTGCTTAGAGCAGGACTCCGCAACAGTGCGCGCTGGTGTTGGCGAAAGTAAAATTGGATGAAAAGTGCACTACCGCCATGTGGGATGTCAAATACAGACGAAAGCTCAGGTATTGTGGGAAGGTGACGAGCCTTCCATCTCAAATGTTTCCCTAAGCATGGTTCGCAAACGCCGGGAGCCTGAGGCCTGCCGTCAGCTTTCCATTTCTTGCGCTCCCCAAACGCAGAGGTGAGGTTGCCGCACCGGCCAGCATGCCCAGCGTGAGCATGCCGGACACTGCCGAGCAGCCCACGCAGCCTGCGCAGCCCTCGCAGGCTTCGCCGCCCCTGCAGCCTGTACCTCGAGTGCTCCGTAGGTTTTGTTTCGGACCCAGCACTTCCGAAATCTTCCCAGGTTCCCCCTCATCTGAAATCACAACCTTCCAGAAGCTCCAGAAACTTCCAGAAGCCACCAGAACTTACCAACACACAACAGTACCAAACACTTCTGGCTATTGTGCTAGCCGTGTTTTGTTACGGGAGGTCTGGAAAAAGTTTGTGAGAGGGGTACGTCTGTGCTTTTGCTCTGGGTGCTAAGCACCTGGAAATCCTGAACCCCTCATCCCCAAACTTCAACGCCACCAAATCCCGAACCTTCAGATGTATCTGGTTCCGCGTTTCTCCTTCATCCGTTACGCAAGGGCTAGCAAGCACCTTCAATCTCTCAAACTTCTGTATATGAAGCTGTGCAAACCATGTTCCGGGAATGCGAGATTTTCGCATAAGTTTTGATTTCCGCTGTCTCACGCCAAGGCCAGAGGCTGAGCAGATGGCGCGGAAAAGGCCCGCAGAGGCGCCGGGGATCGCCCCGGGGGGTCAGAAGGAGCTAAGCGGCCCAATTTCTGTTCCTTGATTGCTTTGCCCTTCATGTCACTGCGCTTGTTTCTTCCCTTCGCGGAGGCACACTTGGCGCCGTTGGCATCGGCCGGCAGCTCTGCTCTGCGCGCTTGCTTTGGGGTTGGGTCCATCTCTTGCCACAAGGCCCGGCACAGTAGGTCGTGAGGTTCTTGTGCTGTGCCTTGCGGCTCTGGAGCCGGATTCGTGCAGCTTAAGGAACGCTGCATCAGGTCCATTAGGTCCTCTTAGGTCATAGCTAGCCATGGCAAGCGACGATGCGGGAAAGATCTTTGTGGGTGGCCTCCCCAAGAGCTGCTCACAGGAAGCCTTGCAAGCCTGGTCTCTACAGCATGGTGCAGTGACCAACGTCGAGGTCAAGGTCGATCCAATGGGCGTCTCCAGAGGTTTTGGCTTTGTGACCTTTCAAGACCCAGCCGTAGCTCAGAGCATTGTTGCCAATGCGGCCAACAACTCAATGGATGGCAAGTGGATAGACTGCAAACTGGCAATGCCACCAGGCTCGGCGCCGGCAGCCGGCAAAGGAGGAGCAAAGGGTGCGATTGACCCGAACAACCCCAAGATCTTCGTCGGTGCACTGCCAAAGAGCGCCACTGATGAGTCAGTGATGGCATACTTTGGTCAGTTTGGAGCAGTAAAGGAGGTCACCGTCAAGATGGCAGAAGATGGTCAGTGCAAGGGCTTTGCGTTCGTGACCTTTGAGGATGTAGCTTCTGCTAAGTTAGTCTTGGACAACTACGACCAGAACACCTTCGAAGGCAAGTGGATCGATTGCAAGCCAATCGTACCGATGCCTAAGGGTAAAGGCAAGCCCTTTGGAGGCAAAGGCTTTGGTGGATTCGGAGGAGGCTTCGGCAAGGGCGGTTTTGGTAACGGATATGGAATGGGAGGAGGCTTCGGTGGCTACGGAGGCGGCTATGGTGGTGGCTATGGCGGCGGCTGCGGCGCGTACGGTGGCGGCAAGGGTGGTTACGGCGGCGGCTGTGGAGCTTATGGAGGTGGCTTCGGTGGAAAGGGAGGCGGATATGGTGCCGCCGCAGGAGGAAAGGGAGCAGGTTATGGTGCAGCTGCGATCGGCTACGGAGGTGGCTATGGAAAGGGCTACGCGCCATACTGAGCGACGTCGGAGCTGATGGCCTGAGCTGCATGGCTGTAGGCAAAAATGTTTCACATCACAAAAGAAGCCTCAATCTTGTGACTCGTATGAATGGAGGGGTAGTCTTAGGCCTACGGCCAAAGAGAGCGAACACGACTCGCGCTAATGCAACAAGTTTATCGGGCAGGAGGGTGCATCGCATCATCTTTCTGTAAGTGCATCGCCGCATCTTGCTTGTGGAGTGTGGCATCCACTCGCATGTGACAGAGTTGGGATGCCGAGTGCCGAGGTGAGATCCGCCGAGGTGGAAGGGCCTCTGCTGGAGTTCAACCTCCGTGCGGGCCGCTGGGCACGTTGAGATACACGGCCGCCGTGTTTGCGAGTCAGACTCGAGGTCCCGGCATGGAGTTTTCCGAGCCCTTCGCAAATCTCAGGAGGCAGAAGTAGGTGAGAAATGGGCCAGGAAGTGTCTCGCAGTTGCGGCCCGAGGCGCTTGGAGCTGGAGTTGAAAGAGGGCCGGAAGGTGTCCATACGGTTGCGGGTCTTGAGGCCGACCTCATATTTCCAGAATTCCAATTCTTTGGGAGGTTCCTTTCGTTTCGATTTGTGTATCGATTGATTCGTGTATCGATGTTGTTTCCAGGCCCCAACCGCCGGAGCCGCCGCCGGGCGAGCCGCCTGGCGTGCCGCCCGGCGTGCCGCCCACCCAGCCGCCCGAGCCGCCGGGCGAGCCGCCCGAGGCCCCGGCTGCGGCCTTGGCCCCACCCGGGCCACCGGAGATGCCGATGGAGGAGCGCACTTCGGAAATTGGTCACCGGAAAGTTTGGAAGGGACAGCATATGACAGCATGCTGGGATGGGCCAGGCACGGCCCCGGGTCCTGCTGAAGGAAAAAGGCCGGCCAGTCCCTTGAACTCCTACTTCGATGTTCCAAGTCGGGAAGAATCAGCGGTGTCGAAGGCGCAGGTGTTGCGCCAGCGGCGAGCTTTCCGAGCGGGCGGGGGGCGAATTGGAGAGAAGAGCATGGAGCGTGCATGAGCGTGAATGATCGTGACATGGGAATCGGAATCTGTTCTCACGAGGCCCAGGCCCATGCCGCAGAAGGGCTGGTGGAGGCGTGTGCCGTTCTTGCAGCAGTGCATCTGTAGCTCTGGTGAGGTTGGCTCGTGTTGAGAGACCGATGCTTGTTTCTTCGAAGTGCCTCCTGCTGGGACAAGCTGTTGCATACGCACAACTCCTTCTCTTGGCGGCAGCAGTGATGCCTTTACAGCAAACCGGCTGAGAAGAGAGGCTGTTCAGAGAAGCCCAAACGCATGGCTGCATTGTAAGCGCGTCCGCTGGATGTACAGACATCATTTCTTTGTTCGCTGTCAGGCCGGGCTATGGAGGCACCTGGCAGACTTGTAGACAAGACGTGTATCAGTCAGGTTTGGGCTCGCCCCTAGTTAGGTTTGGCTTGCCCTGTGCCCCGCCTACGATTGTCAGCCTATTGTGCATAAAGAATCCATTTTTCCAATCGGCAAGCCTAGGTAGATAGAATTGACCCACTGTATTTTGAAATAGATTGTACCAATTGCTGTAATGGCTCAAGGGGTATCGCTCGTTCAAGGAGTTCTAGCATTCTAGCTGTTCAAAAGTTCTTGCTTTCTGGTGTCGTTTCTGGGTTTCTCAATGATGCTTTGTCTGAAAACATCGGATGTAATCGCTTGTAGATTTGAAGTTGCTCCTATGTGGAGACGGTCGTCTTCGTGAAAATTTGGTGGATTTGAAGTTGCTCCCTCCAGTATTCTGCCATTATTTCCTTTCTCAGCTCGTCTGTAACCTTTTGGATGCGCGTGTCTTAGAAATGTATACTCATTGTCCCGTTTAACTCTGTGTCTGCATTCCTCACATAGTCGGCTTTCTCTTGCTCTTTCTTGCCGTCTCATCCAGTTATATTCGTCGTTGTTCCTCACATACCAATTTCGCTTCGCCTCTCTTCTAGTATTAATATCAAGAAATACATAAGTAGATAAATGAATATAGATATAAAGATATATACATATATATAAATATAGATGTAAATATAAATATAAATATAAATTATAAATGTAAAAATAAATGTAAATATAAATATATGCTCAGATTTCTTTAAATCGTTTTCTTCCTTGACATAAATTGAGAATGCTTCTCGTCATACATACAAACATAGATTAAAGTTCTAAAGCTCTCTACGCGCGTTGCGTTCTTCTCGCCATCCTTTCGCGAACCCTCTGTGCAGTACTTACAGGTTGTAAATAACACTGGCTACCAACATCTACGAAGTTATCCATTGAAGACTTCTTTGCGCACCTCTTGTATTCCAACAGCTTATCTTCAACTTCTGACGTCTCAGCGAATACAACAACAAGCATTCTAGAATGAATGGTCAAAACAGTTCATAACACAACGACAGATTCCTGCAGGTCCAACGGCAAGTTCCCATCGCATGCGTACGACACGATAATTTGACGAGAGTGTCAGATACTTCAATTTTTCAATCCTCTCATCGTGAAACGGTCGGGGGCGATTGCATTTATGTTTTGGACTTATGGCATTTGTTCCTGCTTCATTTTCAGTGTCAAAAGGCTGTACACTGTCAACATATAGTAGGCTTTAAACTTTAAACTTCTCACTGTTAATCTGGTGGATTCATATGATTATGCTTCATCTGTGCTACGCCTTTGTCAATTTTTTCTGCATCTTCTTCAATTCTATTAAGTCGTTCTTCGCATTTTGCTGGTTTTTTCCCACGATTTTCGCTCCATCCTGTGCCACAAAGTGCAACTCCTCCAATTTCTGGTGTGGTGTCTTCTAACTTGTTTTCGCGCCCCCCTCTGAAGTAGGAAGGTGCATGCGAAAACTAGAACGGTCTTCTGCAACATTAACAATGTAACAATGACTTTATCGTGCTCAGTTGTTGCTTTAGCTTCTTTACGGCAGGTATTTCGTTTGCATCTAAGAACAGGCAGTTTCTGCCATCTTGACACTTAAGCCACGATTGTGTTTGCCATTGCACTACTGAACGTTTAAGTAGGAGGATGAGCAAAACGTAGACATCAGCATAAACTATACAAGAAGGGGAGAAGCACAACATGAACGTTGCTGACATGTTTGAGGAGTTTGGTGTCGATAGCTGTAAAATTGAACTCACTGACTATTGCAAGTGTGAAACCACAGAGGAATTGTTGAAACGAGAGGGCGAATGCATTAAAAAAACTGTGAATGCGTCAATAGGTCACAGTTTTGCCAAGAAAATCAAGGAAGAATGTGTGCCGAAAGCAACGCATACTACCACGCACATAAGCAGAAAGGGCTGAGAAAACGAATATCTTGTGAAAGAATAAGGAACATCAACGAGAAGCTGATAGGGTTTGTAGAGAGAAGAACATAGACAAGATCAGACAGAAATATAAAAGATGTTTGTGATGCGGGGCAACTCACGCACATAGTCATTCCTGATATCATGAAAGGAGCCGCAGTCAAGAATACTTAAAATCAATAGAACAAGATTAGTCATATTATCTGATCATTATGTTTATTCATCAGTTGCCTCTAATTTCACGTTTCAACTTTGATATTTTTCTCTTTCATTGCTGCTGTCCCATTCAGGAAGTAGTTTGATTTTTATGTCGCATGCTAAACATCCAAGTCGATTTTTCTTTCTTCATCTTTAGCAAATTATATGTCCTTGGTTCACAAAACGAACTACTTTGAAACAATCTTTCGCGTTGACATCTTTTCTATTGTCTTCTCATTTTACATCTGATGTTTCCACTAATGCTGCGCACATTAATGTTCCTCCAATATCTTCATTAGTCGTTGTTAAACAACCCATACACATCAACGCCTATATGTGTAGCATCTAGTCTTGGTAAATGTTTTGTACTTGATCCAATAAATCCGTCATCATCTTGATCGTCAATGAATACTCTTCGTTGTCCAGGCTATGGCAAGGGCAATGGCTTCCGAGCCACCGTCTCGGAGCTGTCTCAGAGCACTTGGTGTTGTTTGTTCTTTGAACCTTTCAACCTGTGCCAGCCTGTACCCCTGAAACCCGAACCGAAGCTGTCCAATTCTTCGAGGTGCCGAGCTGGACCTGAGAACATGTGAGGGCGTGTGAGTCACAGAGTCGTGTGTGTGCCTCCCAAAGATGTCAGGCGCCGGCGGAGAAAGCTAAGCGCCTCGGGGGGGTTGTTGAGCTGTTGTTGGGGGAGGGGGGGGGGGTTGGTGAGTTCCGGAGCCTGCGTCGCTGTTTTCGATAGTCTTGGACGCTGGCATCTTCTGCGTGTGGCCATTGGCTCATATATTCGACTCCAGCAAATGATCCCTAATTTGCCCCCAACTGCGAGTTGGGCCAGCTGCACGCTCGGCACGCATTGTGACCTTGACACACTTTAAACCTGTACGATCATTAGCTTCACGGAGCTCAGGCGGTGGGAATGCCGCCGGGAGCCCCAACACAAAGCTGGGGGAGATTTTCTGCTTGCCGTGTGTTGGTGTGATGTGGGTCTATGTGGGTCTATGTGGGTCAGTGCGGGACTCTGCGGGACGGCCACACTCAGTCCGACACCTCCGGAGCCCGGGAAGCCGCCGCAACGGCTGCAGGACAGAGCACTTGTCTGGCGCACTGAAACTTCCAAGAACCCGAAAACACCCTTTAACATCCTTCAACTCAGAGCTCACCGGGCCCCGGTTTCTCCTTCTGCCTTGCCAGGATCCGTTGCAAGATCGGCCGGTGAAGGAGGCTCTGAGAGATGTCAGATTCAACAACTACACAGAGAATTCGGAGCTTCAAGCGCCAGTTCACTGTCCGAAGGTCCCCACAAAACGAAAGGAGCAGCAATGGGTTTTCAACTTTGTCTTGAAATCTGCGTGCTTGTGCCTTGTGCCCTTTGCAGGTGCCCTTGCCACCCGCGCAGTTGTTGACTGCCGAAACCTTCTACGAGAAGTGGGGGGCCGTGAGCCGGTTGCTGTACAAGCACTGTAAAAGCTTTGTATAGAAGCACAGTGTAGCAGCATGCATGCTGACATTCAGCGTTGATCTTCTGATGTTTTGGAGGAGTTTTAAGCTAAGAAGACCTGTGCAGCGCTCCGCATCCCTGAAGACTCTCAGGAAGCCGCCGTGAAAGCTGCGAAAGCACAGATGCTCCCCACATCCCAAGAATTGCCAAGAAACCAATATAAAGGATTTGAGAGTCCCGAAAGAGTTGCAAGAAAGTCTCACAAGCCAAATGCCAGAGAGCCCATGTCCAGGAATGGTGAGCCGAATATGGCGGTGCTAATGGAGCATTTGCCGGGGCCCTCAGTTGGATCAACGTAAAGGTAGCCACTCTGCGTGATCACTGCAGTGGTTGGATGGAGAGTGCTCAGCGCAGGATTTTGGAAGGAGCGCTGTCCCAGGAGCTCCTTTTGGACATCATTAGCAAGGCAGGTGCTATTCGCGGCAGTGAGCTTGGTACCGGGCTTTGAGCGTGAGGCCTCAGACCTGTTCAAGGATGAACCCAACTTGTCAGCACCCCATGGGCTTAGCAGTTGAATGCTTCTCCCCCCCCCCTCCTCGCGCCCCCGCGCAAGCTGAATTTGGGGCCCTTCAAGGTTGAAGCTCAACGACCCGATTACAGTAGTTGGAGACATCCACGGCGAGCAGCTCAGAAACTTCGAGAGGAGGCTTTCCGAGGAGCAGGGGGAGAGAACGCTCTCCTTGAGAGGCCAGTATTACGACCTGGTGAAGCTACTGGAGGAGCTATTCTGCTGTCAGCTTGATCTTTCTGATCTTGTCAGTGGAGCGTTGCGCAGCTTTTGGGGAAGCAGCAAAATGCGGATTCGGATTTGGAGGTTGGTGGGCAGCCCGGTGACACTCAGTACATTTTTCTGGGGGACTATGTTGACCGTGTCTCGGATACAACTTAGGGGGGGGAACTCGCTGTGTCTTGCATATATTCTCGTAACAATTCTACCCAGCGTTTCCGACTTCTGAGCTGCCCAGGTGGCTCCTTCTCAGTGGAGGCCGGCGGCCTGCGATGATCTGCGATGCCTGATTCCATTGATCACTTTTTTCCCGCCTTCAGGTCGTTGCCGTGCTGTACTCGCTCAAGATCAAGTACCCCAAGCAGGCTCAGAGCCCAGCATCCCCCAGCTGGCATCGGGCCCTGTCGCATTTGTTTCAGTGTTGCTAATGCTGGGCTGAGGTACGAATGCTCCGAGGAAACCACGAATGCCGGCAAATGACGTCCTTCTTCAACTTCCGGGAGGCTCCATCGCTTCCACCTTGAAGCATCAATTGAAGCATCTTGATTCCATGTGTTTGAGATTTCCATCCTGGTGGCCAGCCTGGGTCAGGAGTGTGAGTACAAGTACGACATTGGAGTCTACAATGCTTTCATGGACCTGGCCCGAGTCGAGGGACCGTTCTGTTGCGGCGCACTCTGAAGTCTCTTTGGGGGGGAGCCTGTAGCGGCCTAATTAGGTCTGGGCGAGCAGCCAAGGATTCCTTTGACAACCTCCCGCTAGCAGCCACCATCAATGGCAAGCCCTGACCTTATGAACTTATGCTAGCCTGGCGTCTCCTCGTGTCTTTGGTCGCCGCTTCGATTTTCCACCGCACTACCGGGTTCCTGCGGGGGCCCTGTCCAGGTTCCTTTGTGTTCACGGTGGCCTCTCTCCAGACCTTGGCAACGTCAAGGCCGATATTGTCGTGTCTTCTGGATCGCTGAGGATGTAGGACCGAACCTTCTGGTGCAAAGTCCTGCGCTCGAGGCGATTACAAAGATCAACCGCTTCACTGAGCCTCCAAAGGAAGGCCTCTTGTGCAGCCAGGATGCAATTTGAGAAGAGTTTTTGTTGACATCACTCGGGCGCCTGGCGCCTGCTGCAGATTGTGTACGGCTGAGGTGACTTGTTGTGGCGCTGTGCTTAGATTGTGCTTTGGTCATCTGGCAATCGGTGATGCGAGATTGCAGCTCAGGTCTGATCCGCTAGAACCCAAAGACGGAGAGCAGTCCTGACCCCCAGAGAGCCGTACAGCCTGCATCAATGACAGTCCCACCCCTTACTAGTAACTAAATCGACCCCTGTGCTGTCTCTCTTCTTTTGGGACCCCTCCAAGCTGCTCCCAAGCTGCTCAGGCGGCCAAGCGCCAAGAAGGGCGGCCCGCCCTTCGTGCCCAACGAGGTCTGAGAAGTCATGGGCAGGGCATGAGCAGGGCATGAGCAGGGCATGAGCAGGGCCTCCTATTTGCAAAAAGAGACTTGTTGTTGGAAATCCCCGACTCTTTGAGGTCCGCGGCTGCTCTTATTTCTACAGTGGCGCTGGCATCGTTGGATTGTGTGGCAGTTTCGGCTGCGGCGCATCGTCATGCCAGGTTTTGATGGAGCGACGACGTTTCTGAAGAAGAACAACTTGTTGCCAGCGCCTTGGTGCGATGAGTGCGATGCGCTGGAAGATCCTCCCCCCCCCCCTCCCCCCAACGCAGATTGCCAAAAGAAGCCAGACTCGAGCCACAGCACGAATCAGAGAGTCAGTGAAATTCGTTGGTGGCGGGGTCAAGGGCTTGCTGCTGATGCTGGCACAGTGCCCGCACACGCGCTGTGTCTCCCATGGCGGCTGCAAGCGCTAATGACGCTAATGTAACGACTGGCAACATCAATGCCTGCTCTGTTGTTGCTTGCCGCAATGCAGCCGGCATCATGCAGTTCGGAGTGCTACGCGGCTCCCCCGATGCATCGTTGATGGTTCCACATCACAGGATGGTTAGATGGAAGTCGTCAGACTACTACGAACCACCCCTGTGGCCCTGTGTTGGGCACCCCAAAGCAACGGACTGGTATTTTGGTCGCAATTGGAACTCCGAGGGGCCCTGGAACCCTTCTGGGACTTCTTCGGGTGCGCCTCTGCATTTGCCAAAGGGTTGAGTAGCACCTGAGGGGCCTTTTTCCCCTTGGAATTGTGGAGATGGTGGAGAATGGCCCACCAAAGCAACAAAGCAAAGGCACCACAGGCCGACGAAGACCTTGAAGTTGGACTGCACAGCTGCCGTGTGAACGATGGCAACAGTCATCCCAACACTTTGAACGACTAAACGGCTGTTGGCGCCAGGGAGCTCTTTCAGCATCGCTCCAACCAGTAGCAGGTTGAATTTGAAGAGCTCTCTTTGGAACTTCCGCTTGCCTGTGGTGGGTTGGCAGCCTCGCTGCTTGGCATCAGGTAGCCTGGCAGCCTGAAGTCCTAAAGCAACTTAACACAAACACCAATGAATACAATCAAGCAAAGGGAAGCAAAGAGAATAAGAGGAACGGAGGGCCCTGAGCCAAAAGCATGAAGCCGAAATTTGGCCGAAATCGCAGGTCGATCATTCGAGCTCACGAGGCTCAGCTCGAAGGCCGTCAGCCCGTCAGCGTAGCATCTTTGGAGTTGTGCCGCGCCGGGGCTATCAAAGGGTTGGTCTTTGGTCTTCAGGGGTGCAAAGGGTACAGTTTTTCTTTGGGGTCTCTGACGGTCTACGTTTAGCTTTCGTAGGGTGTCAGAAAGTGTAAGGATAAGACTCGTGGCTTGCGGGGAGGGCTCGGTGGGCGAGCTGGCTATTGTCGACAGGCTACAAAATGCACAAGACGAATCCAAGCACTGGTTTTCCGCTTGTGCCGGGCTTGGTTTGCACAGGTCGCCTCTGGGTGTTTGATTGCAGCCCTGCTGCCTGATGTCGGAACACACGCGTACGCAGGTCATCACAATTTTCTCCGCGCCGAATTATTGCGATGTTTACAACAACAAGGCCCATCACAAAGAATGGAAGAACACTTGCCTGACCTGACTCACCGGACGAGTCACTGCGGCAAAGGGAGCCATTCTCAAGTTTGACAACAGCACCTTGAACATCTTGCAGTTCAACTGCTCACCGTAGCCTCCCCAGGCTGTTGCACACCAAGGCTTTTGCTTCAGATAGCACAGGGACGAAGGGCGATGGGCAACAGAAGCTAAGGCACCCCTACCACCTGCGTGCTTCTCAGATTCGGGTCCGAAGGCCTATGTGGACGAGGAACTTGCAAAATCAGCCAAAGCGCCGCCAAGCTCAGCCAAGCTCAGCCAAGCTAAGGTGCCGTCCATGCTTGTGCGATCCGTTTTTTTGCTCACCGAGGCCAAACTTTATGGATGTTTTCCAGTGGAGCATGCCCTTCGTCATTGAAAAGGCTTGGCAAGCATGTGTAGAACCTGAGCTCATCCGAGCTTTTCAACGCTGAGCTTCTGAAGGTGACGGAAATGCTCTACTACATCCTACAGCCTGCGGCTGGTACCGTGGATTCCGACGATGACGTTGCTCCAAGCTTAGCAGACGATTTCAACACATTACAACACCTTTCAGAGGAGCCGCCGGCGTGAAATGTCGTTTCGAGGCCTTACCGACTTTGCCTGATTCCAACTGGGTGAACCATAGGGCCAGGAACCTCAGATCTGAGTCTCTGACTTGAGCCTTGCGCCTGGCCGCCTGATGCTTTGCCGCGGCTTGTGCGATCATGTTCTCCTTGCCCATCTTAGGCCTCCCTGACCGACGATCAGAACCAGGCTCCTGGCCCTTCGTGATATCCTGGATTGAGCATTGTGCTGTGACGGCCAGTGCTGAATTCCTGTGTCCAGACGGTGGACATGGCCACGCGTCTGGCTGAACTGACCTGAGAATTCAGGGATCAGGGCAGGCTTCGTTATGCCGCGCACACCTGTGTGCGCATCTGTGCACCAGAATCTCAGAGTCTCTACTCCGTAGCCGCAGCCTCCATAGGGCATGTCCAGCTTAAGGCCTTGATCTCGGGCGAGAACGCCAAGGAAAGAGAAGCAAGTGGTTCCAAGGCACGAAAGGGTGAAGACGTCGCCGGCAGAAGGGCATGTCGCCGCCGCCTTCTCAGGTCGACCCAGAGGTTCGAGACCGAATGCGGAAGAAGGTGCGATCCATAGCGAGGCCACGCGGTGTGCGAGTATGTGATATATACATAATGTATATATGTATATACGTGCATTTCATATCGTGGTTGGTAGGTTGTTTTTCTTTGATCTGCGCAGGATGGCCCGGATGTTCAAGACCCTACGACAGGACGGGGTGGCATTGCGGCATACGGTGGGGATGCTGTCCTGTTGGTCGCTTTGTCAGACAATCTTGCACCCGTCTTACTCACGTCTTACGCTTGTTGTTGCAGCGCGTTCAATCCCTTCCCTCACCATCCTGGACCCGTGTGGGTCAGGAGAACGAGACCGTCGTGCGTTTAAAAGGAGTCTGCCCAGGCGTGGACAAGTCATGCTGACACGAGACACCGAGTGATCTCTCTGTGGTCCACAGCCATCCGCACCATGCAGCGCGCCCTGGCGAGGTCACAAGCTGGCCCCTGGGCTCCTCCTTGCGGGCAAGGACCGGGGGAAGAAACCCTACGGCCCTACGGCATCTTGCAGCACAGCCGATAGTTCCACCAAGTGCCACTACTTTGCCCAGTGCAACCGCAGGAGCGGCTGACCTCCGAGCTGGAGCTCTTCAGCCATGCCCAGGCGACAATCTCAAAGCAGGGTAGTCCGAACGACGTGGGCTCTTCGGGTAGTTAAAGCCCGCTCTCTGAAACTCTCTGACTTCGTTCAGCTCCGTTCATCTGTGGTCTCTGTGAGGGCATCGATCTGGTGAACGAGAAGCGGCCGGAGGCTGTCGGAAGCCGAGATGAGCCGAACAAAGACAAAGACAGAGCGACATAGAGCGAACGCCCATAGGCCGATGGATGTCTCTGATATATATATATATATATATATATATATGTAAAATAAATAAACAAATATATATATATATATATACATAGATAAATATACATATATATATATATATATATCTGTGTGTGTGTGTGTGTGTGTGTTCGTGTGCGCGCGTGGGGACACGTGTTGAACAGATCGCCTCAAAGCCGCTCTCAGGAGGGCAAGTCCAGCCTTGGGCTGAACAGCCGCTCGGCGCTGCAGAGCATTGTGACCCGTTGCCTTGGCGTTGCCTTGCGATGCTTTGTCTTGGCTTCTCCAGCTTGCCCCTCTTTGCCGACTCCACACATATACCATCATATGCCCACAGTTGCCCACATCTTGACCGTGATTGTGCCGTACATGTCAAATTGAATTCATTGAGTTCATTGAGAGCTCATTGAGTTCGCTGGATCTCCAGGCCCCACAGACTTCCGGGACGCGGGGATGATGAGCGACGGTGAAATCAGCCCGGGCCCGCGGGGATGTCGGGGATTTCCGCTTCTGGCGGAAATTTCGTTCAAGCGGAGCTTTCATGTTTCAAGTTTCAAAAGTGACTCTTAAGTGACTTAGGTCCCTGACGCTTACGATGCTTTCCGGAGGTCTTCCTTTGTGAGGCGGAAAGATGCGGAGAGAGAGAGAGAGATGGGGTCCTAGGCACCCCCCAAGCGCAGCAGAAGAAGAAGAAGAAGAAGAAGAAGAAGAAGAAGAAGAAGAAGAAGAAGAAGAAGAAGAAGAAGAAGAAGAAGAAGAAGAAGAAGAAGAAGAAGAAGAAGAAGCAGAAGAAGAAGCAGAAGAAGAAGCAGAAGAAGAAGCAGAAGAAGAAGCAGAAGAAGAAGAAGAAGAAGAAGAAGAAGAAGAAGAGGAGAGAGAGAGAGAGAGAGAGACACAATTCTTAGCCCAAAACCCGGAGCCCGGTCAGCCGCTTCTCCAGCCTCAGCTCTCTTTGCTCTGCCCCATAAAAGGTATTCCAGAAGCCCTTATCAATGAGAATGTGTCACATAGCACTTTCTGGAGTCACCGTGTGTTAGATCCCCAAACCATCACAACAATGCAACTCCTTTGCGTATAAGCCCTATTATAATAATCTAATAGCACATCTCGGTGCCAGCAGTCCCGAAAGATATCTCACTTCTGGGGGCGAGCATCTACGAGAACTTGAGCTGCAAGTGTTGATTGACGGCGTCAGCTTGTGTTTCTCTTTCATGCATGTCCTTTGGTTCCATGCCGGAGTACGGAATCTGCCAGGCGACATCCGGGCCTCAAGCCTTGGCAAATGATGTTCCGAGCTTGAGTGCCCGTGAGTGCGCAGGGCACAACATGCCGCTGGGCATGTGCGCACTGGTCAAAAAAACCATGATCGAATGAAGGGCCTAGGGCCGTGGAGCACGCGCATGCCTGACGGAGTCTCACCCACGCAGCCCTCGACGCCGGACACGCCTCGCTTTCTCATTCAACGCAACGTAGAACCCGCAAGAGAATCCCGTATCCGTAGCATATGCAATAGCAGAGACTAATTGCTGGAGAATGCTGGAGAGATTGTAGGACTGCAGGAGTGCACTCCTTGCAGTGTGGTTCGAGGATGCGAGGTCGGTGCTCTTTGGCCCTCTGACTCTTTGAGGGAGCTCGAGAGGGCACTGTCCGAAAACCCGCAAAGTAGCACAGTGAGTCGCTAAGTCATTTTCAGACGCTAAGATCACTAAGACGTTCACTTCAGATATGAGAGAACTGCGAGAACATGATACTTCAGGAGGCTTTTGTTGGCTAGTTGTTATGCGAACCTTGTTTGGAGAGGGTCAGTCGTCTTGCATTCAATTCTGATGTGCTGGACGCCCAAATCTGGGAGAGAGGAGCTGACCGCAAGGAGCAGACGAAAGAAGTTGCAACGGAGACAAGGGGGTAAGTTCGGGTAAATACTCCGCCGGTTTCGGAGATCCCAGGTGCACAGCAGGCAGAACGGCAGAACCCGCAGCCACGGCTGAACTAAATCAGGCCTGCCTTCGAAGCCATGCTTCGATGAGCCAAGGGCCCAGACCACGGGTTTAGGGAAAAGGGCTTATAGGAAGGCGTTAAAAGGTCAGAGGGGCGCACGGAGGTGCTCTGAAGTGCTTTGAGGTGTTTTGATAGCGCTTCGCGTGAGCCACACCCAATCCGACAAGAGGGAGCGTAAGCACTACAAGGATCCATTCTGAGGAGCTTACTAATTAAGTCGTCGAAGCCCTCGCTTATCGCGATAGGCCTTGCGAAAGTTCCCCCACGAAGCCCCGCGAAAGACTTTGGACTAGACGAAGAACACGAATTTCCCGGCGTTGCTCACGATTTCTCGGCGAAAGTTCGTGGGCAAGGCCCGAAAATTCGTGGGCACGGACTATTAACCCTTGTATTTCTGACTGTTTTGGGATTCTCGGTAGTTTCCTAGCCCGAGGTACCAAGCTCGACTAGAGACTGCTCGATCCGGAGCTGTTGAAGCCGAAAACCAAAACCCGAAAAAAACACCCCATGCCCGATTTGTGCAAGGATGGGCCAGCAGGTGCTGCGCGGCCCTGGCCCTCCTCCTCGCAAGACTTGGCGCTGAGCGGCCTCAGGTGAGAGAGTCTACAAAGGGCAAGAATGAGGGCAAACTTGGACGAACCACGTCGAGTGTCGCAGAGTAGCGTCGCGGGAGGAGCGCGGCACCAACGCCCTCCGCCCGCCAAGCCCTCCGGGCCCGCCGGCGCAGGATGCGGTTTGCTGCCGGGATTCACTTTCCCAGATTCTGCAAGAGCTTTGTAAAGGCGTCCGTGTGGAGGCCCACGACGCCTTCGATTATGCGGACCTGACAAGTCGGATTGGGCAGCGGGGGCCCCTGCATTCCCTGCATCCCCCGCTGCGTCGGCGTTTGCCTTTTCCAATTTGCCCCGGGCGCGCGAGGCTCAAGAAGGACGCGGCAGCGTACGAGGACCAAGTTAAGGGTCCTGTCGTGGATCACGCCGCAGCTCGGATGCACCCGAGTTGCAGGGCAATCGTGGAGACCTTATTGCGGCCTCCGTGTTAATCAGAGAGTTTCAGAGACCTAGGACACCTGGCTCCAGCAGAAATCGCGCAGCTTGGAAGAGAGCTAGAGTGCAAAGGGGCTTGTATAGGACCATAGGATCCTGAAGAGCCCGCGGAGTTGCAAGGCTATCAGGACTTCCTGAAGGAGCTGGACCATGGCATGAACGTCCAGATGCAATTAGTCCACAAGCTGCGCCGCTTGCCTCTGAGGTCAACGAAGAAGTTAGGTCAGAATGTGGCACACACGAACTTGTGGGGGCTCTTGGGGCGGCGCGAAGAGTGCGAGTCCTGAGCTTGCCTCGGCAAATCCCAGGCACAGAGGAGCGGAAGAAGGCCACAGAGCAGATGAAGGAGGCCCCTCTTTGACCAAGGTTCCTCTGTGCAACTCCCTGCAACCAACATCGGCCTTCAAAGGCGGAGGCAGAGACCAACTCCACAGAGGCACAGAACTCCACAGAGACAAAGAACTCCACGGAGTCAGGCGACGGCCTCAAAAGGCTCGAGACGGATCCTGTTTGGAGTCCTCTCTGCCTATTCAAGATCGCGTTTCTCTCCTTTAGCCGAGGCCCAGCTCAGGGCCCAAGCGAGGCTGCAAGCCCCAAGTGACGCGAAGCGGCAACGGATCCTGGGTCCGTTGAAGACTCGGACCCAGGAGTTCTTCGTGGACTCTCTGAACGCTTGTGTGCCCGGCAGAAGAGTTGAAAATGCGGAAGCGCGCCATGCGCCATGGAAGCTTGAGTTGCCCCCTTTTGACCCGGCTTTTCACTCGCACGAGTGCACATCATCTGCTTGAATAATGCGCGTAATGCGCTGTGCAACAGCAGTTGCTGATTGCAAGTGGGCGCCTCCTGTTCATCCCCCGTGTGCTCAGCCAAGTTGCCATGGGGCTGCTCAACATTCTGAAGAAGATGAAAAAGGATTTTGGGAGGGCAAGCGGAAAGTGGTCTGCGACAGTTCTTATGCAGTTCGTTTGTTTTGGAGAGATGCAGGACGACAAGGAAGCGCGGATCCTGGTGTTGGGCCTGGATAACGCTGGCAAAACCACCATTCTCAAGAAGTTGTGCCTGGGCTGCCTGATTAGTGCTTCGGTCGGCTGGTTGTTGCTGTGACGAACATGGTAAGTCTCGGGATTTCGCCTGCTTTTCCCAGCTTTTGAAGAGGTCCGAGGAGGACATCTCACACATCATGCCGACACAGGCCATCGGCGAGAGCTGAACTCTCCTTTCCATTTAGTCTGGTATCGGTTGCTGTTTGCTTTCTTGCTAACACATATCGTCTTGGATTCGAGCCGGTTTTCGTTGACACACAGATTGGCACAAGCCTTTGAGCCTTCTTCGAGATGGGTAGAGAGAGCTGCACCTTGCAGGGATTCAACATCAAAACCATCCACCAAGAAGGCTTCAAGCTGAACGTTTGGGACATAGGCGGTCAGAAAGCGATTCGGCCCTTTTGGAGCAACTACTTCGAGAACACTGACGCGCTGGCTCAGAGCTTACTGCAGCTTTCTTGCTCACCTTGGAGAGAGTTGCTTATGAATTTTGAGGCACCTCGCAGCCCGGGGTTCCTTTTTTAGCCCTCCCTCTTGTCTCTTTGCTTTCTTCTGAGGTCTATGTCATCGACTCCTCTGACAGGCGTCGTCTCGAAGAGAGCAGTGCAGAGCTGCGGGAGCTCCTGGCCGAGGACAAGCTCGGTGGGATACCGATGCCCGGTGCTCAGTGACTCAGTGGGCCATATTCCGCTTCGGCTGTGCTCTCTTGATCTGTGTTGCGCCGCTTTGTTTCGGAGAGCCCTGTCTGGCAGGGACTCATTGACTCTCCGCCTCTTTGTCTTTTCGCGTTGCTGCTGAGGCTGGTCTATGCCAACAAGCAGGAGCCCAGCGGCGTGCACCAGTGCACTGGCCATCGCCAAGATTTTTGCCTGTAGAGGACCTGTTGCAAGCAACGCCTGCGGACGAGATCGCGGAAGTTATGGGGCTGGCGAGCATCACCGACCGAGTGCATTCTGTCGAGAAGTTAGGGTGTTGCACATTCGAGACGCGTTCCTGACACCTTCCCTAAACTCCCTCGTTCTCTCTCCAAAAACACTAACTTCACAAAACTTCACTAAACTCATGCGACAAGGTGGACTATCCAGGCATGCAGCGCCAAGAACGGCGAAGGGCTGCAGGCCAGCTGTGCCTTGAGAGTTGGGGAGGCGGAGAATGGTTAGGACGGTCAGGCAGATTTCGGCTCAGGGTGTGTGGTGGATTCTTGAACCCCAGCGGCCCTATAAGCCTCAAGCCCCACACAGTCCCACAGAGTCAGATGCAGACACAGAGACATACGCAGAGAAACAGAGACATAGAGACACAGAGACGCAGAGACCCGGAGACCCAGAGACACACAGAGACACACGAAGACACGCAGAGACACGCAGAAACATACAAACACACAGAGAGACACAGAGAGACACGGAGACACACAGAGAGACACAGAGAGACACAGAGACTGGAATTCTCGGTAATACACTGTAATGTCTAAAAGTGCTGGGTAGCTTTGCTCACCCAGAACGTTACCACCTGAGGCTGACGGTCAACTAAGGACTGGCTGAAACAACGCTCCGGGCTCCCCGACAACTTACGGTACAGAATCGTTGTTTGCATACTCTTGGACTCTCCTTGGGCAAGATCTCCCTCCAGAAGCTGCCTTAAACCCCCCCCCCTAACAAAAAGAAAACAAAACAAAAAAAAAGCAAACAACAGAGAGAGAAAACCCCGAGTGAACTTAAAGTACGCTTACACAAGAAGAGCCCTGATTACGACGGGTTCTGGCAGGAAGGCATGGAGTGGGTCATCGGGAACTGCCAGAAGTAAGCAGAAGCTCAACACTGAATCACTGAAGCTCTAGGTTGTTTTGTCACACTTTTGTCACTTTAAGTGTCTTTGGCCGCTTCGGTCAGTCGCGCCAATCTGGCGCGCTCTCCTGGAGTTGGGTTTCACACCGAGGCAAAGCATGCAGAGTGGCAGAACTCGGCAGAACTCGGGGCAGCTCTGAACAAGAATTGTTCGGGACCCTGGAGACGCCTATGCTGGAGTACCCAGTCCGTCACAGCAGCGGTCGTTTCACCAGCATGAAGCTGCCATAGACTGAGACCTCATGAGGTAGGTATCGGCACGGAGAAAGGGCTGTACAGAGCCACTGTGGCTGATGTAGTGCATGTGCTCCTTGCAGCCAACTTGCCATCGTCTTGCTGCTTCTTCAAGGCCGGCAGGCCCTCCAGAAAGTAGTTGTCACGAGCCATAATTCCGAAACCTGCACGAGAGTAGAACGAGAGTAGAATGGGTAGAAATTTACGAAATCCAAGCAGAATCCAAATCCGGAGCATCGGCAACATGGTGCGAGATGGGTATTCTGCCAGAAAAGACGCCCGAGACTCAGTCGCGGCTGCTCTTGCAAAGATGATGAATGTAGAAGTGGTTTCCCCTCTTCCCTGCCCCCGCCCCCCCCCCCCCCCCCCCCCCCCCCCCCCCCCCACCCTCACCATGTCGCTCGGAGTCGCTCATGTGCCCGAATGAAGATGCAGCGATCCAGTTGGGTTTTTTTTTTGTTGACAGCACGAGCGCTTGTGCACATCGGCCGGCTCGGCGGTCGAAAGGTCCTTTCCTGCTTCGAGCACAGGTTTTTCGGGAAGGCTTGATGCCATGATTTGCGGGGTCCTCCTGCCTAAATCGCCCCTGGGCCAACAGCTTCGGTGGACTAAGCAAGCTTGTCCCGACACCGGCAAACTCCACGCTCCACTTGTCAGGTTGCTGTCGGCGTGTCATACATTTTCAGACCATTCCCTGCATTCATAGAATCTCGACATCCAGACAGGTGCACGGAGTCCAGCGTATGGGCATATAGTTGTTTCGTTTTCGCCGGCGGGTCCAAAAACCGTCGCGTTAAGCTGGGAAATTCTGCAGGGAGCGTGGTGTTTTGAGAGCTTCCAAGCACAGCGGAATGTCGCAAAGCACATCAAAGCACGAAGCACTTGACTGCAACTGGTTCATGTGGCGATGCGGAACCTGTCAGGGCCAGGGCCCACCGCGGCTGGGTCGGAAGGAGCGCCGCGTTCCTTTTCTTCTTGGGACTTCGGGGGATGGAAAAAGGGTCCTGGAAGGCATTGATACATATGTGTATGTGTGGAGATATATACGTAGGTGTGTACCTTTCTCAGTGAGAGAGAGACCTGTGCTTTAGGAGGATGCCTTCGTGCCCAGCATCGGCCCGGAGCGGAGTTGCGGGTTTTGTTTTCCTAAATTTCTCAGAGTTTCCTGAGACGAACCTTGGATAACCTCAGGAAACTTTGGAATTGGAGAGCTCCCAGGTGCGACGCCGGCACTGGAGGCCTTCCGGGCGGCAGCCCTCGGTCCTGGTATGCGGACCTCAGGCGAAGGCGAAGGCGGATCTGCAGCAGAGCGCGGCAGTGTGGAACCAGACTGCGATCGATCTGTGGGGTGAGTGCAGTCTGTGATGGGTTCCTGGCACTTCATCGAACGTTTGCCAGACAGCCGTTTGACTGCCCTGGAGACATACACACAGAATCAGGCTTGGGCTGATGTGATGAATGCAGCATGCTTGCCATTGCTTGCCATGGAGAGAGCGTCCGTTTGTCCTTTTGCTCTTCATCCTGTTTTGCTGCTCAGACGGCTCTGTGCCACGTCCGTTGTTTGTGAAACGAGAGAGCAGTGCAGAGAGCGGCAGAGAGCGGCAGGAAGGGCAACTCTGCTCAGCGCAGTTCCTTTAAAGATTTACATCTTGACATTAGCGCAGCGATGCGGGTAGCAAGTGCGCGATGGGCCTTGTGCCGAGCCCCATTTCGCAGATCTTTCTCGAATTCACGTCATGGCCACTATGGCCACTATGGATTGTGGATGAACGGGCGATACGTTGAGGCCAGTGCTGGACACAGGTCTTCCGTCCTCAACCCTGCGACCGGCGAGGAGGTGGCGACCTTTGCATCCGCAGGCGCCGCCGACGTGGATTTGGCGGTCTCGGGTGCGCAGGAGGCCTTCGAGAGCGGCTCGTGGAGCCAGAGGTCGCCCCGCGAGAGGTGTGGGGTTGGGAGAGCCAAGAGCGCAGAGAGGGGCACAGGGCGCGTATGGGCGCGTGCCGTGTTCAAAAAGGGTAGATACGGTAGAAATGCAGGGTAGCTGCGTAGCTGTGGCAGCGACGCGACGGAAGGAGTCCAGTGCATCATATCACTATAACAGACACGAAGGTCCCCCAGAGCAATGAGCAACGTGGAGATGGGGTTTTTACGAGTGCTAACCATAAGCTTCTGCTATGCAGTAAAAAGATGTGAAAAGCATTGGGCAGGTGCCGGGTGCTCTCCAAGGCTGCCGAGCTGCTGCGGGGAAGCTTGCAGGAGTTGGCGGAGATCGAAACCAGGCAAACCGGGCGATGCCTCCGTGAGTACATGGCACAGCTGGGCCGGGTACCTGAGTGGTTCGAGTACCACGGATCCTATGCTGCGGCACAGGGTTTCGAGGGCCGCCTCCCGGTAGTGGACAAAGACCATGTGAACCTTGTGTGGAGGGTGCCGTTGGGTGTCTGCGGCCTGATCACGCCCTGGAAACTTGAATGATTTAGTCTGAACCGCCCGGAAACCGGCCGGAACACCCCTTAGCAAACTTTGAGCCGGGAGTCGCAGCGTAGGCCGTAGGCCATAGGCCGAAGCTTGGTATGCAGGGGCAAAGTTTTGCCGCTTGACATGAGTCCGACGAGTCTGAGTGGCAGGCTTCCAGGCTGTCGTTCCAACATGCTGGAGAAAAGTGCACATACGATTGTCAAGTGATGAGCCTCAACCCCATTCAACGCGCTGGAAACCCGAAGCATGAGAAGCAACACCCTTACAGAGCCTTGCAACTGTAGACTTGCTTTGCTGGAAGATACTGCGACGCATTGTTGGGAGGGTTTGCCGCAGCTAGAGCCGAGAGTTTCGGATGTCGGGGCTTGTACCAAAGCCAACCCCGAAAAGAGGTTGAGCTGGGTTGAGCTGGGTTGAGCGTTTGACATTCGACTGGGTTGGAATGCGGAGAGCTGTTTTGTGGATGTGATGGCGGTGACAGACATGGCAGTGATGGCAGTAGCCCAGGAATCATCCCATGCTCATTGCAGCCAAGAAGATCTCGGTGGCGCTGGCGGCGGGGAACTCGGTGGTGGTGAAGCCTCCTGTGGAGGCTCCGCTGACCGTGCTGCGCCTGGCTGAGCTGCTGGAGCAGAGTGGGCTCCCTGCCGGGAACTTGCAGGTGGTGCCTGGGGAAGGCGCCTGACGGAGGAAAGAGAGTGTAACTTATTTTTTGCTGTGAAGGGAACGAGAAAGCTTTGAAGGAGATAAGGCTTTGAAGGAGACAATATTCAATATATGCACGCTAATTGTCTTCAGAATCGGGCAGGCCCCGAGGCGGGCGCGGCGCTCGCGAGGCACCCAGTTTTGGAACGCGTGGACTTCACTGGCGGCACCGCGACGGGTCTCCAGATCCAGCGGGCGATGGCGGAGGCGGGCCGTGTCCGGGCCTACTGCGCTGAGCTGGGCGGCAATGCGCCCATCCTCGTCTTTAAGGATACCCGATGCCTTCAAGAGGCGGTGGATGGGGTGGCCTTTGCTGCCTTTGTGGCTTCTGGGCAGACATGTGTCAGTGGAAAACGGATTCTGGTCCAGAGCGAGGTCTTCGACGATTTCAGGGACCGACTTGTCGCCAAAGCGGAGCAACTCAGATTAGGTGATCCCTTGTCTGCGGAGACTGATCTTGGCCCAGTTATCTCGACTGCAGCTCAGTTGTCCAAGCACCTGATGAGGGACTGCAAATGTCCAAAAGATTCCAGCCCCCACCCCCCACCCCCCTCCCCCCTCCCCCCTCGCCGCGGCCCTCCCGTGCCCCACGTGCCCACCCCTCCACCTTTCAGTCTCAGGAGATCAAGAAACAAAAGTCGGCAGGCTATGTCCAGGCATGTCCCCGTTAGGTTCCCGTGCTGAGAAAGCTGTCGTGCAGGGGGATTCAGCATGAAGAAATCAGCGTCCGACAGTCGCTTAAGGCCGAGTGGGCCCTAAACAGAATCTTTAACAATCCTAGGCCAGCTGGGCCCAGAACATCCTAGAACCCAGCAACTACGTACGATATGCCACCGAGGCGGAGGCAGCTCGAGCGCGTGGAAGACCAAGTGAAGCGAGCCATCGCGGCGGGTGCCAAAGCTTTGAGCGGTGGCTCACGGCCCAGTGCCCAGCGATGCAATCTCCCCGGCCATTTCTTTGAACCCACTGTGCTGACGGACGTGAGCACTACGAATCCTGCTTTCGCTGAAGAGATCTTTGGTCCAGTCGTTTCCCTGTCGAAGTTCGAAGCCGAGGAGGATGCTGTGGCCCTTGCCAACACTTCGCAGTACGGTTTGGGAGGCGCCATTTGGACCGAGGATGTCCGGAAATCACTCCGTGTGGCTCGCAAGTTACGGTGTGGGCTGAGCTGGGTGAACTGCCATCACCGCAACGACCCCTCGAGCCCCTGGGGCGGGTTCGGCCAGAGCGGCATTGGAGATTTCGAAGAACTTTCATAAATGTGTTGGGTTTCGCAGCTCTTTGGCACTTTGCTGAGAGTCGATGTCATGATTTGCACTTCCTGCTTCACCGAGGACGGGAGAATGGACCCGAAGCTTTCGAGGAGTACACCACCACACAAAGCCTAACAATCCGAACAAGTGACCTGAGCCTTGCCTGCAGATGGACAGCTTAGATCAGCTCCTAGTAATCATGGCATCCCTGTGTGTGGCCTTGCTGTGGCCTCGCTGTGGCACATCATACCGCTAACCTGCCATGTGCTGAAGCCGAGGGCCGAGAATTGGTTCGGAGGAGTTTCGGCCAGATACGGATGATGAAGCAGCTGACAAGAAATATGGCCCAGCAGTGAGCCGAAATGAGAGATGCATCACAGTAGGCGGCTAGCAGCTAAACAGCTCGAGACCCGGCCAGGTGTCAGAGCTGATCTACCAACAGCTTTTGGCGAAGAAGGCACGTTTCAGGGCTTGCATGGGCTCCGGAGGGACCTTGGTCTTCAGCTTTGCTCAGGAGCAGAGTGGCATCGACGCCTGGTACCAGGAATACGTGAGCGAGGCCAGCGACATGTTCCGACAGTGCCCATGAGCACCCATCAGTGCCCAAGGCGTGGCAAAGGCGGAACAACCTCCAGAAAACAGAGCTCGAGAGGCCAATGAATTTATCCCCAGAAGCAAGATGAGAATCTGCATGCTGCGCGTGCCCAAGACGGACCCTGGGTAGGCAATCCAAGGAGTGCGGCGAGAACACGCCCATGCGGAGCTCTGAAATCCCAATCGTGGAAACGCTTCAGCGCAAGGCGGTGTAGCAGGCTCTTCGCAGTGCATCGCTCAGAGTCTCAGGTGGGTGGAGGCGCTCTCTGCGGGCATGGAGCTTGCCGCCGAGGCTCGCGAGTTTCCAACAACATGAAGGGCAAGACTACCAAAATGTGCCCCAAAGACAGCAAAGAGAGAGCGCTCCAAGCTCTCTTTCGCTGCTGGAAGTTGGGAGCGAGGTCTTCGAAGCCGGGGAGCGACTGCGCTCCGAGGCCCTCTGCGGACACTGGGCCAACTCCTTGCAATCAATATCCTCCTTTATGCCCTTTGCTCTCAGTACTACATATCTCATAGCAGCAGCTGTATACACATATGTGACGTGTACATATATGTATTTAATGTAAAGGTATATGTATATGTATATGTATATTTATATGTATATGTATATGTATATGTATATGTATATGTATATGTACAGGTATATGTATATGTATTTTAAGGGGCTGCGCCCATGGGCGGGCAGCGCACGCAGAAGCCCGGGGCGAGCAGTTTCTAAGCATGTTGAGGCCCCTAAACTCCCTTAAAATCTCTAAGCGTTAAGTTTCTAAGCATTTTCAGGCCCCTAAACTCCCTTCAAATCTCTAAGCGTTTGAGGCTCCTGGACTCCCTTAACGTTTCTAAGCACTTTATAAGGCCCCTAAACTCCCTTTTTCCTAGCCCCGGGCTTAGACACGTCGCTTATGCCCGCCCTTTGGGGGGCATCATGCTCCTGATGTGCCCCCGGGGTCCCGCCCCGGGAGCCGCTGATGCTCCTGATGCGCGCCTGGGGGTCCCGGGCTGGACCCGCTGATGCTCATGATGCGCGCCCTCTGGGGGCCTCCGTGGCGACGCAAAAAACCACGAAAAAAAAACCGTTCACCGGCGGCACGCGGGGGTCGGCGGCACTGGCGTCCGGCCTAATTCTGCTTCGCAGAAGGCCAGAGGCCAGCAAGGCTATTCCCGGGACGACCCGGGCTAAAAGGTCCGCATTTGCTCGGTCCTTTGGGGACCTCGCGCTGCCCGATTTAATGGCTACCGCCAGTGCCGCCGACCCCAGACCCAAGACAGTCGCATTGGGGCGGAAGGCAGGGTGGAGCGCGGGCAGGCGGGGGGGGCGGGGGCGGGGGGGGTGGGGGTGGGTGGGGGTGGAAAGGGGTGGGGGGTGTGGGGGGTGACGGTAGAGGGTTGGTGTCGGATTAGGGAGTTGGGGGCGGAAGGCAGGGGTGGACTGGGGGGCATAGAGATGAAGAAGCGATGAGAGCGGTGAGAGCGGGGGGGCGGTCGGATGGTGCACGATGGTGGGAGGGGGTAATGATGAGGGCTGGGGAGGGTTGGTGGGAGGGTTAGGGAGTGGGAGTGGGAGAGGGTGGGGGCGGCGGAAAGAGGGGCCTGACTCATTTGACCAGCTCTGGTGAGAGGGTTGGGGCGGAAGGCAGGGTGGAGCGCGGCGGGTGGACAGGGGAGGTGACGGTCGAGGGTTGGTGGAGTTGGGGGCGGAAGGCAGGGGAGTGATGAGAGTGGGGAGGCGGTTAGGGCGGGCGTGGATTGGAATCCCTCAAACTAAAGATTTGTCAGGGGCGGAGTAGTGGGTAGGGGCCTAGGAGGGAAGGGATGGGGGGGGTGGGGGGGTGGGGGGGGAGGGGGGGGAGGGGGGGTGGAGCAGGGGGGGCAAGCCTACAGGGTGGGGGGTGGGGGGGGGTGGGGCGGGGCGGGGGGGTGGGGGGTGGGGGGAGATTAACCCGCTTTACAACCAGAATCCCCGCTTTACAACCAGAATCCCCACTTTACAACCACAGGCACTGTTTCCGGTGTGAGAATCCCCACTTTACAACTGCCGATCCGGAGAACGCCCACTTTGCAACCCGTCTACCTATGATTAAGACCTATTGGGATTTCATGAGTTTTTACAACAAACCTACCTAGATTCCGTTTGGTTCCTCGAGACTCCCTCAAGTGTCTAACTTATGGGGCCTTCACCCGACGCAGGTTGTCGTGGCTTGGTTTGGGTAGGTCTGTGTTTAAAAAGGAACACACCCCATTATGTTTATTGTTATCTTTGTGTCTCGTCTTTCCCCGAATGTTAAAAAGCGTTTCTTTTTCACAATTTTGTTTTTGGGGCTGATTTAGGAATTGGTTATGTTTTAATGCGCTTCGCACTCCTAGCCTTGCCTGTGGTGGGTTGGTGGGTTGGGGTTCTAAAAATCATTTTTTCTGTATGCTTTCCCCGATACAAACACACAAGAACCGAAAGTCATTATTTGAAAGTACTTGTATGGCTCAAAACCATAAGTACAACATCAAATTAAAATGACTCAAACAACGTCCACGCTGGTGAGAAAAAAGCGTCCGTCCGCCAAGCGAGGTGCTGTGGAGTGCGAGGGTAGGAATTTGGTTGCATTTTAATGTGTTTTGCACTCCCAGATTTGCCTGTGGTGGGTTGGTGGTTTGGGTTTCTAAAAAGCATTTTTTGTATGCTTTCCCTAAAAACAAACACAAGAACGGAAAGTCATTTTTTGAAAGTACTTGTATGGCCTAAAACCATAAATACAACGTCAAATGTAATAAAATTTGGGGTTCATGTATTGGCTTTCATGTGTATATACACACATATCTGTCGTGGACTCGGGTTAAGAACGCCCACATTGCAACGGGCATCACTTTCCAACCTGCATGGCTGCCGTAAGGGATGATGCTGGAGATTCTAAGCGTTGACGTTATCAGTTAATTGGGTTGTTAAGAAGCTTTCGCAACCGGTTGCAAAGTAGGGATTCTGGAAAGGCTTCTGGGTTGTAAAAGTAGGGATTCTGGTTGTAAAGTGGGGGGGGGGGATTTGTCAGGGGCGAGGGAAGGGATGGGGGGGGTGGGGGGGTGGGGGAGGGGGCGGAGGGGGGAGGGGGGGGAGGGGGGTGGGGGTGGGGTTTCAGAGTCGGGGGGGTGAGGGGCAGGGGGAGTGATGAGAGCGGTGAGAGCGGTGAGGGCGGTCAGGGCGGGCACGGACTGGAATCCTTAAAACACTGGAGATAGGGGGTAGGGGCGAGGCCTATAGGAGTGGGGTGGGGGGGGGGGGGGGGGGGGGGGGGGTGGGGGGTGGGGGGTGGGGGGGTGGGGGGTGGGGGGGGGGGGGGTGGGGGTGGGGGGGAGGGTAGAGGGTTGGTGTCAGGCAGGGGTGGATGGGGGGAGTGATGAGGGTGGGGTGGGGGTGGGGTGGGGGGGGTGGGGGGGGGGGGTGGTGGGGGGGTGGGGGGGTGGGGGGGGTGGGGGGGGTGGGGGGGGGGGGGGGGGTTGGGGGGGGGGGGTGTGGGGGGTGGGGTGGGGGGGTGGGGTGGGTGGGGGGGGGGTGGGGGGGGGGGGTGGGCGGGGTGGGGGGGGTGGGGGGGGGTGGGGGGGGTGGGGTGTGGGGGGTGGGGTGTGGGGGGTGGGGTGTGGGGGGTCGGGCTGAGGGCGATGGGTGGCGGGGTTTGGGCATGCACTGAAGCCAAACAATGCAAAAACACTCCAATTCAAGGTGTCATGAGCAGCATGCTGTGAGAGCGGGTGAGGGCGGTGAGGGCGGTGGGGGGTCTTCACTGACACCGCCCTGCTACCGCTGGGGTCGGCGGATATGTACATGTACATGTACATGTACATGTGCATTATGTATATGTATATGTATACGTATATGTATATGTTTGTGTATATGTCCATGTAGATTTATACCTTTCATGGCTGTATATAGATATAGATATATATATATATATATATATTTATACACACATACTGGTGCAACGCGAGATGTGAGGCGGCGCGCGACGTGGCGGATCACTCAGCAACACTCGGTGACCCTCAAAAAAGAAGGCACGCTCTGTCGCTTTTTGTCCTGCGCATGAAGGTGTTGGAGCTGATGGAGTCGCTGTCTCCCAAGGTCTGAGCTTTTCGGCGCTTTCTCTTGGCATCTGCATGTTCTGAGAGCCTCGTTTGGACAGGTCTCCATCTCCCACTACGCCCGATGCGGTGCGCTACCCCACGCCCCCGGCTCCCCTCACGTGTCATGCTCTTTCTGCCTTGGATTACACTGTCTCGCTCTGCAACTCGCTCTCCCATGCATTTTCCCCTCTGCAGGGCTCGGACAGGGCGGCCTCAGGGCCACGGTGCGTGGCTCAAAGAGGAAGTCTGATAAATGCTCTATAGTTCTATGATTCTATGACAGTCTCACCATTCTCACCTGTCGTCACACGAGATTGGCATGTCTGAGGCGGCCGTGCTGTGGCACTTTGCCACAGATGCGGAGGCTCTGGCAGTTTCACGTCGACCGCCTTTCGGAGCTTCTCCCGCGCTGGAGGTTGCAGGCCTTTGTGCTGATTGTCTGCGGTGGGCCATCACCGAAAATGCCTCTCATCATGATCACCGTTCCCAACCTTTCCTCACCTTCTCACCTTGCCGTGTGTTGCTTTGGCCTTCGGAGTCTTCGGAGACAAGGCCCTTCAGTGATCCAAGGAGCAGAATCGGAACACCTTGCTGGATCTTCAAATCCCTTTGCCGCCGGAGCACGGTGACGGCAAGTTTGGTCCTCAGAGTGCACAGATGTACACAGCCACAGCCACAGCCCGCTCCAACACTCCTGCTCTCTGGCTCAGGGGCACCTTCGTGCGCCTTGCCCTAGATGCCTTTGTGTTCCAAGCTGGCGGAAAGCTACGCCCCAGAGAGGCAGCTGGTGTGGTTGAAGTTGTACGTGTACAGGAAATAAGGAAAGTACGAGCAGTATGCGTGCTGCCTCGGGTCATAATTTTTCATACCGAAGTCGCCAAGTGGATGCCGCAGCCCAAACCTTTTAACTTGTTGAGATCATGTCCAGGACGCCGGGGCCAGGGTCGAGGTGCCGCCTTGCGGTCTTACATCGGCTGCCAAGGATCTACACGTCCCACAACGGCCTCCCCCCCCCCCCCTTTCCCCCGCTTCCCCCTCATCGCCAGGCCAGCCGAGACCCTGTCACAGCGGCCAAGCTGGCCGCCTGCCTGTTGGCAGCCGGAGAGGCAAAGCAAGTTTTGACAGATGCTCTTGTGAGGTCTTGTGAGGTTTTGCCAAGAGATGTGAGTTGGAGGGCCAAGTGCACGGCAGGCATGGCCCAAGGCCATCAAGGAGATGCCTCCCGGAAAGGAGAGAGCAGTGCCAAAAAGGGGTGCCGGCGAGCACGAAAGAACAGCCTAGAACGTCGCTATACATTAGTCATACATTGCTCGACAAGAGGAGCAAGAGGAGCTCAAGGAGCTGCTTCCGGAGGCGCTGCGTTCAGCCTCAGAGCGGGGCTCCAAGGTGGAAAGGTGGAAACCCGCAGAAGGAAACCCCCGGAAACACCCCCCTCCCCTCTCCCCCCCCCCCCACTTTTTCCTGGGATCCTGTCTGGGACCATGGTGTGCTCTGAGGCTTTCAAAAACGCTCAAGAGCAACAAGGTGCCTCTCGTGTGGCTTGGGGAGGTGCAAGTGTCCGAATCGGCAATCGAATCGTTTTTGTTTGCAGGTCCTGGCAGACTTCGAAAAGCTCCTGAAGCTCGGTAGCTGAGTGTCGCCGAGTCTCCATCTTCCACAGGATGCTACTTTTACCTTCAGAGGGCATGAGAGGGCATCAGAGGGCATCATGCGATGTTGGGAAGGCTCTGCAGCGAAGATTCTCAGAATAAAGGCAGAGCAATTGCCCTCACCCCTCCTAGCTCTGCATGCTTTGAGAGGTGATTGCAATGTCGGGTTTGAGTTGTGGTTGCGGGCTACTCATGGTAAACCCTCATTGAGTAATTGACTACTGAGAGGATCTGAGCGGAACCCGTCTCATGTACTTGTAGCTGCAATGGGGTCCGAGCATTGCCGGCTTCATGCAGCTGCTGCGCTTTGGCGGGGAAAAGTGTGGGCTTTAGGGCAGATTCGCGTCCGTGTTCGCTGTTGTTGTGGCCAGAGGCGAGGATAACTTGAATCTCCCTTGTTTGCGGCGTTCAGCTGCCAAGCATTTGAAGATTCAGTCCAGCAAAGACATTCGTTGCGAAATGAGCCATGAGATGTCAAAGCGGCTTCGAATAAAGTCTCAAACGTCTAGATCTACAGCATTGTGCAGGTTCTTCAAGTCTTCAAGTCTAGCCGAGACTAGTCCCGCAACTTCAGAATCATCTGCAGTGCTACACTGTGTGCAGACAGATAGCAGCCTCCTTTTTCTGATCCTGTTAGGCCGACGGTTTGAGCGTTTCCATGCAGTTCCCAGCGGTTTTCAGTGTGGTTCTGTGGGATTGTCAAGGGATGAAGTGGATGGCCAAGAAGGCGGAGGAGGAGCCCAAGGCTCGCTGCATATCGCGTGGTGCTGCGTCGCGCGTGGCATTCGTGGTTCAGCGCGCCTCCGCGCGTTGCGCCGCCCCCCCCCCGCCCCCCCCGCGACCCCTCTTCTGGCAGGGAAAGGGCGACCGGAAGGGCGAGGGCAAGCGGAAGGGAGGTGCCAGTGGTTTTACTGGGGGCCTGAGGGAGGGTTGGGCCTCTCCAGCCCAAGGCTCACCGAAATTGCATCCTCCGCGCAGGCAAGGCAGCAAGAGCCGAAGAGGAGGACTGGAGCGGAGGCCTCAGGCTTGAGGTGGTGAGCAGACGCCTGTAACGCTTCAAGACCCTGCCTGCCTTGCAGAGCCACGAGCCATGCCTTCTCTGAGGCTGGACGTGGACAGCCGACAGCTGCAGCCGCCTCAGCCGTGAGGGCTCGCCGGCACTCACCTAGCTTGCTTGTGAAATCCTCTGACTGCCCCTGCGCTCGCTCAGACTCCGACTGGTGGAGCTGGAACGACTGGGTGCGATCCCCGCCTTCGAGCGCTGGCGTGTGAGAGTTGGACAGTCGCGTGGACTGAGGGCTGGGAGACGAAGCCCAGCAAGGCTTGGGGCTCAAGTCGTTTGTGTTTGTGTGCCTGCGTGTCTCTGTGCCTCACTGTGCCTCTCTGTGCCTCTGTCTCTGTGTGTGCGTGTGTGTGTCTCTTGGTGTTCCCATGTGTGTGTGTGTGTGTCTCGACTCCCAGTGTGTGTGTGTGTGTCTTGGTGTTCCCATGTGTGTGTGTGTGTGTCTCGCTCGACTCCCAGGGTCAAGGAGAGACAAAGGAGTCCAAGGGAAAGGCCTGGGCACATGCCGCACCATCCGCGCCGGGGGCATGCAGCCACGCAAAGGACAAGGGCAAGTCCAAGGACTCCGCAAAGAAGGCCCGCGCGGCCGCGCGCGTGGCCGTGCGTGGCCGTGCATGGCCCGCACGTGGCTGTGCATGGCTGGTGCTGTGACTGCTTCCAACGAGCAAACTTGAAGCTTTGAAGACTCTGCAGGGCAAAGGCGACTTCAAAGACAAGGACGATGGCTGGGGCCTCGTGCAACTAGATTTCGGCTGGCCGTAGAGAGCGGGAAGGCCGATTCTTGGCCCAGGTGAAGAGAAGGGCAAGGGCAAGGGCAAAGGCAAGTCCGAGGACGGCTGGGCGGCAACCCACTTTGTTGCAGCTTCCAGCCTTCCAGCCCTTCGGCCTTGCGGGCATGCGCGGCCTGTTTTAAGCTTCTCAGGAGAAGGGCAAGAAGGGAGGCAAAGGTGCGGGCACAAGCAAAAGGCCCCGATCCTTGCCTTCACTCTCTTGCACAGGCTTCGCCAAAGGGGGCGAAAGCAAAGGTGCGTGGCGCCCGGCTTGTTCAGGATCGAAGGCATGACCGAAGGCCGGTAAAAAACTGTGTAGGTGCACTGAGAGCCCGCGAGCCGTGCGAGCATCCCAGGCAGCCGGCGAGACCAGGCACGAGGCGAGCCCGAAGACCGTCGCGGAGGTGGAGGCCGAGATGGCCAAGGCGGGGGTCACGGGACGTCGCGGGCATTCCTCGCATCTCAAGTCCACAGTCACAAGCCAATCGCGCCGACTTTTTGGCCAGGGCGGCAAGGGCAAGGTCGAGCGCGTGAAGCGCAGTGCCGACGCTGGTGGGAGGCAGCCCATCGAAACAAAGGGCGAGATCTGCCAGGCCACCAACACGGAAGTTCAAGGAAGCATAAGGAAGCTGAGACGGCACCATACAGGTGTTTGTTGTTGCGGGAGTCGGAGGTGCACAAGCACAGCAGCATGGGCTGTGCTGTGGTGTCGATGCAATCGGCGGCCATGAGGGAGGCGGCACCACAAGTCACGGCTGGAAGCGAAATTGCCGACTCGCCGCAAGCAGCTCCTCTGAGCAGGCCATCATGAACTTCGCTGAGCAGAGGCCTCCATCAAATGCCGACACGGGGATTGTCCATATTTAGGCCCAAGCTGTTGCCGGCACTGAACAGCTTCCGGCAAGGTTTGGCCGGAATGCCAACGGCCGCGTGCAAATGGACATCGGTGACGTGGGAAGCCTACTTGGGGCATGGAGTGGGGAGATGTTTTTGTATTCTGCTTCGCCAGCGAGCCTGGGCTGGAGGTGAAGGTGCAGCTGAAGCGGCACACTGACAAGCAGACCAAGCGAGAGGCAAGAACAGCAGATGCATCGCGGCGTAGCGGGTGCGATTTCTCTTGTCTTGTCTGATCAGACGTGACGCCAACACGCCAAGATATGACCAGGTCGTTACCGACATCTTCGTTGCTTGGGGGCACCAGCAGGAGAAGGCGCTCTCCCGCGTGGCGCAGTTGCGAAGTTAAGCACGCACGGATGTCGCTTCAATCGCGGGCCCCTTGGCGCTGCCAGGACTCCCCGCTCACGGTGGAGGACATTGCGGAGCGGTTTGACCAGCTGTACCAAGAGGCTTGAGCAGTTTGCTCGCAGGGAGGCCTTTCAATGGTATATGATGAGAGAGAGAGGGGCCCCTCACCTGGGGGCAAAAGGTGCTGAAGGAAGGAAGGAAGGAAGAGAGGAAAGAAAGAAGGAAAGAAAGACAGAAAGGGAAGGAAGGAAGGAAAGAAAGTAAGAAAGAAGGAAAGCAGGAAAGAAAAGACATAATGAAAGACGGAAGGAAAGAAAAAAACAACAATGAAAGAAGGAAGGAAGGAAGGAAAGAAAGAAATACAGGAATTAAAAAAGAGAGAGGGGGAACAGTGTAAAATATCCATCGTATTCCATTGCCAATTCTGTAGGGGGAGAACTTTGACTTAGGCAGACTCAGTAAATGGAAATCCTTTTTCCCCTCTCTCCTCGTGGGTCCCGGGTGTTGTTCGTTGACTTGGGGGATGTTCGATTGTTGGAGGGAGGGGCACCAAAAATGGGCATTCTCACCTGCCCCTAACTGTTGCCAAATCCGCAGTGGGGGGGAGCCTTTATTTTAGACCCGGGGGGGTAGGGGCGGGGGGGGGGTAGGGGCGGGGCGGGGGTAGGGGGGGGGGTTAGGGGGAACCTGTGCACCTTCGGCCCGAGGCCTCGGCGGATTCAGGGCGGAAACTTCAGACCACGTAAGTCCTCACCATGCACGTTTTTGCCCCACCCGTAGCGCAAAGCGGCCATTTTCAGAACCCCGCAACGAGTACGGGGGGGTTCACACCGAAGACTGACTCTGTCGTGCGTGCCCCTTGGAGCGGCTCCCTTCCTTAGGGGGGGGGTCATAAGAGGTCAAGTCTGGCAGGAGGAGCCCACCCCCAAAGCCTGTGCTTGAGCTTCGGAGCAGCTCGCCTCCTTACGCACCCTGATTGTGGCTTCGTGGAGGGATTGGATCTGTTTGCCACTGACCAGGAGAGTGTGCCATCACCTGCCTAATGGACGGGCACACCAGAAAGCAACGGCACGCCTGGCCTGGCCGCAGAATGTTCATGGACAAGCCGTGTCTGCCACAACACCACCAGCTCCAGTCAGCCGAGCACAGCAGGTGAGAAGGCCAGTGGCACGGTCGAGGACCAGATATCAGTAAAGTCATCCCACAACCATATCCTCGCCGTGTGCTGCAGAACAGTCCGGGGAAAGCGACCGAAAACAAGCCCACAACACCGCAATCACCTCGGCGTCTATTGCCGGAGCAGCCCGAGGGAAGGGGTCAAAGCCATCTACTACCAGAACAGGCCCGGAAACAGGGGTCAGAGAAGAAAACTCACTCCACAAACTCCAGCTCCACCTCGACGTCTACTACGTGCCAACCCGGGGAAGAGTGCAGGAGGAAGAAAGAAGGAAGAAGAGAAAAAGTATATGAAGACAGAAGGAAGGAAAGCAACAAAGGACAGAAAGAACGAAAGACAAAGTAAAGCGACAAAGAACAGATACGGGTAGAAAGATAGAAAGCAAGCCAGAAAGAAAAGAGAGTTTCGGATCGAGCGCGCCTTGGAGCGGCCCTCTTGGCGCTAAGTTCGCTGGAAGGCAGGTCGCAGAGAGAGGCGCGAGGGCGAGACTGCGACAACGAGAGCAGCGAGAGAGGTTGAGTTGTTGGCAGCGGGTGGTTATAGAGCGGCGCTCTGGGGGACCCTCAGAGTCTAACCAACATCTAACCAACGGACTCGGTACAGCGCGCCTATTAATGATAACGGGGGGAGAGTCCAAGAGAGCGGGAAAGGGCCCCCGCTCTGACACTTTGGGAGGCTTTGGCTTCGCCAGCGCCACCTGTGCCTCGGCGAAGATCCTGGCCAAGCTTGACGGGTTCCGGATCTTTTATTGGATCCCTTGTGTCTTTTTTGGGGCGGTTCTGGTTTGTGGACCTGGGAGGCAACCAATCGCGTGATATTGTCTATAACCGACCGACTGTCTGCGTGCCGTGTGCAGGGACGACGTTTTTTTCTTCTTAAGGGGCCTCTAGAATCTAGAATTCAAGTGCGGCTTAGGTTGCCCAGGGTTGCCCCCCCCCTTCCCCCCTCCCCCCTCCCCCCTCCCCCCTCCCCCCTCCCCCGCCCCCCCCCCCCCCGGCCCCTTCCCCCCTTCTCCCCCCCAAGTTCCCAGCTGAGCTGAGGCGCCGACGCCAGGCGGGGCTTGGGAGGTTTCACGGGAAGACGGTAAACCATGGCGCCGGTGATCATCTCACAAACTTTCTGAGTCGTTGTTTCCAAGCCCTACGACCTTGTGTTCGGTACAGCACTAAGAATCACCAATACACCGGCGTCCAGTTTTCTGAGACAAGGTTGCCAAGCTCCATCAGCCCTTGATGTGCACAGGCAAGGCATCGCCAGATGCACCCCCGCCTGCACAGCCGGCTGCAGCGCCAAGCTTACGGCGAGTCTTTTGACCGCGTAGGATTGGCTTCGCTGTAAGCACAAAAAGGGCACAGAGAGACTACTATTCTGCTGCTTTGACTGAACTCCGGTTACGCAGCAGGATTCAGCAGAGATTTACGAGAGTGGTGCAACGTTGTGCAACCATTGGAGGGCTCGGACAAGACACAAAGAACGAAGCGCATTCTGAAAGCCCTCAGAAACTACAGCTCGCAAGATGCTCACAAGCTCAAAGCAACTCTCCTCGAAGCAGCTCTCCGCTTGAGGCGGGTAGTGCAAACTACCTCGGCGCCTGGAGCCCAAGCTATTGAATGGAGAGCACGAGAATGTCGAATGGAGAAGAGATGCTAAGAGACGCAACGCCAGTTGAAGGTCCCGCCCCCCCCCCCCCCCCCCCCCCCCCCCCCCCCCCCGCCCCGTCAAAGTAAGGCGAGCAGTGCAGCCCCGCTCCGAGCTGCATCGAGCGCTTTGTGAACGTGATGTTGGGACATGTTTGATGACACGTTGCGATGCTGGGATGCGACCGAGCATGGGACTGAGCATGGGGCGCGCTGAATGAGGCCATGAACCAGTACCTTCAGCAGCAGCCGGCGGCTTTGCTCCCCCGGTGCTTTTCGGCGCTCAGCGACTTGTTGGGCTGAGGTTCATCGCACAGCAGACAGTTGCTTGGCTGCAGGAACGGTCAGGCGCAGAGTCCTGCCGTAAAGTCTTGAGATCGGGCACCTCTGAGGCTGCAATGGTGTACCAGCAGCAGTTTGCCCAGCAGCTGATGGCACAGATGTGCCTTCACATGCCTTCAGCATCCTTTGCAACATTCTGCAGCATACAGATACATCCATGTTGGTTCATGGGTCCCACTTGTCCCATTTAAGAGTTCTGTGGATAGCATACTGTGGGTTGGAGATCATTGGAGGTACGGTGACCAAGGAGCTGCATGGGGCAAAGCCGGCAAAGTTGCTGCCTTGAGATGCAAAGCTGTGAGCTGCACAGACATCCCCAGCCTCCGCTCAAACCTGCAACTCGTACACGTGGGGCGTGCTAAGGGCAAAGGATATCCAGGCCATTGCCCTGGACTCGGCTACTCAGTAGCAGCTTGTCGCGGGCCGCCTGCCAAGGAAAAGGCAAGGAGGGTAAAGGAAAGGATGCCTCTCTTGGCAGCCTTGGCACATCCCTTAGCTTTCAGAGCCACCTTTTCAGCGTCTAATGAGGGCTTCCGGGTTCAGGATCGGCGGCGTTCTCGCCTGCACCTGCACCTGCTGTGGAGCACTCAGTGGAGACCCCTGGAGACCCTTTTGCTTCGGAGATGTGCTCATCGCGTGATCGCGTGGCGCAGGCCGAGGGCAGCCAGGAGGTGTTGCACCAAGCCATACCACGCCAAAGACATCCCACATGCTAGAGTCTGCTAGAGTCGGAACCCAACTGCACAGAGAGTCTGCAGAGATCTTCTGGCACATTACACCAATACGGAGCTAAGGGCACCACGCCGCAAGTCAACCTGATCTGGCCTCGGATCCGTTGAAATGTTCTTCTCTTCTGGATCTCAGTTTCCTTCAGAGACAGTGGTGACAATGCTACCATGCGGATCTGTTTGAGAAGCGGAAGTTTCCCGAGCCTCCAGTCGGGCGCCGGTGACGTCCGTTGCCCACGTTTAGCAAAGTCCGGTTCGGCTCGGTTCGCGTATGCCCGCTCTTGCGCCGTAACGTTCAGAACCCCAAACCCCAAACCCTAGATTTCATGCAAACAATTTGAGCGCTATCTCCACTACATGGCCCCAGATGCTTCGGACTTTCAGTTTTATTTGGCATTGGTTTCTCTAAGTTCGTCTGCCAAGTTGGTTTGGGCGGGTTGTTTGTGAATTCCCAACTGCATGTGGCAGGCGGTCTCCAATCCGCCAACGTGATAATGAAAGCAGTCAAGTGTTGCTGCCCGCTAAATTTGAAATTGTCGTGGAGCGAGGCGTGTGCAAGTAAGCGTGCACATGCCTTTATCCAGTGGGACTTTGTCAAAGTAGGGGTACCCCTGTGATGCACCAGCAACATGCTCTGGCTCTAACTTCTTATGAGACTCAGAACCGCCTAGCCCCCAAAACGGGTGCCCTTGGTCCTGATTTACCACCACTCAGTATGACTCAGTATGACCTGGCCAAGGGCAGATTTCACGCCCGCGAAGCCGCGGCTCTTGCAGATAGTGGACCCCAACAGCAGCCCGGCATCACTGGTTCTTCCGAAAGGAGGGTTGACGAGTGTTTGTAGGATTTACATTGTTTACATTTGACAGTGTTTAGCAATTCAAGGACCGTCCACGAACCTTCCAGGACTGCTTCCCCTTGCAACATCTTGACGCCTGAAAACCTTCAGGTGGAAAACCGATCGACACAATGGGCATGAATTTCGCCCCGCCGGGACCCCATCACCGAGTCTTTTTTTGGGTCTCGGCTTGAGGATTGTTATATCGGCGTGGCATATCGTGCCATCCAAGGCGAAAGCCGTCAACACCGCTGCAGATTACCAATCCCAGCACGGGGGAGGCACGAGCTTAACCAAGGACAAGTCTCAGCGCTTGACGTGCCGGCTCCTGTCGTCGACAGGCTGTTGCGATTGAGGCCAGCTGATTTCAATTGCTGGAATTGGGTCCTGACAGCGACGCATGCTTTGTTGCAAGATTTCTTTTTGCAATCGTTCTGCTCTTTGCTTTGGAGAGGTACAAGACCTCACAATGCAGTGCCCTAGGCCCTCTAGGCCCTCTAGGCTAGAACGTGTAGGAAGGCTTCTCGGCTCTAGCGGCACTGCGTCCTTTGGCAGTACTCTACGGCTGTCACAAGTTGCACTCTGCAACTACCACCTGGGCAGTGATTTGCCGCGGTGCTGCGGTGAAGGCAGCTTGCCCTTGCAGTCTCTGCAACTTTGCGGCGAGTCCGCATGAAAGGTGCGGCCTGTTGTAACTGTAACCATCGCGCCTCGGAAACTCTAACTGGCTGTGCCAGAGCGTGATATCGTTTCTAGTTTTCCACCATAGACCAAAAAAGAGCACCAGAAACGGAGTGCTTGCACATGCTTTCGGCTTGTGCTGTGTGCTCATTATGCCATTGTCAATTGTGCTTGCTCCGTTCATGCGATCAACTGCGTCGCTGCTAAGCTTATTGAGAGGATGGACAGGCAAAGCTTTCAATGTAAACATGATCAACCATGCACGAGACCCCTGGTTCTTGTTGGGTGACCAAAGTTTGGTGTGTTTCTGCATCTTTGCCAAATGCAAAACTGCAAAACGCACGTGACAGTCAGATGGCGCAGACGCAAGCTTGCACCATTAGACAGGCAAAAAGGGCTTGACCGCTTATCCAAGCAAGGACAACTCCTCACCGAAGCTGCTAAGCCGCGCTGCGGTTCAAAGAAGGTTGAAGAAGCTCTCGATGGATTTGCCATAGCCGTGGAAGAGCTCCGAAGCTTGCAGCAATGCACAATGCCGGCGCCTCGGTTGGGTTGAGGATGTAATGAAAGCCGAAGCCCACGCTCCAAGGATGAAACCATCTGGGCTTGCCGGATGCCTCGGTGAGCTGGTGTGTAGGAATCCGTGAAGAAGTTGATGTATGCCGCTGTAGTAGAAGCTTTCTGCGAAGGCTTATGGGGCTGCAATGGAGTACACACTTTGGGCGCGCATGCGCTTGTGAGCGCACTGTAGCTGTCGCAAACACGGAGCAGTTCAGGCCTGAGCAAAGACTTCTGCTCCTTCAAGGCACCAGTTGTAAGCGCCAGTTGGGTGCAGTGCCGTGCCCCATGTCGTATCCTTCATCATGCGGCGCTACAAACGAAGGGCTCACAGCGTGTACATGCGTCTCACCAGCTTTTGAACTGCCCTGGCTCAAGCAGAGGAAGAGGGTTCTCATATGGACCAATTCAGCACTGGCACCCGCGTACCAGCATCGATACAACCAAGAGACCCCAGTTGGATGCACATGCGATGACCTCATCCGCCTCCAGAGGCTTTGAAGGCACAATGTCAATCAACGATACAGCACGGCAGCAAGCACGTGTCGGGCTGCTCGAGTCCCAATTCGCTTGTGGAAGCTTCACTTCAGCCGGAGGCCGGCATGATTGTTGCGGTTTGAGAGTGTATATACGTATGTACATAGCATGTAATACAACAATATAAAGCATGTTCGGACAAGGGCTGCAGTGCAGTGGCTTCTCGCGCTACGAGGTGCGACCATGCCGGCTCCAGGTGGGACTTGCCATCTCTTATGCTGCTCCAAGAAGACTTGGCAAGGGAACTGCAACTGGTAGGGTCTAGGGTCTAGGGATGTTTAGGGTTTAGGGTTTAGGACAGTTGTTCTGGGGGACAGATTAGCAAATGAACGTAGTGAAAGCATTTCCTACCTTTTGATAACAAATGGCAAGGACAAAAAGACCCCCATAAAAGTACTATATTGCACGGGGTCTTTTTCCGGCCAAGAACACGTCAAAATGCGACATTTTGTTCCTTTCATCTTCAACCAGAAGAAGTGAAGGGGCCCGGCTATTCAAATTAAGGCAGCAAAGTAGTGTACTATCCCGCGTGAAATGAAGCGAATATCAGTACGCTGGGATATGACTGCTGTCTTCATACGACACGAACGGATTTGAATATTGCTGCACCTGCATCCACGATTTTGATTGATATTGTATACATCCCTGATCACCCGTGGCAGCTATGAAGTGGGTGGCCAAGAAGACCGAAGAAGAAGACGAGCCCGTCAAAGCCGACGCCTCAACACATCAGCTTCGAGAACTGCGGAGCTCACGCAGAGAGAGCTGCCAGGGCAAGGAGAAAAAGGAAAGAAAGGAGGGGAAGGAGGGAAAAGATGGCGGAGCGAAGGGAGGCCGGGGGAAGGTATGCACAGACTTTTGATCGGATTCTGCTTCTTGAGCTTTAGCGTTCCTGCTCGCCCTGCCAGCTGCAGCCACAAAGTGGATGGCCAAGAAGGCGGAGGAGGAGCCCAAGGCTCGCTGCATATCGCGTGGTGGTGCTGCGTCGCGCGTGGCATTCGTGGTTCAGCGCGCGTTGCGCCCCCCCCCCCCCCCGCCCCAACGACCCCTCTTCTGGCAGGGAAAGGGCGACCGGAAGGGCGAGGGCAAGCGGAAGGGAGGTGCCAGTGGTTGTCCTGGGGGCCTGAGGGAGGGTTGGGCCTCTCCAGCCCGAGGCTCACCGAAATTGCATCCTCCGCGCAGGCAAGGCAGCAAGAGCCGAAGAGGAGGACTGGAGTGGAGGCCTCAGGCTTGAGGTGGTGAGCAGACGCCTGTAAAGCTTCAAGACCCTGCCTGCCTTGCGGAGCCATGAGCCATGCCTTCTCTGAGGCTGGACGTGGACAGCCGACAGCTGCAGCCGCCTCAGCCGTGAGGGCTCGCCGGCACTCACCTGACAGCTTGCTTGTGAAATCCTCTGACTGCGCCTGCGCTCGCTCAGACTCCGACTGGTGGAGCTGGAACGACTGGGTGCGATCCCTGCCTTCGAGCGCTGGCGTGTGAGTGTTGGACAGTCGCGTGGACTGAGGGCTGGGAGACGAAGCCCAGCAAGGCTTGGAAATGCTTGGACTTGGGGCTCAAGTCGTTTGTGTCTGTGTGCCTGCGTGTCTCTGTGCCTCACTGTGCCTCTCTGTGCCTCTCTGTGCCTCTGTCTGTGTGTGTGTGTGTCTCGACTCCCAGGGTCAAGGAGAGACAAAGGAGTCCAAGGGAAAGGCCTGGGCACATGCCGCACCATCCGCGCGGGGGCATGCAGCCACGCAAAGGACAAGGGCAAGTCCAAGGACTCCGCAAAGAAGGCCCGCGCGGCCGCGCGCGTGGCCGTGCGTGGCCGTGCATGGCCCGCACGTGGCTGTGCATGGCTGGTGCTGTGACTGCTTCCAACGAGCAAACTTGAAGCTTTGAAGACTCTGCAGGGCAAAGGCGACTTCAAAGACAAGGACGATGGCTGGGGCCTCGTGCAACTAGATTTCGGCTGGCCGTAGAGAGCGGGAAGGCCGATTCTTGGCCCAGGTGAAGAGAAGGGCAAGGGCAAGGGCAAAGGCAAGTCCGAGGACGGCTGGGCGGCAACCCACTTTGTTGCAGCTTCCAGCCTTCCAGCCCTTCGGCCTTGCGGGCATGCGCGGCCTGTTTTAAGCTTCTCAGGAGAAGGGCAAGAAGGGAGGCAAAGGTGCGGGCACAAGCAAAAGGCCCCGATCCTTGCCTTCACTCTCTTGCACAGGCTTCGCCAAAGGGGGCGAAAGCAAAGGTGCGTGGCGCCCGGCTTGTTCAGGATCGAAGGCATGACCGAAGGCCGGTAAAAAACTGTGTAGGTGCACTGAGAGCCCGCGAGCCGTGCGAGCATCCCAGGCAGCCGGCGAGACCAGGCACGAGGCGAGCCCGAAGACCGTCGCGGAGGTGGAGGCCGAGATGGCCAAGGCGGGGGTCACGGGACGTCGCGGGCATTCCTCGCATCTCAAGTCCACAGTCACAAGCCAATCGCGCCGACTTTTTGGCCAGGGCGGCAAGGGCAAGGTCGAGCGCGTGAAGCGCAGTGCCGACGCTGGTGGGAGGCAGCCCATCGAAACAAAGGGCGAGATCTGCCAGGCCACCAACACGGAAGTTCAAGGAAGCATAAGGAAGCTGAGACGGCACCATACAGGTGTTTGTTGTTGCGGGAGTCGGAGGTGCACAAGCACAGCAGCATGGGCTGTGCTGTGGTGTCGATGCAATCGGCGGCCATGAGGGAGGCGGCACCACAAGTCACGGCTGGAAGCGAAATTGCCGACTCGCCGCAAGCAGCTCCTCTGAGCAGGCCATCATGAACTTCGCTGAGCAGAGGCCTCCATCAAATGCCGACACGGGGATTGTCCATATTTAGGCCCAAGCTGTTGCCGGCACTGAACAGCTTCCGGCAAGGTTTGGCCGGAATGCCAACGGCCGTGTGCAAATGGACATCGGCGACGCGGGAAGCCTACTTGGGGCATGGAGTGGGGAGATGTTTTTGTATTCTGCTTCGCCAGCGAGCCTGGGCTGGAGGTGAAGGTGCAGCTGAAGCGGCACACTGACAAGCAGACCAAGCGAGAGGCAAGAACAGCAGATGCATAGCGGCGTAGCGTGTGCGATTTCTCTTGTCTTTTCAGACGTGACGCCAACACGCCAAGATCTGACCAGGTCGTTACCGACATCTTCGTTGCTTGGGGGCACCAGCAGGAGAAGGCGCTCTCCCGCGTGGCGCATCAGCGCAGTTAAGCACGCGCGCATGTCGCTGCAATCGCGGGCGCCATGGCGTTGCCAGGACTCCCCGCTCACGGTGGAGGACATTGCGGAGCGGTTTGACCAGCTGTACCAAGAGGCCCATGGCTTTCTGGATGTTGAAATTTGAGATGTATCGGAGCCGCTCCAAAGGCTCTGAAGTCTCCTCCGGCGTCCCGGCCATGTTGAGTGGCAGTGCTTTGCCGGCGCTCTGCAAGTGCTCTGCCAGTGCTCTGCTGTCTCTGACTGCTGCGATCTCCTGCGTCTACTGCGACTGGTGCGATGCTTGAAGTGCCAGGCGGAGGCGCATGTCCCGGCCCAGGCCTTTTTGCTAACAGCCAAACATGACAAGAGCAGAAAATGAAGTGAGAACTCAGTGAGAACTCAGACCGTGACGGGAAGAACGAGTGGAGAACTTGTGGAGAGTCTGTAAAGCATCTTTTGGATCTCGCAACGGCAGGTGCCTGCTGCACCGTCTGCCCCACTGACGGCCCAACTGGGAGGGCACCAGGCCCGTGAGTGCGCGCTCTCGACACGCTCTTTCCGAAATTGGTGCGCGTTTCAATTGGTGATCTTAAAGATCTTCATTCTTCAGCCCAAAAAAAGCCAAGTTGAACGGTTGAAGAACAGTAAAAGAATTGGTTAAATTGATCGCAGGCGCACCACTTGCTCGGTCCCGGCATGCGGGTGCCTCCACCGCCGCCTCAGTTCCCGGGCATGCCGCAGGTGCGCGCAGAGTCGGGAGAGTCGGAAGAGTCGCAAGAGTCACCAGTTGTCCAGTACAGAGGCTCAGAGGCTCTGTCAGGTGGCTTCTACAGCACCATGCCTCCACCCGACATGACTTCAGCTGTTTTATGCTGTTTTCCGATCGTTTCTTGTTCCTGACAGTTGTTAGCAGTCACCGGCCAGCAAGTACTGGTTTCGCACGCTCACCGCTCAAGCAGGCACCGCCCCATCCGCACGCTGTTCCACAGGCGAGCTCTTCACTTGCACGCAAAGCCTCGTAAAACCTGCTTGCCAGCGATATGGCAGGCACCGCCGCATGCGCATCCACCGGGCAACCCGTACTACAATGCCACATCCTCAGGAAAAGGCGGAAAAGGCGGAAAAGGCCCTGAATCTGCCCCTGACCTTGCCAGAGACACAGAGGCCATGGCCAATATGATGAATCCTGCCAGCATCTCGGAGACGGAACCGAGACCCCACGCAACCTCTCGGCTTCTTGAAGCCTTGAAGCCTTACTGAGCTCTCATGCGCATTCCCCAATGCGAACCACGCAGGCGATGAACCCGTACCTCCATCAGCAGTGGGAGTCTTGATTTCGCCGTGGTGACCTGGTTGAATCGTGCTGACGGGTACGGGCGCGCGCCTTCTGAGGTTCATGGCGCAACAGGCGGCGCAACGCTTAGACGAGCAGCCGTATCAGCTAGTCATTTAGACAGCAACCAACGCCACGCTCAGGCATATGCT